>BRYE01000013.1:15935000-15945000 GCA_030159115.1 Actinidia arguta var. hypoleuca | reverse complement strand
ATTTCAGTAATTTTGTTTCCCTTTTGGATTGGGGTCCTATTCCAATAAGGACTTGGCAGTTTTAGAATTTTTTGTTTATGGAATTTAAATTCTGTTGTGATGAAAAATTGGGGCGACCAATCAACAGTAAAAAAAACGCTCAATTACCTCGGGTTTGGATTTTGGCAACAATTGACGAACAAACATGACCAACCAGGACGAGGCCGCTCACGAGAATAAGCTAAGTAGTGAGAAACCAAAGCTCTGTGCATGTATGCAAATATTAAATCGTATCTTTTTTTGTGATAGGAGAGCAATCTTTTTATAGTTGGAGGATGGAGAGCCTTGTAAGAAAAGTATGAAATGGTATTCAGATGGATAAATATGGAATGAGATCTCGGGAGATCTCGGAGTAATAATAGGAGATTGCCGAGTAGTTCGCAATTATAGGTGACATAGCGGGAAAGAAGTCTTGTGTAGGAAGAGTCCTTGCGAAAATAGACAATTTATGATCTAGCGATGTAAACGTCCTCGTCCATTGAAGAATAGGAGAATGGTGCTCATACGTATATTGGCGAGTTGAGCAATTGGTGATGTTGCGATGGGCAACTAGAATTATTTTAGCGATATGGTTGTGCAGTCCTCCAGACGATGTGACCAACTTAGTATATTAGTAGGCGAATATTTTACTCCACATCAAATTATATCACATTGTAGACATCTATTAAAAAAAGGATTGGCATCTCTCCATTCCAGTTTTCAGACTTTGATAATTCTAATAATTTACGTTATAACCTTTTCTTTGAAAATTAATATTATAAAAAATTACGTTAATCATACACAGTTTAATATTCATTTATTACTATTTAATAACTTAATAAATGGGCGATTGTCATACATAATTATCCATTTATCTTGATATAAATTAATACTGATCGACTAGTGAATTGTATTCAATCAAAGTGATTTTTAACAGTTTTAAACTTTGCGATAAGATTTATAATATGATAGTTCTAATCATCAAAATAACTCTAAAAGAGGCCCCAAAATACTCCAAATAGGAGAAGCCTGGCCAGAAAAATCATGAGTAAAAAGAATTCTAGTATATTATTCTTATGTTTCATCAAAGAATATTACAATTCAATTGATAAATTTTCAAAATCGTTAAACAATAGGTCTGTTATCAAAGCATTTACATCACGCCAACTAAATATTTTTTTTTACTAATTTAGTCAGTGAAATTTTTAAAATTATTTACAAATAAATATTTTCTGATAAAAAATGACTAAAAAATGTACCAAAGTTAAATTTGTAAGTTAACTTGGCTACATTAGAGCATTCTCATTAGCTTCGTTAGATTTGAGTCAAAATATAACTCAAAAACCACTTCCTTTATTTAATTAGCGCTTTTTCTAATAATGAATTCTATTGCCTCTCTGACATTTCACCTTTTTATTATTTTTCAATGAACACTAACTAGAATTGAACTAATATATGTAAAATGTCAATACAATATTTATAGAATTAACAAAGAACACTAAATAGGACTATAAATAAATAAAGAAATTGAGAAAGAGAGAGACTGCATTGTTTTGTTCTCTACTTTCCAAATTTTCTTTTACCTCCTTCATCTTAACATTCTAATTGACACCAATTAACAATTGCCATAACTTGGGGTAAAAAACAAGGGTTAGTTTCACTTATTTATGACAAATGCAGACTTCTCCTATTGACTTCTGAAATTTTACTGTCCTCTCCTGCTGTTGTTGAGATTCACCAAATACCCCACTCCGTCCCCCAATATTAGAAATTCAACATATTCATCTGACTATTGCTGATGTCATAGTACTTGAGATTCAAAAATGACCAAATTGCCCTTATCTACCTTTGTATACTCTAACCCATTCTATTTGCATTACCCACCCTTATTTGACCAGATTGCAAGAGTTCAACAGCAAAGGCAAGCACTCTCTCTCTCTCCCTCCCTCCCTCCCTCTCTCTGCTCACTACCATTTTTGTACCTCACTCTCAGGAAACTAAGGATGGATGCATCTTCTTCAACAACTGGCAAGTTTTGCCATTGTGGGGCCAAAGCAGCTATTCGGGTTACAGAATCAGAGCCAAATAGAGGGAGACTTTACTATGCATGCTCAAGGGGAAATTGCAAATTTGGGGACTGGTGCATGCCACTTACCTCAAGTGGGAGTGTATCAACAAAAACATATAACCGGCCTCATGAGGATGGGAGAGGAACTGCCATGGGACGCAAGTGATGAAACAAGAGCCATGCAAGCAAGGGTTCAAATAATTGAAGGTCACGTAGGGTTCATGAAGATGCTTATTGTCATTTGCCTGATCCTTATTTTCTTTCTTGTCCTAATGAAATGAACATTCATGCATATGCACGTATGCAACTATGTAGTAGCCAATGTAAGTAATGGCCTATCACCAGAAACAACATTATTGAACTGTGTTTTGATTTCGAGAGCAATCATTGTCTTGGTATTCCGAAATCTCCTCCTGACGAATCGAGTTTCTGATTTTGTTGTGTATTTAGAGAGATTCATTTTTGTACAACCAGTCTCATTTTCGAAGATTAATGATATGTCCTACTCTGTTACCTTGAAATGCTCTTTCGCAATTTTGAATGCCCTCTTACAGTGGTGTATCTTTTCATCGTTGTTGTGACATCTTCATCGTATTTCCGGACATCACTCTCATCAATTTTTTTTATGTGATTGATCTGGGCCTATGTAAACTTTACATCTTTAAGCACCCTGATTAATCTGACAAGTTTTGGCCTGATCTGTGATGATCCGCTTTCGGGCTTTGTGATCTCCTTTTTTGGCTTCTTCAGAACTGGGTTTTTCTCTTTGACAGTTACTATGGCTTTACTTTTCCTCTTGCACCCCTGACTTGATTGTGTATCTTTGTCGAGCTTGACATCTGGAAGCTTTGTTGTTTGATCTCTAGAGTGCAGTTGGTATTTCATCATTCTTTTCTACATACTGTGAAATTAAGTTGTTTATAGAAATCACTCTTTGCTCCTTTGACTTGATTACCAAAAGAGTGAAAATTAATAGTTGTGTTTACTTAATAGTTTTACTTAAAATTGAGGTGTATGTAACCAAAAATGAAATCAAGAATCATTAGGCAAATTACAATAGTGAAATTTAACTGTTGCATATTAACTGTTAAATTGAACTATACTGAAATAATAACTAAATCATCATGTATAAGCCAATTTGAAATGGTAAAATTCAACTATTCATCATAGTATAATTTAATTGTATAGAACTAAAAACCAAATAAAAAATCATTTGGCAAATTACAACAGTGAAATTCAACTACGTGGTTGAATATGGAGAGATAATATTGAAACATTTTCTTTTTGTACTTTTTACATGTATTGATAGATTTATGCGCATGTTTAAACAGTACAAATGAAATCAAAATAGTGAAATTAAACTTTTCGTAAACAACAATTTACCAGAATACATGATTTTAGTGAAGATTAGACAGTTTGTAAACAACTAAACTACAAATTTAGAGCAACTACAAATCCAATATAATTGTTGTTTAAAATTCCGAGGGAGGTGTACAATGTATGATAGAAATGGACGATTCTTGCCTTTCAATGGCGTGCGAAGCAGATATTTTGGTTGACGATAAGCGATTTTCGATGAATATGCTGCAACGAGATCGTTGAAACGCTAAGAAATTGTCGATCATTGAAACCCTAAGAGTTCGTCGATTGTTCTGAAGAACTACCGTGTCTCGATGATCGTGTCGAGTCTCTCTCTTTAAATTTCAAAGTGGCGGTTAAGTTGGGCTATATAAGATAGGTATTTTTGGAAGCATGATACAAATGGACTTTTGGACTTAATAGATTTTTTAATAGATGTATTAACTTACGATTAGTTATTTATGGACGATTGACCGAAACCCCCTTATATTAGCATCATATACACAAGATCTAATAAATAACATAACCAAAACATGAACTGTGTGATACAAGAACCACCCAACATAAACTTGAACCATAAAACTATTTAATACAGCAAAAAAGCCAAAAAATAAACCATAAAACTGTTTAGAAAGTCAATAACCCAACAAAAACCATACTAGGAAACTGACTGGGTTCACATTGACCCAACATAAATCACACTATAACACACCATCAAGAGGGAGATGTGTAAGAGACATAACTATAGGTATTTCACAATATTAGGTAGAAAACATTCAAATTAAAGCCCAAACATACTTGCTAGAAAAGGTAAAAGGCAACCTGTGGCCGTCCAAGGTTACAAGTACCATTGAACCGACCGTGTACTTTATAATTCCTTCCAAAGCTACTGTAATATAGCCAATCGATGATGGAATGTGGAATGAATATTCAAAGTCAACTTCTTGAGGATAAAAAACCTAGCATGGTGTCAAGGGGTGGGGCTTCAAGGCAAGACACGCCTAAGTAACACTCCGTGTGGGAGCAGCCCTGTGACACATGGCCAGAATTTAAAGCAAAAAACAGGCTGATTAATAAGATAGCATACCAGGGATTTGAGAGGTCAGAAGTGAGACCCATCAAGATACCTCAAATCCATCTTTAACAATGGAACAGTTGCTTTGGAGCTATATTGGAAATTAACAGGGAAGGTGGAGAAGCATTTCTTCTAGAATCAATTGGAAAAGTGGCTAACACCTACTTCACTATGGCCTATTACAGTTGTCAAGAAATGAGAGGAAAGTGCTACAACTATTAAGTTTTCAACATTTTTGAGCAAGAAACTTGTGACATCCACATCCTCAACTTTCCCTCTTGGATTAGTTTTCCCTCAAAACTTAAGGTTGTGTATCAAGGATTTGATTTGCGAAAAGGAAAAAGATGGAAAAGTTGGACGATCTAACTATAATGTTTTGAAATTTATTTTGGGCTTGGACTTGGACCATTTATAACCATTAATGGTATTGATTGTTTGGCCATGGGCCATCTAGGTTATGACTAATTGTTTTTGGGCTAGGCCCATTATTGGTTAGATTATTTATGGGCTAGGCCCATTGGGATTAGAGGAAAGATGTAAAAGTGTTAGTGTGTGAGTGTGATACACCATATCAAACCCCATGTGAAACTTCTCCAATACACTTCCACTTGTTCCCCTCAAATCAGCCATCTATCTCTCTCTCTCTCTCTCTCTCTCTCTCTCTCTCTGCTCTCTCTCACTTTCCCTTTCTCTTCCTTCCTTTCTCTCTCCAAAAGAGTTCCGGTTGAAATCCCCAATTCCGACCACCTTCCGGCGACATCCGACCTTCGCTCAAAGAACGGAAGTCGATCATCTCGTCGAGCCCTTCGATTCCAACCGATTGAAATTTCGATAAGACTCCGTTTGGACCTCCATTTTTATAAAAATCCATCATTTTTCAAGAGGTAGTTTAATATTGTGTTAATGCCCTATTATCTTTATTTTTATGATTTTAGAATGTGTTTGATTGTTAGAATAACACATTTTGTGAATATATGTTACCATAAAAACCTAGAAAAATCTCATGTTTAAGTGATTAATAATGTAACCTTAATAACGCATGCCACCATTGCCACGTGTTTGATAAAATACTTGTGAGAATATCGAATTTATTACGGAAATAACGAATGTATGTGTTTATGTGATTAATTCGATTTTGTGTTAGTTATTTGGTAGAAAACTATGCCATGATTGATATGTTAGGAAATTAGAGACTTTTTCATAATTTGGTAGTTATTTAAATTGTGAACTTTAAATAGATATATTGATCATTTGATATGTACATATACATATATGTATATACATTATGTTTTGAGCATTGAATTAGTGACTATGGCATTGAGCATGACCATATCATAGCATCATTGTGGCCTTGTCGCCTTTTGCACGGCATTGGGATAGATACATTAATGGATGGTACTTCCTTAGGGAGGGGTACTAAGGATGAAAATTCCGGATGTGGGTGTGGTGGTGAGGAAAAGGGCGGATGGCTCCCTAATAAACATTCACTCCAATCTTTACTTGGTTAGCTCCCGGGGATTGGTTTTAGCTACACTCCTTGTGTGAGTGGCCCATAATCCGGTGTTGAGAGTGTGTGTGCATTGGGATGGGCATTGTTGCATCTAAGCCATTTGATTGGTTTCATCGCCTTGGTGGCATCATCATTCCACTTCATTTCATTTTCATGATTTTAGAGATAGTATAACATTTTTACAATATTATTCTACTAAGCCGTCGTGCTTAATTAAACAAAATAAAATCACTTTCAGGTGAAAAAGATAAGGGTAAAAGCCCGGCTTGAATTGACCGCGTTCGGGTCTTTTTGAAGGCTTTCTCGTGGATATAGCTTCATTGGATGTTTTGTGGTACTTAGAGTAAAAACATGTAATTTTTTTGGGTAATTTAGAACCTTAGGATATGTTTGAATTACATTTGTTACATGTATCCATTATTGGGCACGTGTTAGCCCCTTTTTATTTCAAACATGTAAAGGAATTTGTTTTGATGTTAATCTCATTCGGGCAAAGTTTTAGCCCTTTTAAAATTAATATTGTTGTACCGAACTTTGACTTTTCAACGGGTGTCCATGTAGGATAATCTCTTTAAATTCCGCACTTTTGATTGGTCCACGTAGGACCTTTCTCCGTATTCTTTGACTTGTTGACCTTGCTCCCGTGGTTTGATTTTTGAGGCGCGACACTAACGGTTCTGAAGAGTTGCATCCTCTAATTTTTTTTCATTTTTTTTCTTTTTTCTCCACTAAATCCTTGATTCAAATACAGTCTAAATGCACAAAATTTACAAGAATCTTCTCTCTCAACTAGTTCCCTAAGATTTGAATAACTATATTCTACTTTTCTTGCAAAAAGTCTTTTGTTGAATCAAGAAGGTTGGCAGGGTTAGTGCCACCGGTAGTGGAGATCAAGTTTATGGGAGCTTGCGCAGACTTTCAGAGTTAGATATACTGGGAGTGTTGTCAATTCTTATTTATTTGTAGTCTTGTAACTTTTTGATTTAATAAGTAATAAAGAAGATTGGAAGGTCATAGTTTTCATCCCATGAGAGAATTCGTTTCATAAGTTTTCATGTAAAATCGTTGCATACTTGTCCCTTTATGTTCTTGTTGAATGCAACAGAATTTA
The DNA here is from genome assembly GCA_030159115.1 of Actinidia arguta var. hypoleuca. NCBI lineage: Eukaryota > Viridiplantae > Streptophyta > Magnoliopsida > Ericales > Actinidiaceae > Actinidia > Actinidia arguta. Next base: position 15,937,859 of record BRYE01000013.1, on the reverse strand, counting down.
AATCATTATTGTTTGGGTAATTTTACAAATTTTCAGAAGCATACTATTAGCACAAGCCCATATCGTCCACCACTGAATTGATTAAAGCACAAATTGTTAAGATAAGTGAAGATCAATTTTCACGGCAACAAGTAATTCATCCATATTCCCAAAATGCAGCAGAAATGAAATTAAATGACGACAGAACTAGAGGAGTCGTCTACTTCGAAGGGAGAAGCAAAGATTTTTATGCTTTCATAGATTAAATACGTATAGAAATGTATGCCAGCTTCTTTCTATATTAGTGGAGTCAAAAGATTTTACAAACTAATCAAGATTATAATTGCAAAACACAAGCTATATAATTGAGCACTTGACACATTCTGAATCTTACCACATTCAATTGAAGAATGGCAAGCTATCATAAACTGCAAAAATATATGTTCTTGCCTCAAACCAAATAATAAAGGAAAAAAAGAAGACAGAATTGGAAATAAGTGATAAGAGTATTAATAACAATGACAATGCTATAAGTAATAAATTAATGGCCAAAATCCATTTTGCCTCCCTGTGATATATAGCCCATGTGCGCTTTACCCCAGTGACGTTGAAAAATATACAGATTACCCTCCTATGATTTTGGACTAAAGTGCTATCATTATGTTATTGATGCACAAAAAAATAAATTTTCCTCCAAAGTTGGTCTTGCAAAAAGACCTCAATGCCCTCATCTTCCCCAAAACAATCTGAAAACCAAACCCAAACTAAATCCAAGCCCATCAGTCCCATCTCTCTCCTGTGTTAACTTTCTTTCTCCACTCCCCATCTCCTTCAGTCTCCACCATCACTCATGGACACCACCAACCAGCACCACCACAAATTCTCACCCTCCAACTCCATCAGAGTAATGTTGTTTCCTCCTCCATCCTTTGCCCCTTTCATATAGGTCTAGTTGTTTAATTAAATACTAATTTGAAGAGATAGGTGACTTTAGAAATGTTCATAGTAAAACACACTTGTATATAAAGCTTCCTGAACTGAGCATTAATCACATAAGCATCTCGCACGTGCAAGAATAAGTAAATACCACTCAGTCAATAACCATTTTTGAAAACGGAAGGTTGTGGCTTATTTATTTCTCACTTTTTTCTGTACTTTCCTTTTTGCATAACTGAAGACTTTCGTAATCACAAATAAAGTTGAAGTCTATGGACATGGTAAGTGTAGAATCTGGTGTTTGCATGTATCTTTGTAAAAGAATAGTGAAGACAATGCAAGAACATGCCATAGGATGACCATTATTGGTAGCTACAAACCATTTATCTGAATGTAGGCTCTCACAGCCAATATTCCATGGAATGATGCTCAATGAAGCTCCAGGCAGAGCATGTGGCTCCGTAAAACTAAAGTTCTAATAACGTACAAGGCAGATTCTTGTAAAGAGTAAACAAATCATGGAAACATGGCCTATCATCACAATAGCATACATCTATAGTAATGATGACAATACAATAATGCTTTGACAAGTATATTTCAAGTATGGAGTACGGCATGTGAATGCAATAGCTAATCTGTCAAGAAGAATTGTTATGATGTAATAGTACAATGGTGCAAGCAATGAACGACAGGGCATATTTCCTCTAACATTACTTAATCAAAGGATATACTTTTTTTTTTGCAGAAATTGAAAATGAAAAGTAATCTCAGTCATGCAGTTATGACAAATCACAATGAGCACCATTGCATTATCATGATTGAAATGTAATTAGTGGGTGTAACCAACCGAGGGGAATGACATAACATCTGTAGACATGAAGTAAAAATCAGATGGAGTGTTTTTGAATCTCAAATGATTAATCATTCAAGATAAAATAGAATTGGGCAAACAAGGGAAGAATATACCCGATATGAACTGAGCGATATTTTGGTCAAGACCTTTGCAAAGTTAATCCCATCTTTTCAATTTTTAATGCGTGGATAGGAACACTGCCTTGTATGGTCACGGAAATTACCAGATATGGGGCACTTCTAGTTAGAGAAGTCATATGGAACTAGTGAAGATGGAAGACTAATTCAGTAGAATAACTGATCGCTTGTCTAAGAATTCTCCACCAAATAAGTGAGGATCGCTCATAAGTGTGCTGGAGATAAAGATGCCTGTTGGTACACGAAGGAGGGTCGTTTGGACCCCAAACCGAAGCTGCATAATAAGCATGAATTTCAGCTCCCAAAGCTGAAGTAACAACAAAATGTCTAGCAAGTTGAGCAACTTGAATCCCTTGGCCATTCGTGGAAATCCAAGCAGAAACTTCCCTAATGGAGGTCATAAAGCAGAGATAGTAACTTATAGATGGCCTCTAAATTGCATGCGTATAGAACTTGGGCCTGGTTGATATAATGTGTACCCCATTTTTATCTTTTGTAAACACGAAAAACTTTTTTGTCAAATTGCTTTGGAAACTTGTTTCTCAGTATTTTTTTAACAACTCATATTCACTAAATACCTTGAACGCTTTTAAATTCTCAAAAGTTATTCTTGCTCCAAAATAAGCAAGATACAAAAATGATGGGCACTTTTGAAAAGCTTTATTTTTCCGAAACCAACCACCCAACAACATTTTAAATGTGTGAGAATGTAGAGGAGTTTATCCTAGGGATTTAGATTCCAACCCAAAGGCTCTACATAAAAATCGCGCCCGGAGGCAATGTGGGCACCTGGAGGTGGCTCTGAATGTGTTTGGAGGCAATATATGTGCGCCCGGAGGCCGCTTTTCATGCCAGCTATCACCATATGAGAAGGAGGCTCTTAGCATGAGAGTCTCTCTCTTCCCATCGGAAGGAGATCACTTTGGGGTGATCTCACTCTTCCTTTACAATTGC
>BRYE01000013.1:15910000-15925000 GCA_030159115.1 Actinidia arguta var. hypoleuca | reverse complement strand
CAAAAGGTCCTAACAGAATTAGATTTCACAACTTGTAGAAAAGGAAAATAACTTTAAATAAGGATAATTTGGTCCACATAATCCTTTCAAATGGGTCAATTAATTTTTTAATTATTCCTCGATTCCTTTATATATATATTTTTAATTAATTTAAATAAAACACGACTAAGTTAACGGACCGGCACGGCACGGTACGATTAAGTAAGTGGGCCGGCACGGCACGACATGATTAAGTAAGCGGGTTGGCACGACACGACACGACACGACACGCTAAGTAAATGGGCACGGCACGGCTCGAAGCACGGTTGGCACGAAAGAAAAGTGGTACGGCACGGCACGGCGGGCACGTTTGACACCTCTACACGGGTGCAAGTTTTACAATTTTACGGCACAATTTGTTTTTTGGTTTGGTACAATTTAGGGTGCAAGTTTTTTTAAAGCTAATTTTGCTTCTTTAAATTTTGAGTTTTTATTTTTTTTATTTTTAGTGATTTTTTAAAACTATTTTAGCAAAATTTTATATTTCTTGGTTTCTCTTGGCGAGAGAAAACTAAAAATGTATACATTTCATTCAAATTTTTAAAAAAAAATCCACTAAAAATGAAAAATTTACATTAATATTTTAAAAAACTATAATTTGATTACCTATTCATTTAAAAAGCCATGATACATTTATAAATATTGTGCATAAATTGGGACCCGGACCATTCACTAGGAATTGGTCTCATAGTGGGGCCATTCACTATGGACCCACCACAGGTAAGTAGTTTGTGTCCAAATTTGTGCACACGTGTTTTTTATTTTAACTAGTGGTTTGGCACGTGCTGCCACATTATGACCATAAGATTACATTTTATCATAGTTATTATTGACCTTCAGTCGCCTCCTAATATATGAATATTAGCAAATCACCACCTAATATGTAATTTTGTTATCGTACTAAAAAAGTTTTCATGAAAATAATGTGGGTATCGTACGCAAAAATAAAAAAATTATGTTTTCAAAAAATAAATAATTTAATTATCTTGTTTTGAAAAAGCATATCATTTAGGTATCATGTTTTTTTGGTTTACAAAAAGGCATGTAGTTTGATTATCATAAGAATTTTATTTTTTCAAAATAGATATAATTTGATTATAATAACAAAAAGTATGTCAAAAAAAAAATACATAATTTGATTATAATAAGAAAAAAATGTTTTAAAAAATAAATAACTTAACTATTGTTGGAGATATTTTAGGATACGCTTTCTAATAAAATTATTGATTTTATTCCTAGCATTGACTGTAATTGATTTAGTAAGATTTTTCCCTATTATGATTTTTTCTTTTTTTGTTATTTCTTTTTCTGTTCTCCTTAGCTTGTATAAATAAGAATAACTCTATTGGAATAATATTCATTCAATTTTTTCTATATTATTTTTCTATTTGGTATCATAGCTAGAAATTCTCAATCCTAGACGAAGTCGCCTGCCCCAGGCGACATTCTCTAGGCTTTGCCACACCCTCCAGGGCACTCCACCACCTCTAACAACCTTCTCTACCTTTCCAACAACCTCGGTGCTGTCGCCTGCCTCTTTGTGGGTTTCCATTGCATCCTTGTGACGCGTTAAGGTCTTTCGTACCTTTTTTCTGTTATTTTCTTTGGTTGTCGGTGTTTCTTCGGTGACCTTTTTCTATTGAGCTTTCTCTGACAACTTTATTTTACTTTTTGGTAAACCATGACTTTCTAAGATATCCCAAACCACCCTTAGATAACGTGGAACCAACTCTTGCGGTGGTTACTCCTTGTCTTAGACTGTAGATGTGTTCACAAAATCCATTGGTTCTTCTTTTCTGAAGAAGTTCCTTAACAAGTTTGGTTTTGTTCATATCTTCGTCCTAACTTGAGGGGGAGTGTTGGAGATATTTTATGATTGGAGATATTTTAGGATAAGTTTCCTAATGTATTTTAAGATACTCTTCCTAATAAAGTTCTTGATTTTATTCCTAGCATTAACTATAATTGATTTAGTATAATTTTTTCTTATTAGAAATTTTTTCTTATTTTGTTATTTCTTTTCCTGTTTAGCTTGTTTAAATAGGAGTAACTCCACTGGAATAATATTCATTTAGTTTTTCTTATAGTTTTTTCTATTACTATTTTAACCTAGTTTTTAAAGATTTATAATTTTATTATCACATGCAAAAGTATATTTATTTCATTGTCATAAGAAATCTCATTCTATTGAAATAGTATGCATTTTGACAAAAGTTGGGAGCAAGGTTAGTAGTTTTCTTTGTGGGACAGTTGGTCAAAACGTTAACATAAGATTGGGAAAGTAATGCTCAATGGCTAATGTTTTGAGAATACTACTACAGTCATTATTGCTATAATGCATCTTTATCTATAACTCTACAAATTACTAAATCATTACCGTTGCATGGCATGTACACATACATTTGCCCGTCACTAGTAGCATGCGCAAATGCAAAGGAAAATATAAAAATGATTAGATAGTCAAATGCCAAAATAATACCATGAGCAATTAATTCACACCAAGATAATGTTACCTTGAGGAAGAGCATAACTCATCAGCATAAATGATAAATGATGATTGAATAAACACATACCTCAGTTATGACAGGTTTTCTTGAGCAACTTCTTCAAACAACTTCCATCAAAAGTACGTATCAAATGCCACAGAGCTCTACAATTGAAAGAATTGAATATCAACATCATCAATGCATGAAATAATTTTCCAATCTGCGTATTTAAAAATTACTTACATTTCTTCGTCTTCTACAGTCACCAACTTCTACCACCCCCAGAACAAGTCCTTGAAATAGTGGTCCTAGAAAAAATTCAAAGTTAATGTCATCTTGAGGAAGTGCATAACTCATAAGCAAAAATGATGATTTAATTTACACGTACCTCTGTTCAGCGATTGAACAGCTTATGAGACACGTTTCCTTGATCTCCTTCTTCTTCCAACAACTTCCACCAAATGTGTCAAATGCCTCGGAGCTCTATGTTGAAAGAATTGAATATTAACATCATCATTTAGTGAAATAATTTTAAATGTGTATTTAAAAACTGCTTACATTTCGTCGGCTTCTACAATCACCAACTTGTGCAACCACTAGAACAAGTCATCCTTCAACTAGTAAGCTAGAGAAATTCAAAAAAGTTAGGATCCAAATTGAGCAGACAAAGTATTACATATTCTTATCACCTTAGGTTGCAATCCGGGTGCTGCCCAACTCATTGCTTTCTTATATCTTCTCAAGCCTTCTCAACCTTCTAATTTCGGTCCACAAGAATGATTTGTTCATGGACATTAGTACTGGTTTTAATTGTGTGAGTTCCCTAAAGCACAATTATTTTCAACAAGTCCATAAGAAGTGATCTCATATTTCTCATCACCTCCAGGGAGAGACCAAAGATGTTGCAGGATTGATCCGGTTGAACACCTCAACATTAGAATCCTTAATTTATGTTCGTTCCAAGTTCAAAACACTATCTGTACAAATAACACCCCCTTAGTTGCATGACTTCATCTTCGTATAGATACATATGGGATGTGAGACCTTTAGTGGAGAGAAACTTTGACTCAACTTTTGTTATGGCCGTGGAAGCGGTGCTTGAAAAGTTCACATAATCTGGTGAAGAAGACAAATTAGTACGGAAGAAACGAATTGAGTCGTACTATTCTAACTCGGTTAAAATATAATGTTATGAATAAAGTGGAAGAAACGTGAAGATTCTAAGCCAGGAGAACTCACAAGACTTCACCGAGGTACAAAGGACTATGGCATAAAAAGGGCCCCAGCTCGAGTAAACTTCTATATGCATAACTGATCGTTCTTTTCACCTCTCCTTCATCCTTTTCATTTCCTTCAGATTTGAGGTTTTCAAATTTTCAAGCACCTCATGATCCCATACACCAGAATCTTTCTCCATTCTTTCTTTGATCTAGAAAACAAGACTGCTCTCCATTTCTAACAATTGATAATCACATAAGTAAAAGAAAAAGAAATATGTGAAATAAGAGAGGCAGTTTGAAAAAAGTCATTTGCAAAATAAAGATGTACCTCCTCCGTTTCCAGGCTTTGTATTGTACCGCTTCAGAGATTTCTATCTCAATCTAGGTCAGAAGGGATATCCTGCGCCAGCATCATGGAAGCTTCCACTCCATTTATCTTACTGCTAGAAATCCATATTATTACGAAAATCAACAGTCCCAACCATTTCTGTAACACAACAGAATTGACCACTTGCATTAATGCGGATTTACAAAAAGAAAAAGAAAAGAACATAAAAAAACACCGAGAACTTACAGGATTAAGGAAGTTATGTAAATAAAGGCCATCATGCAAATACGAGTGGAATTAGAGCTTGCTACTTAACCAGAGAAGCTTTTTAAATCAATAAGCGAGAAAAATGACAAAACACCGGATGAAACTCACAGAAAAGAACAGGAATATAGGATGTCATCTTGGATCTGCAGCAGCTCTGGGCATCTTTGTATGTAGTCTGCAACTTCTCGTTTCTATTGGGTGTAGATGATCAAACATTATACTTAATATTCTTGTGCATGCACATTATCCTCACTGTATGCTATGACATGATTACAAAGAATTTTGCATTCACATAATCCAATGGAACATCATCCTTGTTATACAGATCAGTACGACTAACGATGTTTCCTTCTACAGTAGTCTCTCCTGATATGGTTTTGTAACATTTAATAGCAATGATTTTTGGGTTTGTTGGTTCTAGGGCCGCCTTGATTTGGTTCAATCAATGCATCATGACCTCCATTTACATCACCATCGAAACTGCCGTTGTGGAACTTGGACTGTATCTTTTCCACTGTAGCTCGTCCATGAGTACTTTGGTAGACAACCCATTAGTGGAAGACAGAGCCACTTTCACCAGGCCACCAACGAGATGAAGCGTTCCCATGTTGAACATTGTCTACAGTATGAGCACGCCTGCCTTGTAAATACATAGGTTATAAAAGAAACCTGGCAAAATGATGCCAGGAAGAAACAAAACAACATGATAATGACTGGCACAGTTATGCTATGTTGTCTACGGATTATGGAAAATAGAAGAAAATGGGAGACGGAAGGAAGTGGGTCTCAAAGAATGGATTGATTCCCATCTTGTTCAATAGGAAGCAAAGGAATAATAGAAGGAAGGTGTGATATTGTTTTTAAAAAGTTGATTAAGCATGGGGGCAATATTGTAACTTCACAGTTTTTATGAGGAGAGAAGAGCCTTTTCATCCCCCCTTCTGCTGTTAGGCGGATTGGAATATGGCCAAAGGCGAGCTCCGACCTTGTACTTTTCTTTCCTTCCCTCTTCCTCAAAGTAAGAAAATAGAAATTTTTCCCATCCTCCCTTCCCCCTCAATAAAAATAAGACAACAAAAGTACATGGTTGTACAACTTGAATGCTTTATAGATGAAAAAGAAAAACTTGTGGGCTTTACCTGAATAGAGAGAAATTATACATGTACTACTTGTGATGAAGCCTAACTGGAAAAATTACTGGAAGTAACACATCCATGTGCTGCAAGTTGTTTACTTGGCCCATTATTAGCTTTAGAGCCTTCTGATACCCTAACAAAGAACGTGTCTGATTTGAAGCAGGTTTGCAGGGTTTGAGTATAAATGCAGATGCTGAAGATAGGTTATCATTTAGAGTTGATCATAGAGAATGTCCAAGCTCTGCAACAAGCAAAAGGAAAATACCATACACTACATGCATAAAATTAAAGAAGATAAACAGCAAAGGGACTTCATATAATGGAAGCGGTGAAATGGTTTTGAGGTGCAGATTCTTGGTGTCAATGCACATTCTTGGAGCAGGTTCTTTTTCAGAACTGGTCCGTCAGCTCTATTTGTGGTAAATGCTCCAGTTTTCTGAGGAGGGTTCTGTTGGATTACTTGACATGAACTCTGGCCCAGATTGGAAAACCATATGGAAGTATGAAGACGGGATGCTGTAATACTGTTGTGTCCCCACATATAGGTCATCCACATATAGATTATGTGGAAAGTGTAACTTCAGCAGTAAATTTTAAATTGTATCAACCATCCGATCAAAAAAGAGGCTTTGGGTTATTGCAGCTCACCAACAAACTTTAAAACGACATTTTTCCACTAAAAAGCCAATCTACAGTAATTGAACTAGCCTTCTGCACCATAAACGTAATAAAACAAAAACCTAAATTCTTTTATACAAAAATCTGAAATCACAAGTAGAGTCCTATTACATCCAAAGTGCCATGACATCGAATCTAGATCTTACGGGCTCTCTCCCTCCACAATCTAATCTAGGATTGTTAGACAATCATCAACCAAAAAACGCACTGTACTTGGGCAGGGACCCATGGTTACAAACTATTTGTTCACATATGCATGCTTCTTTTGGTTGTTTTGCCACTAAGCGGCTAAAATCACATGAACTCAATCTTTTGTTCCACCATCTTTGGTGAAGCTCTATTACTTCTCTAGTGTGCAAAATGGTAGTACATTACAAACACAAGAAGGAAGATGCAGAGGGCTCGAAAGCAGAATCAAAGTTTTTACAGAAACAAGTAATGGGTTGTCCACTTGGTACTGATACAAAAGTATTTTCCAAACACTATATATATTCATCTGTGATGTGTATATATATGTACATATTGCAGATTTGTGAAGATTCAGCTAAAATTGGACATCAAAGCTATACTAATTTCTTGTTTTCCAAATCACCCAAAGGATGCAAGCAATCTTACAGTTTTCAATAGGGACTTGTCCCGGTCAGATTTGCTAAACCACTACCCCAGCCAAAAAGCAATACATTGGTAGAAATATTTGTGGGATGAAAAAGCCTAAATCACGCCCAACTGTCTCTTCAACTCATCATTCTTGATCAATGTACTGAAATGAAATTGGTGCATACTTATGCATTACATAAATATAATCGCATAGAAATAAAAACATGAGGTTTTCGTTGACAGTGCTCATGAGTATTAAAGAATTTTCGACTTCCAATCCTTATATTTATATATACCTATTATGCATTAGTAGCAGGTGTCTAATGCATGTACTCCTTTTTGGCGTTTGGTAAATATGAACTCAATACAATGTGTTAACATTAATTAATTGTTTTATGCAATCAGATTGGCATTCTGGATTCTCCACCATCACCATCTTCATATGCCATGGATTGAATTAAAAGAGTAAGGATATAAATAATTTTATTTATCAGGAGAGAAAACAATATGAGAAATGCTCCCATCACAAACAAGAACTTGAAATATATCAACTCCTTCCACCAGAAGTATCAATGCTACCAACTTTTAAAAGTTGATAACAATTTTATCCCGTGATAGTGTCCAACCACTTAGCATTAGTAAGACTAGGCCACAATGCCACGTGGAACTTCGCTGAAAATTCTAAAATTTAAAAGTGCTACATGGCAGCCCTTTTAATCCAAGGCCTCTTTCCTAAATTTTCTCCTTCTATTAATATTAATAATTATGATGAATTTCAAAATATAGTCATTTGTGTACACACATTCTAAAAATTTTAAATTTTACTTTTTTTTCCTCATACCCCCTAATTACCAACCTATCCGTGGTGGAGGGGAGGGGTTGTGGGGATGGCTGGGGAGGGGCTGGGCCGCAAAGGGCAGGGAGTAGCAGAAGGTGGTGGGGAGTTGTGACAAAGGGGCTATAGATCGCAACAAACAGAGGGTGAGGGTGGGGGTGTTAAAACATGGCTGGGGAGGGGCAGATGAGTTATAGCTATGGCCACAGAATGGCTGGTGGTGGAGGCAAGTGAGGGAGATGGGTGGTGTGGAGAAAAAAAATAGGTGAGCATTTAAAGCTACTGTGATTTTGGCATTACAAAATGTTGCAAACTCATGACAAGAAAATTGTAACTAAGGAGGTCATGCCGTTAAATGAAAGACAACTCCAAATCATCTTTGTTTATAAACAAGCTATATGTTGAACTAAAAAAGTATGTTTCTAGACATGACAAAGATGAACAAACAACATATGAACTAGGTTGACTTGGGGCCATGGACACACGGTTGTCTATACTGCTACATTGCTACTGAAGTTATGGTTATATTCAGAAACTGATATGAAAAAACACAAAACCATGGTTATATTCAAGTCTTTCCTATCAATATCTTTTAAAAACCATCACAATAGTCGATTATGCATTTAACGAGTATTAAAATATTTTCATAATTCACATGCATCACACACAGGTTACCCCTTCTAATTGCCGATAAAATAGTTGATGAATTCCTTCCTATATGCATCCTTATATCCAATGTGGAGAGAAAACATACGATCAAAGCTTTCGATAAATAAGGTGACACCTAAATTTCTAGGGTGGTTATGCATGGGAACAATTATTAGTATTATAAAGTAATTTGTCAAGGCTCTTGATTGTTAGTTTTTCCTTCAAATTAACTAAATAACATACAAAAATTAAGAATATTAATCTGATGACATTGTTCAATTCAGGCATAATACTACATTTCTTGCTTGCCCCAATGTACTTAAACTCTAGTCTCTACGTATATTATGCACCTCAACCATATCTTCTACTATATCACTCATATCCAAAATAGAATAGAAGAGTGTTTTTTTTTATCATTAATGGCTTACTATATGGCCTTACAAGTGAAATATCATAACGACAAAACACATACAAAATGAAATTAGAACTTTGTAATAAAAGTGAAATAAGCAATTAGCATAAACAAATGGGCCCAGATACATTAAACAAAAAGTCAAATTTAGTAATGGTTTTATATTTCTTTTCAAATTGGAAACCCAAGAGCTACCAAAACAATATGAAAATAAACCAAACCATACTAGCCATATATTTGTAAAATAAATAAAGAGGTTAAAAAGTATCAATTTACATTTATGGTAAATCGTGGTTAAATAAAGAATAACATAACAATTTTTAGGTACGCATAATTAACATATTAGCATGTTTTCTTAGCAATCATTGATCAGAAAAGCTCATGTATAACAAATACAAAAGCAAGGAAACAAAAGGGCCAATTTGGGGCATTGTATTGTCACATACAAATGTAGCATGATTTGGTGCAATAGAAGATGTAATACCTGATGTGGAGTCCATGTTGCTTGGATGATATCCATGGCAGCCTTCCCAAGTCCTTACACATACACAAACTATTGCTCAGTTGCTGTGAAAATTGGGAGCTTCTTCGTTTACCAATAATAGGGATCCTTGTGTTCTGCAGGAAGGAAATATATCATGTGTTGCACCCAAAATGCCTACCTTCCTACTTGATATATGACATCAAGAAATAACAAGAGAGACAATTTCCCTGATTTTGCAGTAAAATGACATAAACCAACTTCCCTTGTGATTCAACCATGATTATTGACAATTGTTCATCCAAGTAATGCCGCTGTCCCTGAGCACATCAAGCCCACTAAACCTTCCAACTTCTTCAGTGAACATTCCATCATCATCTACAGAGGAAAGTATGGGCAAAGCATACTTCAAGCCAGTGACATTATCTTGCTGACTGTTACCAGGAGCTGTATGGGCAAGTCTAGTTCCTGACATAGTCGTAATGTAGTCTCCCCAAGGACAACAGGGCATTCTCCATTATTTATTGGATGAATATGCCTGAAGCAACATTTGAAACCCACAATTTAGATAGCATCATGCTAACAAACAATTTTCTAAGTAAATCCGTGGTTTCTAAGGGAAATTTTAATGTAGAAAATCACATAAACTAACCATGGAATCAAATTCTCATGACGTAACTCTTAAATAACAAAATATAATTCAAAGTTTCTATTTCTGGGCGTAATCTGTAGTTTCCAAGATCTGAACCCATTAGTATTTTCTTCACAACAAACTTCACGCCCTATTTTTCTTCTATGGAAAATGCTAACCACTGCCCATTGACCAGTGGTTAATGAGCAAAAAATGTAGTAATGTGAGTAAAAATTGTATAAATATCCATGAAAGTGTCACGTAAAGTACGCATTAACCATTGCCCATTGAGTAGTGGCTAGGAGGACCTTTCCTCTACTGTTGACAAAGGTCTGATGCTACGATAAGGAAGGGCTTTTTCTGCTCCTTCAAAACATTGCCAAGGCTCTTCACCCCATTTCCAGGTGTTGTAGAAACATCTCTAGAGAGTGCATCCACCTCAACAACAGCATAATGACGCTTAGGATTCACTGCAAGAGCTGAGTGAAAGTGGAAGATTATATAACTATATGGTTGTATGCATATAAGGAAATGAGAGAGAGAGAGAGAGAGAGAGAGAGGTGAATACATGTTGTCACTGCAAGCAAATGTGCAACAAGGCCATCTGAAGTAAATAGTCACATGATGACTAACAGCCATTTATAGTATGCCACATTTCTCCTATAGAAGAAATGTATAATAGAATGGAAAAAAGTATCCTCATAGATGATTTTATGGCCATTAAGGCAGGACTTATTTTTCTTAAAACTGTTCCCACTGTGACATCAATGTTTCCCACCGATGACATCAATATTTAGTTTGGAATTGTGAGTGTTTCTTACTAGGTTAAATACTCAAACTACCGTTGTATTTGATTTCAGCTACATCTCAAGATATGCCAAAGTAGGGAGGATGTGAAGACTTTTGGTGGTTGTGTTCATATGTATATTGTAATATAGTTAGTTGCTAGTAGTGTGTAAGATACATACACGAAGGCTATGCATGATCCTTCTCTTTATGTAATGTAATGGGGTTTGGGTATAGAGGAAAGAGTGTAGCGTAAGCTACTTTTGCAAACTTGAATGATGGTTGTATAAAAACAGGGTTTGTTATTGAAATCTAAAGGATTGGGTGTTGTTTCTTTTCATTTTATGAATGAACGCTTCTATGCAAAATCAGTTCTGATACAAGTTACTTGGTTACTCCACCTCTTTAAAATTAAGGGTTAATTTTGGTTAGGTCTCATTACTCGGACTTATTTCTAACTAAGTCTTGCATCCGGAACAATATTTAACGTAGTCCTTTTGGAGGTTAAGCTTACCAAACTACCATGCGACATATACATGCACATGACTTATATGCAACTGGGCTGGGGAAGATAAAATCACCCTAATTTAAGAGAAAGTGTCCCGCTATTGTTGTCTTTGTTCCTGCTATTATTGACTTTATTGGGAGAATATCAAATCAGTTGGTGCTATAAAAATAATTTTAAAAACATGAAAAAACCATATTTGAATCTTTGTTATTATCCACTAGTCTTAAAAATACTATTTTCTTTTGTCTTTTTGTTATTTTAAACTTTGAAAATGTCATACCTTCTGCTGCACACAATAATTTTGATAACACTTAGAATTTCTGAATCTACTTGTTGAGATTTATAAAAAAAACAATATTAAGTAGTTTTATGACCAAATTTTTTATATATTTTTAAAAGATAAAAATATCATAAAGACATGTACAAATTAGTTGTGAGAGTGGTTGCGTGGCATGTTTTAATATACTTTTATATTGAAAACTTTAAAATGTACAGAAATAAATTTTGTTGCCCATCGTCTTTTTTAATAAAATTTATATTTTGAAATCTTCTTAATGAGATTATCAAACAATATTCATATTGAATATGAAATTACGAAAACATACAGAATGATTTTTTCTTTTTGGCCAACTTTTCATTTTCAGGCATGGCTAAGGAATTAATATTCAAATTTAAAAAATTTCTTTTATATAATATTGATGTGTTCATTATTGTGAAACTTTTATATGTCGTCGCCACCGTTGCTACTGAGAATTTTCACAGTATGGGAATATTAAATTTTACAGTGTGCAAGACTCACAAATCTTTTGTGAAAATTTTTAGTGACAGTGACGGCGGCCGCGATAAGTGATTGACTGTGGTGATTGGTATTCATTGCTAGTGGTGATTTGGCGTTAGTGAGTGGTGATTTTAGGGTGTTTAGTGGTGGTTGTGGTGATTGACAATAGTGATGGTGGTGGTCGTGGACTGTGAAAATTCATAATCATGCATCATGCAAATTCACAGTGCCTAATTGTAAAAATTCTCAGTGTCGATCGGTGGTTAGTGGTACACGACAATGGTTGGTAGTGGCTGTTGTGGACTGTGAAATTTTACAATCCTACATTATAAAATTTTGTAGTCCTAGATTATAAAAATAATAAGTAGTGGTGGGTAGCCCAGTGACGAGGTGGTGTTTTGCAGTGATAGTAGTTGACAATGTTGGAAAGTGGTTGTTTATGGTAATTGGTGATGGTGGGGTAGTATTGATTTGCAGATGTAGTGGGTGGGGGTGATGACGGCAGCGGCAGTGATTAGTGGTGGTGATTGGTGGGGTTCGTGGTGGTGGGTTTTTGGCAGTGGTGGTTGGTGAATATTTTTAATTTAGGATATAAATATTATTTTTATGATATTATTTTAGATCTTTTTATGCTATTGACATTTTTTTTTTCGAACTACCAAAATGATATTAGTATGTTAACTTAACAGTGAAATGAAAATTTTCCATTCAACAAATGGAATGAGTGATGACCACGTGTCAGGAGTCGGGAAGGCTAGTTTTGGATTAAATTAATGTCCAAGACTTATGAGGAGGGACTTACATAATTATAGACTCCATAAATAGGACCCACTTAAAAGTTCCCCTAATATTAATCCCCGACTAAGACCGGATTTTATTGGAAAAATTTCACCTTTTATTTACAGCTTATTCACAAACTTAACTTTTAATCCTCATGCCTTAGGATTTTAATCCAAAATTCGGGGTGTGACAAGATCTGTCCTGTGCAACACTAATCAATTATGGCTCTAACAAGAAGTATGAGTGTTGGTTCAGGCTGCTTTGCAACAAGCAAGCCAAATGGAGAAAGAACTTATGCTGATGCAGAAAGCAATAGCGCATGACATCTAACGAAATATGGAACCTAGATAAAGGAAAATGGCGAAACACAACTTGTACAGTTGAGGTACACGTCATTATGTAGTCCTGATCCTGCTAACGCAAGTTGCTGGCGAGGTTAGATGAAGTAAAGACTCATCTATCCAAACTCATAAAGTAACACAAAGCTTCTAAGAATCAAGGGAAACAACTTAATTCTAAGTTGTGGAAAACAATAGCAATTTCCTATCCATTTAACATAAATATTTGGATTTCATAGGAATACCTGTTCATTTACTAATAATTAGAAGAAATTTTGACATACTACTGGTTTCAAATTTAGAAAGAAAGTAACTATAGAACTTCTTTAGAAAGTAGAAATTGTGTATACATGAGAATTGGATAAAAGCCTCCGTACTGAACACTGGTGAAAAATTCACAAAAACAAAAGTAAATCAGTGTGCAACTTACAAATCCAATTTGAAGTACTCTGATGAATTCCTGCTCCTTGTTCATAAACGTTTTCATGGATATGTAAACCATTTGTACAAAATCAAAAAGGAATGAAAGAAATCAAAGGCTAATTTAACACACACAGAAGAAAGACTTACACGAAGAAGAACATGTTAGAAAAAAGTATGATTTACCTACTTCAGAAGTACTTCAAGTTCTGGTTTGCAATAATTTTTTTTATTAAATCTAACTTAACTTGTCCATGAAGATATACCTTATACAGAGGGGAAGGGATTAGGGAGAGGTGGAGGTAGCATGAGAAGGAGAAGGGGGGACCATTCTGGAGATCGAAGTTTCATACTAAAATGATAACAATTTAGTAGACTTCCTCTTAAGCATATTTATTTAGGAAAGGCCGCTAAGCATATTTATTAATGAATTCATATAAACCTTCGAAACACACCATCAAAATTTTCTCACTTGTGACAGTAAATACTTTACTGATCCATTTGAATCAGATTTTCCTGAAACTCCAATTGATCAAACAACCTTCACATTCTTATTTGTGTGGTCAAATGGCAAGCTTAAACTTGAAAGAAACTAAAGGGTAAAAAATTGATAAAGTCACTGAAGAACTCAATAGTATACAAATCGTCAAAAAAGACAATTTTTAAAATATTAAAGAAACAAACTACTTACTGCAGTAGAGGCATCTTTAACTGACCTGTGGTGATTGGACATGAAACGTCAAATAGAATTGTAGGCTAAGATGGCTTGCCAACTTTGTTGGATCACCATAGATTTTGCTTGGTTAATTTAAATCCCTGTCCAAATAACAAATAATAAATAAACATGTGAACAAAGAACCCAAAGTTAACGAACGCAACCAAAGAGAAATTCCATTAAAAAAGAACAAGTGTATGTCAGAAGCCATGAAAAAAGAATGGGAGAAGTTTGAACCTCAATCCACGCTGATGGTGCCTTTTGCAGAAACAAAGGACTGTAAAATGGAATCATACATAAGTGGAACAAGATACTGTTCTTTATGCATTACACCATTTGTAGGATGCAGAGGTTGCAGAAAAGAACAAGTGTTTATACACTAGATTTTGTGTCGACCAAGGTCAATATAGTTCTAAGACAATCATGAAAAATGCTATCATAAGCTATAAGGCCATAGAAAGATATGTAACTGTTAGAGTTGTTAAAATATAATATGTGGGTATAATTAGTCAGAGTGTGTGTAGTGAGTAACTCAGAGAGTGGTGGTAGTATGTTATATTAATATAAATAATATGCCTTTGTTAGGGTTAATTAGTTTTACCCTAATCACTTATAGTTTCGTGGTATCATAGCAATAATTGATCCTAAACCTAACACTAACCTGCACCACCTACCTACTAGATTTTACGACCATCGCCTAAGGTTGTCGACCACCAGAGAAGGGAGCCTGAGCCCTAACGACCTTGTTGAAACCCAGAAGACCTCGATCTAGCCACCTAGGAGGTGTTCGAACATTTGGATCTACTCGTTCTGGGTCGACTAGCCTTGCAGACGTTCGTCTGGCTCCAGCGAGCCTTGTCGATGCAACCTCTGTGCAACTCTGATTGGCTTTTTTTTGCCATGGTGGCGTTGTTTGA
>BRYE01000013.1:15895000-15902500 GCA_030159115.1 Actinidia arguta var. hypoleuca | reverse complement strand
CTAAAACAAATTCTAAAATAAGAAATTACATAAATTTAAAACCAAATGAGAAACCTTACCTTAGTAACATAATTTTTATGCATATACTAATTTTATTAAAGAATAATGATAAACAAAAAAAAAGAGAGGAGAAGAAACGAAAATGTACATCTCAGCATTTTTTCTTTTGTTTTTCCTCCTATAGTTTACCGCATGCATGGATTTGATGATGAATTTTAGACAAGTCTGCTTGACCTCTAATGTATAACTTTTGAATAACCTTACAAAAAGTTCATTGTATAACCCTTCAGATCCAGTTCCTAAGAATTTTAAGTCACTCAAGTTTGTTGAAGGGACTACAAGTTCCAATTTAGTCCTCACATAATTAAAGCGATGATGATTAATTTAATTTCAAAAATGAAAGGAGAGACCAAGAAAAATGCCATGGTCATCATCATTCCAGAAACCTAAGTTTTCTTGGTCTTCTAGATGCACGTTGTTATAGAAATCCAACAATTTAATAAAAAAATTCAGTGCCAAGTAGCAACCACCCAATTTTGATCTCTTAATGGCACATTTCCACTATCAAGGTCCCCATCATTCCCATCCAAAGTTTATATTAAATGCGTGGTCGTCTAAATGCATGTTGTTATAGAAATTCAACAATTTAATAAATCTTTTTTGTGCCAAGTATCCACCACCCAATTTAGATCTCTTAATGGCACCTTTCCACTGTCAAGGTCCCCATCATTGCCATCCAAAGTTTATATTTAATGTGTGGGTTGACCAGATGAACTGTACGTACTTGACCTATTACCTTATCTAGCGGTGTATCCTTGATCAAATTGTAAAACTCACACGTCTAAATTGTACCCAATCCATCTAAGACACTTTTTAAGTTTCTTTATGCTAAATTTGTTGATAGGAAGATTCCTCACGTAGGAGCAATTCTGATGGTTAAAATAATCTCGATACATGAGTTAATGGTTACAACTCAAGATTCATCACCATTAGATTTTTCCTTGGGACTCCGTGGAAATTGGCAATTCAATCAATGTCAGTATTCCCCTTTGAAGCTACTGTTCTGCCATAAAAATATATTGCCACCAGAATGTAGATTAAGTAGAAAAAGGAGAATGAGCAAATATTTGACTAACAAACAGGCAACAACTTGCCATGTGAAGTGCCATGTGAAGCAATCAAAAAGTTTATCTCAAAAACCAAATATTCATCATATGCAAAAGCATGTGATCACAGAAAAGCTATTGATGAAAACAAAGCATAACAATTAGTAGGGTAATATACACCTAGGACATATTAATGAGAAGACCAATAAACATAGCAAGTTCTTTTTAGATCTTAGAAGACCATTAAACATAGGAAGTTCATTGACGCAAGTTTACTGGACCCTATTCTCTAACCCAACAGTTTCTTTTAGATATTGTAATTGAAGTAACAGCAAGATACATCATCCACACTATTCAAAGCCCCAAGAGTTGATTTAATATAAGAAAGTAAATTTAAATTAAGCAAATAAATCACCTTCTAGTTTGAGAAACAAGCAGACAAATATCCTTAGGAAATTGGGCTCAAACGTAATCTCGCAGCTTCAATATTCTAAGCTCAAGTCAATATGGAACTTGCTATCCCCATTAGGATAACCAACAATCATTGCTTCCAAATTATTGCTAAATAGGTTAACCTCTTATCATATATTCACTCATCTTGACTTATTTGCACAGAAGGTATAATGTCTAATGCAACATTAGCTCATTCACTAGTCCCACCTTGGATCATCTTTCGCTCTCACTGGACCCATTTTCTTGGCATCAAAGGGAGGTATCCCATTTTGCTCCCATTTATATACGCATTTAAAACATTCATTTGAATCATTTCCCTTCCCAAGATGTTCAATTTGCAACTCTGAACAAGTGTTAATCGATAAAGTGATTCAAATTATTCCAATGAATTATTCATAGTTGACCATGAAAAAATGACAACTGCAACTATACACTCATCACAAAGAAAAGAGAGAGAGAGAGAGAGAGAGAGAGAGAGAATCGCATTGTTTGGGGATTCTAGAAAACCAATTTAACCAAATTTTTGATACGCACCAGACCATATTAGAAAGCGACATAAGAGAAATTCAACATTCCATTCTTTCATAAATACTTATAGAACTACCCTAAAAAAAATAATGTTTGGAAAAAGGAAAAACCAAATAAATATTCTTACCACTCATTTGGAGTTTAACTAATAACAAAGTTATAAATGAGACAAGCCTAAATGCCAATGATGATATGGACCGCCAATATCACAAATATGATACTTCTATTCAGAATGATAAAGTAACAAGTTTATCGTGCTTATGTGTAGATTCAGATTGAAAAGAATTATCAATGAACAACTATGGTCATAAAGAATCACAAAAGAAAAAAAAACATGCTCAATGATGCAGCCATTGAGAACGTGTATAGAGAGAATAAAAACATTCTTATAAGAATAAGCAATCAATAATGTCTAAAAAAATTAAAAATTATTTATTATGACAAAGACCAAGCAAAGCACACATGCAAAGCACGACATAGAGTTAGAGAGTACAAGTTAATATAAACCATAATTTCTTCCCTTTTAAATCTAGCTACTCATAATTGAATTCCAATTGATCTAACAAGTGCTTAGATCTCAAGGCTGATGCTAAGCAAGGCCTAATAACTAATGGGCTTCTTTATAACTAGAATTTAGATTCATCATTTCTTTGCATAAAAAAATTATAGCCAATGTTTGACACTATACAAGTAAATATGTCCAGCCCAAGAAAAGACGACACATATCAAAAGACACATTGTATTCGATCAGTTTGTATATCCACGAATGAGTATTTATGGCCTTTATTACAAAGTGGAGCAAAAATAAATAAACTGAACGTAAGATAATGGTTCATAATAAAATGCCCATGTCACTGGGTCATTCACACCTGCACTTCTTGTTGACTCCTAATGAAATCATATATATCACCATAAGTCCATAAAGACCCAAATTTCTATATGCGCCCAAACTAAAAGGAGGACAAACCTGACCCTGCCTCACAAGCACCCTTCTATAGTCATACTCTTGCCATTTCCTGAGCACCAGTTAGTTGCTAGATTCGCTTTGTCTTGCTGGTTCGCTTTGGGTGAAATTTGACCGTGGCAAGCTTCACTACTTTTCACAACACAGTAAGTAATAGAAAGAATTGGTGAAAGGGATTAGAAATACCATAAATGAAACCAATTATCGAAGGAAACAATGACAAGAAATATCACAAGAGCAGTCGAACTTCGACTGAGTTAGGCAAGATGATGTACATGTACACAAAGCAATCTCTGAAATGAGTTTTATGTTCTGTTCCAGTATAATCACATGCATAATGGTTAAGAATTGTAAAACCTTTAGTCAAAACTATACTTTTCAAATTCAGGGCAATTTTCCCAGTAATTGTTATGGAGAGTAATGGTCAAAACTTAGTTTTTCTTTTCGTCTCCTCTTTTAAACAAAATGGCAGATTTCTCCTAAGTACATGAATCGAATGTTTCAGATGGCTAACAAAGTTCACAGTAAAATATTGTAGAAAATCTTGCATAGGAAGTGGATTGAATAGATGCATAACAAATCTTGACTACAATTGAAAATAGTTAATTATTGTTATCCAAACAGGTTTATTGTAACAATACATTGTACAACAGTTAACATAAAAGGTTCAAATAATGTCTGGTAGCCAATAGACATCCATTCCAGAAACATTTGATTGCAAGCAAACAAATCTTCACTGTGCATGTTATCTAGCAGATAAAGAAGATTGACAAAACATATCACAAAAACTAAATGACATCACTTGCAAAGAGTTGAGAAGATAACATTTTACTGCGTAGAATTCTCATGAAGTGTAAACCACAACAAAAACAAACTTTAATAAGTCAATGACATGGCTTCAAAAGAATTGTACAGAACCAGAAAGTTTGTTCAAATGCTATACTTCTGATTAGTAAGTAGTAACAAACAATGAAACACAATGATGGGTTTAGATTATTAGGAATTTAGGCACTGAATATCAGATGTAACTGTAACTATTAGCATTGCATCCATCAATTATAAAAAGAAACAACATCAATATGTGAGATCAATGAGGGGCACCGCATGTCACTGTCCTGAAGCCATATTTGCCTCCCCTCGTGCACGTCCAAGCAGTTGAATATGACTCCAAAATACAACCCACAAACCTCAAAGTCTCCAGGACGCAACATTTGTGGATGATGAGGGCCAAGAATGCATTGGATTGCCCAAAGTATATAGAAAATATATGTGAGAGATTGAGAAAAGATAAGAGAGGCTAATAATTGTTGGGTGATTGGAGAAAAAATAGGAGATACTAATAATTGTTGGATATGACTCTAAAATACAACCCATAAACCTCAAAGTCTCCACGACGCAACATCTTTGGATGATGATGAGGGCCAAAGATACAATGGATTGCCCAAAGTATATAGCAAATATATATGGGAGATTGGAGAAAAGATAGGAGACTAATAATTGTTGGATGATTGGAGAAAAAATAGGAGAGACTAATAATTGTTGGATGTAAATGAAGAGTTGTAGGGTCCTATATTTTATATTTATGGGACTCAATGTATCCATTCCTAAAAGCATTGACTTCCAGATATCTTAACTAGAAAAGATACGAGTTATGATAATATACACAGCGTAATGAAAAGTCACAACCATCCAATTAAATTATGATAGTTAAATTTTCCATAGTAACATTGTAATAAGCATTGACCTCCAAATATCTTGATGAAGCACAAAAGTACATGAAACAAGAAAAGGTTACTGAACTTACAATCATAGGCATGAAATGTGGTGAAATGTGATGATAGCCTTCAATGAAAAACAAGAAAGAGCCCTTGAATGTTCATCTAAGCTTCCCAAATTCCGCCACCACAATCTGGAAATCAGTTTGTGAAGCAAGAAAGAAAAAGGGGAATCGATTTTATATTTTCACGAGAGACTTTGAATAAAAGTGAACATGTGATCGATGACACTCGAAAATTCTTAGTGGAAGACAAACTTGATAAAAAAAAACTTCCCTTCTTGCTCATTTTCCTCTCGTAATAACCCTCCCTACTCAGTATCAAAGTCTTTAGCTTTGGCCCTCTCTTCCCGTTCTCTCTCTTTCTGATAAAGCTTGGTGTGATCACTTCTTTTATCCATCCCCAATGCTCCTGACTTGGCTGTCACCAAGGAGAGGTCCACAAATCTGAAAGCAAAAATCACAATAAGGATCCAAACATCAACGGGAAACAGAGACAGAGAGAGTAAAAATACTCTTATGATAAGAAAGCACAAAGACAATTGAGTACAAGAGAACAAAAGGAAATTTGGTGTGTACTTCACAAATCAACCAACAAATAGTACCATAAGCTAACCCCCTGTCCTTATCCGAAAAGTTATTCAGAAAAATGTCGGGATGGAAACATTAAGAAAGAAAATAAATCTAATAATATATATGCAGGTATCACTGGCAATAATTTATCAGGTGGCTTATCCCCGGATTATGGTGGTGGTTTATATAAACGTCAAAGCTTCCAGTTTCGTCTTAGATACACAACATGTATAAAACATAGACAAAACATCTTGGTCAGTGTTTCTAAAAATGATGTCTTATACTTGATGTAGCTCCGTCTTTTAGTAGCATTTTTTAAAATCGCTTTAATATCCCCGTTTAAGTAGGATGCATTTTTCTTTAATAAAATTCTAGTTCACATTCACCCAAAAATGCTAATATACATTTTATTTCATGCTTTTTTTTCAAAGCTTACTTTTTTTTTGTGCTAGGGAGGACAAAGCCAGTAAAACAAAAACAAAGGCTCCATTCTACATTCTACCTCGATCTGGGTGACGAAAGAAGTTAGCCCAAAGGAACCTTGCAAAGACACATGGGCCATTTTCCGGTGCATACGTTATCCTTTCAAAAAAAAATGCTGCATACAAGCTTCATGCCTTGCCAGCCAGTCCAAAGTTCTGCCACAATAGGCATAGAACCACCAATTTGTTGAGTAAAACCAGCCATTTCATCTAGTGATCAACCCACCACCATCACCACCTGAGCAGCCGTCCAACTTGGAGTACTTACCCTCGTAGGCGTCAAGTGTGATGACAGCCCATCAAAGAAAGACAAGAAAGAGCCATTGAATGTACTGATTTAAGTTCCCAAAATTAGTACAAGAAATAAAATAAGTACGCATAAATGGTAAATACAATAAAGGGTAAGTGAATATAAACACATTGTGGTTAGAGGAGTTCAAAGCAGACACCAATTTGAATTTCTCACTCCAAACCCCAATCTAAATTAGAAGAAAATAAAGAAGAAAGATAGCTTTCAAGTGGATAAATAGGACCAATGAATAGAACAGTGTAAGTGAATTAAAAACAGAGTTCAAAACCCCACGCACTAGTTCAATTTTTCAATCTAAATCCTAATCTACACAGCCCAAAAAATGAATAATCAAGAAAAGTAATCAGGGAGCGTTTGAATTCAAACCAATGGATCTGATAGCTTGAAGCATCCAATTAATTGAATAGGCCTCCAATCTTCAAAACAAAACCAGAAATCAGGTGGTATAATCAAGAAATCCTAAATCTTAAAAAATTGAACCACCATAAACTTTGAATTACGGGAATCAAGAATTTCCGAATAGCAATCTTCGAGAGGCTTCGAAGATCAAAGTTGTCGCTTGCCATTTCCCCTCTCTAAGCAATTTGTTTGTTAATCAATTGAAGAATTGAAGCATCCAATCAATTGAAAAGGCCTCCAATCTTCAAAACAAAAACACAAATCAGGTGGCGTAATCAAGAATCCTTAAATCTTAAAAAACAGAACCAACAAAACCTTTGAATTACAGGAATCAAGAATTTCCGAACAACAATCTTCGAGAAGCTGGGAAGATCAACGTTCGTTGTGTCTGCGTCTCTTGTATTTCCCCTCTCTCTTAGCAGTTTGTTTGTTAATCGATTGAAGAATTGAAGCATCCAATAAATTGAAAAGGCCTCCAATCTTCAAAACAAAAACAAAAACAGGTGGTGTAATCAAGAAAACCTAAATCTTTAAAAACAAAACCATCATAACCTTTGAATTACAAGAATCAAGAATTATCGAACAAAAATCTTCGAGAAGCTTGGAAGATCAACACTTGTCATGTCTGCCTTGCTTGCCATTTCCCCTCTCTCTAAGCACATTGCTTGCTTCTCTCTTTAGCGATTACAACTACTATTTTGCAGATTGTTTTGGGCCTTTATAAAGCCCTAAATTGCAACGGTAACATGCGAGATGTGTGAAGTGTGAACAACTATACCATATTTTGGTGGACCGCATATTTGAATCATTCTCCAATTTGAGTTCATTATAACCCAAATAAAATGAGAAAATTCTAAAGAACTTTTTGTGACAAAATAAAGTCTTATAAATTTTTTTATTTATGACAACCA
>BRYE01000013.1:15882500-15885000 GCA_030159115.1 Actinidia arguta var. hypoleuca | reverse complement strand
AAAAATTATATGGGTTCCACACCTTTTGAGAAGAAGAAAGTGATAGTTTTGGGAGGAAAAAAATAATCTTAATTGAAATCTCAATCTTTGGATTAACTCAAGTGAATTTCAACCGTAGATAGTGAGAGATATATTTGAGGTTCAAAATGAGTTTTGATTTATAATATTATTGGATAAATTAATTTCAATAAATATAAAAAAATAAACGTATGAAAATAACTTTACTTTCTATTTGAAGTAATTTTATTTTTATTTTTAGTTAGTTTGAAAGATTTTAAAATATGTGTCTTATATTATAAATTTTTTTGTTCTTATTATGATAAATTTATTTAAATATTTATTTTTACTCAAATATTTTTATTACAACTATTCAATAAATTAATTTTAATAAATATAAAAAATGACGTATGAAAATAACTTTTCTTTCTATTTGAAATAATTTTTTATACCTGCTTAATTTTCACATTTTATTATTTTTAGTAATTTTTTTCACCTATTAATCAATATTTATAGTTTTTCGATTTCTCTTGATGTAAAGAGTCTAAAATTATAAAAAAATTATATAATTTAAGAGAAAGTTCATTAAAAAAAAACTATTTTTATCTACAAATTAAATAATTTTTTATATTTTTAGACTTTTATCGTCAAAATTATTAAAAGAATATAAAAAAAATAATCAAATAGTAAAAAAATTATTAAATAAAAAAAATAAGAGAAAAAATAAATATGTGTTTTAATTTTTTGCTGGGGTCCTAGTAAAAAATTGATCCAATGAGTAAAATATATACCCATCTTTAAAGATTTTTTGTCCATTGAATAAGAATTTATACAAGTCTCACACCATTTGAGAAGAAAGAAGTGATAATTTTGGGAGAGAAAAAATAATTTCAAGTGAAATCTCAACCGTTAGATTAATTTAAGTGAATTTCAACCGTAGATAGTGAGAGCTAAATTTGAGATTCAAAATGAGTTGTAATTTATAATATAGATTGAAATTTAAATTATTAATTATATTTTTTTCTCTAAGATATTAAAAAAAAAAAGTCCACACTTTGTTGGAAAAAGTATTGGGGAACCATGTCGCTTTAGCCACATCTCAACCACAATATTAAATAAGTATGCACATTAACATGCACACGCTCAAAAAATAAAAAATACTAATTTTACGTGATTTATCCCAAATTACATTTTTTTTCATTTTCTTGAGCATGTCCTTCAGGTGTTGTGACTGAGCTTATGATTACCCCATGACCTTGGATCGCCATGCCATGGCTCTGTATAGCCATGGCTCTGTATAACTTGTTGAGGCCCAGTCGTTCTGATACTATTTGTTGATATTTTAGCCATATCTCACCCGCAACGGAAGAATCTACAATAAGTATGCACATTAACACGCACACACTCAAGAAAAAAAAATCAAATTTACGTAGTTCAACCTAAATTGTCAAAATACTCAAAAATTACATGCACACACCGAAAGATATTTCATTTTATAAGAACAAATAAAAAATACATGTGAGATGACCAAAATACTCAAAAATTACATGCCTACCTGAACCCCACGCTAAAAAATAGTTAAGTTCTCGCTCATCATGGTGACTAACAATATTTTTTATCTCACGCCCTACATCACTATTTTTTTTCCCTCACCACTCTCTCATCAAAATCCTATCCCGCAGGCCATCAAAAATCATATTACATCATATTTTCTTTTCTATCTAAAAAAATCCAATGCAATTAGGAAATCACTCAAAATAAAAAAATTTATTGGTAAAGACTTTCAATTTTGGTATATATTCTCAAGCCAATTTCTCAAACCAATTAATAATCCATACACATTGAATTTTTTATGGATTCCGAACTCCACACTCTAAAACTCAATATATGTAAATAAACAACAATTATATGGGACTCACATTACACATGTGTGGACCTATCCCGACAAAAAGCTACAAAATCGACACCAATATAGATAGATAGATAAATAGATAGATAGATATGTGAGAGCGTTGACCACTGTACTAAGCAGGTGACTCAGACAATCAAACCTATGGCCCGCAGATTAATAAACCCCTGGGGGTGTCGCTGCTAGCAAAGTTTCGAGTTTGCAGGAGGCAGGTGGACTGTGAGGCTGGGTTCAAGACTTTGCCAGGAGTAAAAACCTGCTATTTACCTCTGGGTGGGATACTTCAGGAGACTCACTCAGCCCGATTTGGGCTAATAATCCTCTGGTGTTGCGCTGGGGGAGGTTTGGCTATTCCGAGTCATAAAAAAGAAAAAGAAAAAGAAAACTATACTACGCCCCTTATTCCAATTCATTTACTAATACATTGACCCATTTTATTTTCGTATGCATACGACCTGTAGATTTAAAGATGCAGAAAGAATGAAGATTGAAACCACCAAATCTTTTTGCAAACGATACTCAACCAGGATCAACTCAATATGCTTAGAGAACTACATCTCTTATTAATGTGAGAAGGTAATTCTATGTCGGTGG
>BRYE01000013.1:15800000-15802500 GCA_030159115.1 Actinidia arguta var. hypoleuca | reverse complement strand
TATTTATGTTGTTATTTATAATTGTAAACAAGACAAAATTACTATCACTATTTTTGAAAATAGTGAAAATAACAAAAAGATATTTTTATTTTGCTTATAAAAAAAATTTCATTCTAAGTTTTTCAACCACCACCACCACCTCCACGGCCACCACCACCGCCACCGCCATCGCCACCGCCACCTCCCCCTCCCCCACCACCTTTTTTTAAAATAGTTTAAAAAAATGTGAACACAAACATATTTTTATTTTTAAATAATTTTAAAAAAATATAAAAATAAAGCAAACACAAAAAATAGAAAAATAAAAATGTTACCAAATATTCCCTTTGTGTCCAAATGGAATCACCCCTATTCTTGGTCTATAACACGTAAAGTTACAAAATTGTCCTTCCTTTGAAAAACTTGATGAACAAAATCAAGGGTTATTTTGTAATTCTTCATAATAAAGCAAGGGAAAATTACAAAAACATTCTCTGAGTGTGTGATATTGGTAACAAATTAAACCCTAGACTTTTGATTTTGACAAATTAAACCCTAAGATTTTTAAGTTGTTGCAATTCAAATCATTTGGTAGTTTCAGTTTATTTTTCTTAACAACTATAAGTAGAATTGTACATCCTCCGCTACAGTTTTCCAAGGTATATGTCCCTGTGATCACCATGGCTCAAAAACTTTTTTTTATTTTTTTTTTAAAAAAAACATGTTCTGTACTTGAGAAGAAAAATTGATTCCGCTCATACACATTTATTGCGGAAGACCAACGATCTATAATAACTTAACTTTTTTCATTAATTCCCGTTTGGCAAGGCGGCTACAATTAAAGATAGGAGGTTCAAGTCGCCATCTAGTTATTGGTCATAGAAAATCATATTATATACTGACTTCATAGCATAATCCCTATCATTTTCAACGATAAATCCGAGGGCTACGGTACCGAATAAAAAAGTGTTAAACACCCGCTCGACTTAACTACATAGTTAGACTCTACTCAACATCTTTAAATTTATTTTTAATTAAATATTTAAGCCCAATATGATGCATGAACAATTAAATTACATAATCAAAACATGCAAGTGCAAAAAAAAAAAAAAACGTAGCAGCACCACAAAACCCTAAGAATTATTGACCTATTATTTGTCTCCAAAAAAATATAAAATTACAAAGCCTTATCAATTTTTTTAATTACACCACGGAAGACAAATAATATAAATTCTAATCCTTAAAGTTTTGGTACAATTACATAAAAAATAAAAATAAATTAAAGAAAAGAAAAAAGGGAAAAGCTTATTCCCTTAACTTATGACTTGAATCGGAAGTCTTTCCACCGTGAGCCCTAGGGACTTGCGATTGATTTTTGTCGAACTACTTCCTTGGACTTCTCAAACGTATTCTTCGCCCTAAAAACTAGAACTTTTTTTTACCAAATAAAAATCAGAACTTCTCTTTTCCTCTCACTACTTTTCCTAAAAAAAAAACTATTTCTCACCCGTTTTCTCTCTCAAAAAAATTCTACAGCCTTTCTTTGCTTTTCTTCTCCCTTTCTCTCTCTAGAATTTTTGGTGTGCTGGGAGGAAGAGAAAAGGGTTATTTTTAGGGAAGCCTAGGACTAGAAAAATGTAATTTTTGACAATGGGAAGTTTTTTTTGGAGGTTTAGGGTTTATACGAAGAGGAATATATTCGGATATTCCGTTTTCTTGAGGTGAAAAAATAATTAAATTGCGTAAAAAATAAAATTCATTGTCCTAAATAGATTGTCGGTTCTGTGACCAAACTCAGAGTGCTGGTCAAGCACTATGATCAGGGGCGGAGCCAGGATTTTAAGTTAGGGGGGCAAAATATATAAAAAAAAATTTAAAATAAATTTTATAATTTTTAAAAGTGAGGGGGGCTACAGCCCCTCCTTGACCTGCTGTGGTACCGCCCATGACTATAACCAAACCTATAATGTCAGTTGGACAGGATAGTTGTTTTGGTCTACTCGCTTGGGCTTGGACTAGTTTGGGTTTTAAATTAAGAAAACCCCTTTTTAGGCAAAAAAAAAATATATATTGGTTTAAAATAAATAGTTGGGTTCTAAAAGGGTTTGGGCTCCAAGAATAAAAGAAAATAAAACTAATTGGGTTTTAAACTAAAATTGTGCTTTGAAAATAGATTTTGAATTTAAATAAAAAACTTTTGGGTTCGAAAAATACTCGGGTTTAAATAAATAGAAATTTTGTATATGAACCAATTAAAATATTTTTGGACTTGAAGCAAACAAAATAAAAAATAAAAGACAAAAGGATAGATATTTTGAAAAAAAAATCTTTAAAATACTTGACTTTGGAAAATAATGTTGGAACAATCTTCTATGCAATATATGAAATAGACAAACTAATAAAACTGAAATTAAATTAATAAAATCAGAACTTACAGTAATCCACGGACTTACAGAAATTATAATTCGACGAACAGCAAATTGAAGTGATAACTGAGGCCTGTATTCAATACAGTGTCCTT
>BRYE01000013.1:15735000-15737500 GCA_030159115.1 Actinidia arguta var. hypoleuca | reverse complement strand
CGCCCTATTAGTGAGTGAATTATTTATCCCACATCAGTGATCAAACTTTCATTTTTCTAAGTACGAATAATTATAAGAGCAATGATGCATCCAAGTGGCGTAGAGGTAGGTCGCACAGTTCAATTATATTCACGCATGTTTGTAAACGTTACTCATCTCTTCATTGGTTAACATACATAGGGCTCATTTTTTTAAATGAGACTCACTCTTTTATTTCAAGTGACTCTCCTGTATTTTAGCAAATAAAAGAGTGGGTAATGTTCATTTATCTTGTCAAATAAGTGAACGTAATTGTACTTGAGATCATTCCGAAATTCAAAATAACGCATATAGTATATTATATTTTTTAAAATAATTTAATAATTGTAAGAGTTCATGCGCCAAAATTCTTGTACGTTGCACTCGTATAATGTATAAATTTGAAAAATATCTTGTGATATTGTTAATTTTTAGTTCAGTTTTAAATATTGGTTTTAGATGATTCAAATTGAAAGTACATTTGAGCTATTCTAAGATGTATTGTAGTTAAAATTTTATGGGCAAATTTCTGTTTATACAAATTCCAACTGTGGGTGTTATAGAAATCTACCTCTTGCGTACGTTTGAATGTTTGTAATGGGATTTGATTCATTCCGAAAAATCAACTACTCTACCTAGTAGTATGATCCCTGAGTAATCTCATTCTAAAATACCAAGAAACTTCCTACATTTTCTACGGAGCCAAGAATCTATGATTATAGAGTGTAATAAATCAGATTTCTACTTAGTTTGAGAATGTTTATAATTTCAAGATGGATAGGTAATAGGAGTCATGTTCCTATTCGAGCATGTTCCAAACATAGAAATCTTACAAATTTGGAATCACATTCTCATTTTCCTTCGAGATTTCTATCATCTAAATATAGCCTTAAATTCCTTGCCTAATTTGTTGGCTCTTATTATCGGCCATATAATTCTTATAAAATCTGTTAGCCACCAGGTTTCTCTGAGTTTTTTTTTTTTTTTTTAATTTGATCATACTAATATGACCTTGTAGATTTACAGTATTCATTAATCTTCTTTCTTGCAGGATGAGATAAATGGATTATTTATGAATCAATAAAGATTCCTAAAATTAATCAAAAGCAGTTCCAGTCTTTATATGAGCTTAAATGGATAGCTTAAATGGACCTCAACAGCCTTTCAACGCCATCCTCGGCAAACACGGCAAAAGGGTCACCCCAGCTATCACCCAGCTCACTTTAAGACTATTGACATACTAACTGATTAATTTTAACTGGAATAATCCTTCCCAAGCCTATCAAAGATGGAAGATTATGATACTGTTAAACCGTCACAGGGGATCATATATGTATGACCTTTTATGTACAGAATATTAAAAGTACATAAATAAACTATATTAGTAACATAATTAATGAAACTCAGAGAGGTACCTGTTATGGCTAACAGAAGGCGTTAGCCGACTATCATTGCGATCCTACAAGGGCTCTGATACCAATTTTAAGCGGAAACTCCAATGTATGAAAACAAACTTTTATTGAAGAAGAAGAAAAATATTACAAGAGAGAGAGAGAGAGAGAGAGATGCCAAGCTCGTTCTGCCCTCACATATGGGGAGGGACTCCCTTATATAGAGAGAAAGGAATCAATCCGGGTGCTCATTGGGCCCCATCGATCAATTGATTGCTTTCTTTACATAAAGAAAAAGAAAAGAAAACAGTAAAAGAGGCAGTAATAATTCTGCCAACACAAACATCCCATGTGGAATATATTCCACCGACACAAGATTACAAAAAACTTTATAAAAGCTGTAATTATGGTTTGACGCGTGATCGACGTCTTCTGTCTTCATTAATTGAATTCCAGAATCGAGATAATTCTGCATATTCAGCATCATCATGATTAAATTCTTCATCATCAGGGTCCTGAGATTCCCCTGCGAGAATGTCTCCTTCTGAATCAATATCTTCCTTACCAGCAGATCCCATAGATGAATCCTCCTTGATAAAGTTCTGGGCAAATTGGTCTTTGAAGAAAAACATACATTTCTTCATTAAATCATACTCAGAAATATCTGGTTGTTCTGATTTAATCTGGTTCTTTAAAAGATCGAATGGATTTAAAGAAGATTTTGTGAGGAAAGAAGAGACTTCCTCTTTGTCAACTTGGTATTGTGAGAAATACTCATCAGCCTTCTTGTTTATCTGATTATACAGATCTTCAATATCTTTCTTGGGGAAATTATTCCACCATCTAGTCCAAAATTCTCTTTTAAGAGAATATCCTTTTAGTTCACGATCCTTCTCAATACAGAAGTCCCATTTTAATATCCATGGAATACCATATTCTATAAATAAAAGGATGAGACTATATTCTTCCCAAAGATCTTCTTTTCCTCTAATAAGAGGATGCCATTTTTCCCATCTATTCATTGCTTCGACAATATTCGAAGGAAGAATTCCTTTAACTGGTCCATATATGGTCCACCAATCCAAAAACCA
>BRYE01000013.1:15725000-15730000 GCA_030159115.1 Actinidia arguta var. hypoleuca | reverse complement strand
GAATAGTATTCATGATAAGAAAATCAGATTTACCATCAATTTCCCAGCAGTAAAGTTCACTACCTTGGAAAAATCTTTGATCATGTTGAGGAGTTTCCTCAAATAATATATCAGGAGGAGTAGGCCTAGGATAATAATGCCTTCCTGATCCTCCTACACTGGTATTTAAACCTTGTCTATATTTTATATCACTATTAAAGTCTTTATACTTTATTTTATATAAATCATTACTGTTATCTTGAAGATCTAAAAATATTTTTTCTACATCTTCAATATGATCTATATTTTTAGGATCAAATTTTAACATATTAATTTGAAGACTTTTGAGTTTATTCTGTAATTCTAATAAGAATTCATTATATTCTTTTTCATTTCTATAATTAATGTTATCAACCTTGATAGGTGGTTTAACACAGACAGGTTCTAATCTTTTAACTTCTTTAGATTTTTCTATGACTTCTTCTTTTTTAAATATAGGAGTCATTTTATCTATTTTATTTTGTACAGAAATAATATTTTCTTCAACTCTTGAAAGTTGTTTCCCTATAATCTGAACATTAACATTAGTCCAGTTATTTTGTTTTATAATAGATTCAAAATTACCCACTGGAAGCTTAAAAGCACTAGCTTCAATGGTATATTCATTACCTTGTGAATTCTGACCATATTCAAGAGTGAAATTGGAAGGTGGATAAACTGATGTAAGAGTTTTTCCTCCAATCAATTTCCATTCACATTCAAAATCAGTTAATACACAGACACTATTAATATTATCATTGGAATATCCATGTTGTTCCAAAAAGTCAAAGTGATACTGACCATAATGTTTCTTTATAAACCATTCAGGAAAAGGTATAACTTTCCTAATAGTTTGGAGATGTAAATAATATTCATCTTTCATTTTTTTAATAAATTCCTTATTAAAATTTTTATACATTCTTAAAAAACCTGAATACTTAGGTTGTCTAAGAATATCTTTACAATAATCTACTAATAAATGATGGTCTGAACCATCAATATCAAAAAGAGAATTAATCATATTTGAAAATTTATTTCACTAGCAGAAGGAATATTCTGCTCTTTGTAAACTCCATGGGGAATTTTATTAGGAGATATCCTAATACCTTCTAAAGATATATTATCATCCATATCACTTTCTGATACATTACTAGCCGTAGATGGTCTAGCACTAGATGAAGGAATTGAAACCTTATAAGGTATTTCTATATTATTAATAGAATAACTTCTATTTAATTTAGGCAAATTTTTCCTAAAATTAAGGAAAACCTCGCCATCAATATTTTCAACTATTGATTCAATATCCCTATGTATAATAGGTTTAGGAGGTATAGCCCTCTGAATAGTCCATCTTTCTGGAAAATCAATATTTTCCCATTTTATCAACTTATTAGTTGCTGTAAAAGATGTGTTTAACATATTTGACTCTATCAGAGTAGTATATCCTAATTGATTTCCAACTTGTTTAATATTAGGAGTTAATGTATTCATTAACTTAAAATACACTCTGTAAATAACAGCTACAGTTTCTGCTCCTGGTAGGAAATCATATCCTTTAGTTAATAGTTTTAACTGAACAGATTCACATATATGTCTATCAGTTAAAGACAAAGTTAAATTAGGATAAACATTAAAATATACTGGACCGTGACTTAAACTAGTCTCAACAGCACCCATTATGGATGGAGTCCAGCTCAAACATCTAGCATCTCTTAAAGTTGCTTGTATACATGCATTTAAACCTAATAAAGTTAATGGTTTAAAAGCTATTTGAACCAACCCAATATGCATAAATTTATATTTCCCTCTATATCTAATAATATCATGAGGTTTAATTAAATTTATACTTTCATTATCAGGACCTACACTTAAGGTCTGTTCCATGGTTTTAACAGCCATACTGCTTCTTAGTTCAAATAAACCTTTCCTATATATAGTACTTGGTTGGACTAATGGAATTGTCCACTTGTTTAATTGTTCTTTAATATTTTCATATTCAATAAGATCAGTATTTTTAACTGATTCATCATTATCAATATTCTGAATATCAGAAATATGCAAAGAACTCGATATAGAAGTGGATAAATTATCGGCCATATAATTCTTATAAAATCTGTTAGCCACCAGGTTTCTCTGAGTTTTTTTTTTTTTTTTTTTTTTTTTTAATTTGATCATACTAATATGACCTTGTAGATTTACAGTATTCATTAATCTTCTTTCTTGCAGGATGAGATAAATGGATTATTTATGAATCAATAAAGATTCCTAAAATTAATCAAAAGCAGTTCCAGTCTTTATATGAGCTTAAATGGATAGCTTAAATGGACCTCAACAGCCTTTCAACGCCATCCTCGGCAAACACGGCAAAAGGGTCACCCCAGCTATCACCCAGCTCACTTTAAGACTATTGACATACTAACTGATTAATTTTAACTGGAATAATCCTTCCCAAGCCTATTCTGTTCAGTTAAAACTATTAACTAAAGGATATGATTTCCTACCAGGAGCAGAAACTGTAGCTGTTATTTACAGAGTGTATTTTAAGTTAATGAATACATTAACTCCTAATATTAAACAAGTTGGAAATCAATTAGGATATACTACTCTGATAGAGTCAAATATGTTAAACACATCTTTTACAGCAACTAATAAGTTGATAAAATGGGAAAATATTGATTTTCCAGAAAGATGGACTATTCAGAGGGCTATACCTCCTAAACCTATTATACATAGGGATATTGAATCAATAGTTGAAAATATTGATGGCGAGGTTTTCCTTAATTTTAGGAAAAATTTGCCTAAATTAAATAGAAGTTATTCTATTAATAATATAGAAATACCTTATAAGGTTTCAATTCCTTCATCTAGTGCTAGACCATCTACGGCTAGTAATGTATCAGAAAGTGATATGGATGATAATATATCTTTAGAAGGTATTAGGATATCTCCTAATAAAATTCCCCATGGAGTTTACAAAGAGCAGAATATTCCTTCTGCTAGTGAAATAAATTTTCAAATATGATTAATTCTCTTTTTGATATTGATGGTTCAGACCATCATTTATTAGTAGATTATTGTAAAGATATTCTTAGACAACCTAAGTATTCAGGTTTTTTAAGAATGTATAAAAATTTTAATAAGGAATTTATTAAAAAAATGAAAGATGAATATTATTTACATCTCCAAACTATTAGGAAAGTTATACCTTTTCCTGAATGGTTTATAAAGAAACATTATGGTCAGTATCACTTTGACTTTTTGGAACAACATGGATATTCCAATGATAATATTAATAGTGTCTGTGTATTAACTGATTTTGAATGTGAATGGAAATTGATTGGAGGAAAAACTCTTACATCAGTTTATCCACCTTCCAATTTCACTCTTGAATATGGTCAGAATTCACAAGGTAATGAATATACCATTGAAGCTAGTGCTTTTAAGCTTCCAGTGGGTAATTTTGAATCTATTATAAAACAAAATAACTGGACTAATGTTAATGTTCAGATTATAGGGAAACAACTTTCAAGAGTTGAAGAAAATATTATTTCTGTACAAAATAAAATAGATAAAATGACTCCTATATTTAAAAAAGAAGAAGTCATAGAAAAATCTAAAGAAGTTAAAAGATTAGAACCTGTCTGTGTTAAACCACCTATCAAGGTTGATAACATTAATTATAGAAATGAAAAAGAATATAATGAATTCTTATTAGAATTACAGAATAAACTCAAAAGTCTTCAAATTAATATGTTAAAATTTGATCCTAAAAATATAGATCATATTGAAGATGTAGAAAAAATATTTTTAGATCTTCAAGATAACAGTAATGATTTATATAAAATAAAGTATAAAGACTTTAATAGTGATATAAAATATAGACAAGGTTTAAATACCAGTGTAGGAGGATCAGGAAGGCATTATTATCCTAGGCCTACTCCTCCTGATATATTATTTGAGGAAACTCCTCAACATGATCAAAGATTTTTCCAAGGTAGTGAACTTTACTGCTGGGAAATTGATGGTAAATCTGATTTTCTTATCATGAATACTATTCATGAAATGATGATATATGCTACTGCCTGTAAAAACAGGAATAATGATGATAAAAAATGTGCTCTTATGATTATATCAGGATTCACAGGAATATTAAGAGGTTGGTGGGATAATTATCTAAATGAGTCCCAAAGAAATGAAGTTCTTAATGCGGTAAAAACTGAAGTAGATCAGAATAATCAACCTATTGTGGTTTTTGATGCTGTCTATACTCTTGTGCATGCTATTATATTCCATTTTATGGGAGCAGTCTCTAATAATGATGAGAGTCAAAGATATATGTTGCAAAATCTAAAGTGCTTATCTTTAGCACATTTTAGATGGTATAATGATGTTTTCTTATCTAAAGTTTTGATGAGAAATGATGCTAATTCTTTTTATTGGAAGGCTAAATATGTTGATGGCCTACCAAAGTTATTTGCTGAAAGAGTTCGCAACTCTTTGCGGGGTATAAATGGAGATATTGATTACAATGATTATACTTATGGTCAATTAAAATCTGCTATTATAACTGAAGGATTAAATCTTTGTAATGATTTAAAATTACAAAAACAATTAAAGAAACAAAACTTGAATAATAGAAAAGAATTAGGAGAGTTTTGTGATCAATTTGCTGTTAATGATCCTAAGATAAATTATCCTTCAAAATCTCATAAAAGAGATAAAAAAGATAAAAAGATTTATAGAAAATCTAAGAAAAAGAAGGAAAAAAGAAAGGATGACTATTATAGAAAATCTAGTCATAAGAAGGATAAAACCTCTACTTCTAAAAAAAGTAAGAAAAGACATGTTAAATGTTTTACATGTGGAAAGTCAGGGCATTATGCAAATAGATGCAAAATGAATAAAAAGATTAATAATCTTGAAATAGAAGAAGATTTAAAATCTAAGATATTAAATTTAATTAATGAAAGTTCTTCAGAATC
>BRYE01000013.1:15717500-15722500 GCA_030159115.1 Actinidia arguta var. hypoleuca | reverse complement strand
AAACTCTTTAATATCTGAAATTGATATTATCAAACAAAGAAATAATTTTCTTTGGCATAGTAGCTATAGTTCGAATAACCAACATTATAAGGATATAAAAGAGATTTGTGAAAATAATGACAAAATTAAAGCTTTAAAAGCTAAAATTTCTAAGTTATATATAACTTATTCCCAGTAAATTTTATTATGATTGATAGTAAAATCCAAAAGAAAATTAATATTTTATTATCTAAAATTGATAATTTAGAACAAAGAAATAATTTTCTTTGGGATAAACCAGGAGAAGGATATCTTCAATTTTGTAAAGATTTATATGAAATTGAAGATAATGAAGAAAAAATAATTGATTTAAAAAATCAAATTTCAAGGTTATATATAACCTATTCAAAATAATTTTCAATGATTTCTAATAAGAATATTAAAGTTCTTAATAAACAAATTAAGCATATGGAATCTATGGATAATGCCATTAAATGGGAAGAGGTTTCTATTAAAAGAGGTAATAATAAACCTTCTACTCATCATCTCGAAAAATTATATTTTCAATTATGGAAAGATAGATCTTTAAGAAAAGTTAGAAAGTTACTTATCACTCAAGAAAGTAACAAAAGTATATCCTCTGTATATGAGGATCATTATCACTAATTATGATCTGTGATAAAGACAGAAGAAAAATAAATAAAATTTTAAAAGAGATTAAATCTCTTGAAGGTAAATTTCTTGTTTTTAGCAACATAGATATTTCTGATAGTTGCTTTACAGATGATGTATTCATTAATGAATTCAAGCAAATGTGTTCTATTCGTTCACAAATACAAGATCTTAAAGATCAATTAGCCAGATTATATGTTATTCATGCCTGATATATTAATCAGTGTATTTCTGTATATTATGCAGAATATGGCTTCCTCTAATAGAGGACGAGGATCAACCTCTTATAGAGGTGGAACCAGAGGTGGTAGAGGCAGGGGAAGATTATATCTTCCAGAAACTAACAGTTATACTGATAGTGAAGGCTTCACTATGGTGGGGAAAAAAGGAGGTCATATTGGATCATCCTCTTCTAGTGGAGATAAAGCTCCGCAATCTATGGCTGATATAGTGGCCAAAGATGAAATGACAGATTATATCTGTAAACATCAATCTATTCATGTTTGTCATATTGAAAAAGAAGATTATCATCTTCTGGACGATCCATTACAGATCAGAAAGGCTTATTTGCATCCTTTCCAGATACCTACCTTATCAGGTAAACCAAGGGGATATTTTGAGACAATTCTCCACCTCTCGGATAGTATGACTATTACGCATACAAGAGAAAATTCTAAAGATAATAATAGTGCTATTATCTATAGCAAAGTTATTATCAGAAAAATTGTAAAGCCAGCATCTTGGGGTTTGGATCTTACCTCTGCCAAGACTGTTAAACTTGGAGATAATTCCTATAATTATAATTATTGGGATTATCAAATGGGTTTTCATCATTTGTTTTCTTATCAGAATCCAAAAAATAAACATACTTGGTTTATTAAACTTTGCCCCCAAATATTGAAGATGGGGACATCCTTACCCATGTGGTTTTTGGATTGGTGGACCATATATGGACCAGTTAAAGGAATTCTTCCTTCGAATATTGTCGAAGCAATGAATAGATGGGAAAAATGGCATCCTCTTATTAGAGGAAAAGAAGATCTTTGGGAAGAATATAGTCTCATCCTTTTATTTATAGAATATGGTATTCCATGGATATTAAAATGGGACTTCTGTATTGAGAAGGATCGTGAATTAAAAGGATATTCTCTTAAAAGAGAATTTTGGACTAGATGGTGGAATAATTTCCCCAAGAAAGATATTGAAGATCTGTATAATCAGATAAACAAGAAGGCTGATGAGTATTTCTCACAATACCAAGTTGACAAAGAGGAAGTCTCTTCTTTCCTCACAAAATCTTCTTTAAATCCATTTGATCTTTTAAAGAACCAGATTAAATCAGAACAACCAGATATTTCTGAGTATGAGTTAATGAAGAAATGTATGTTTTTCTTCAAAGACCAATTTGCCCAGAACTTTATCAAGGAGGATTCATCTATGGGATCTGCTGGTAAGGAAGATATTGATTCAGAAGGAGACATTCTCGCAGGGGAATCTCAGGACCCTGATGATGAAGAATTTAATCATGATGATGCTGAATATGCAGAATTATCTCGATTCTGGAATTCAATTAATGAAGACAGAAGACGTCGATCACGCGTCAAACCATAATTACAGCTTTTATAAAGTTTTTTGTAATCTTGTGTCGGTGGAATATATTCCACATGGGATGTTTGTGTTGGCAGAATTATTACTGCCTCTTTTACTGTTTTCTTTTCTTTTTCTTTATGTAAAGAAAGCAATCAATTGATCGATGGGGCCCAATGAGCACCCGGATTGATTCCTTTCTCTCTATATAAGGGAGTCCCTCCCCATATGTGAGGGCAGAACGAGCTTGGCATCTCTCTCTCTCTCTCTCTCTCTTGTAATATTTTTCTTCTTCTTCAATAAAAGTTTGTTTTCATACATTGGATCTTCAATAAAAGTTTGTTTTCATACATTGGAGTTTCCGCTTAAAATTGGTATCAGAGTTTCCGCTTAAAATTGGTATCAGAGCCATTGTAGGATCGCAATGATAGTCGGCTAACGCCTTCTGTTAGCCATAACAGGTACCTCTCTGAGTTTCATTAATTATGTTACTAATATAGTTTACATTTATGTACTTTTAATATTCTGTACATAAAAGGTCATACATATATGATCCCCTGTGACGGTTTAACAGTATCATAATCTTCCATCTTTGATAGGCTTGGGAAGGATTATTCCAGTTAAAATTAATCAGTTAGTATGTCAATAGTCTTAAAGTGAGCTGGGTGATAGCTGGGGTGACCCTTTTGCCGTGTTTGCCGAGGATGGCGTTGAAAGGCTGTTGAGGTCCATTTAAGCTATCCATTTAAGCTCATATAAAGACTGGAACTGCTTTTGATTAATTTTAGGAATCTTTATTGATTCATAAATAATCCATTTATCTCATCCTGCAAGAAAGAAGATTAATGAATACTGTAAATCTACAAGGTCATATTAGTATGATCAAATTAAAAAAAAAAAAAAAAAAAAAAAAAAAAAAAAAAAAAAAAAACTCAGAGAAACCTGGTGGCTAACAGATTTTATAAGAATTATATGGCCGATAATTTATCCACTTCTATATCGAGTTCTTTGCATATTTCTGATATTCAGAATATTGATAATGATGAATCAGTTAAAAATACTGATCTTATTGAATATGAAAATATTAAAGAACAATTAAACAAGTGGACAATTCCATTAGTCCAACCAAGTACTATATATAGGAAAGGTTTATTTGAACTAAGAAGCAGTATGGCTGTTAAAACCATGGAACAGACCTTAAGTGTAGGTCCTGATAATGAAAGTATAAATTTAATTAAACCTCATGATATTATTAGATATAGAGGGAAATATAAATTTATGCATATTGGGTTGGTTCAAATAGCTTTTAAACCATTAACTTTATTAGGTTTAAATGCATGTATACAAGCAACTTTAAGAGATGCTAGATGTTTGAGCTGGACTCCATCCATAATGGGTGCTGTTGAGACTAGTTTAAGTCACGGTCCAGTATATTTTAATGTTTATCCTAATTTAACTTTGTCTTTAACTGATAGACATATATGTGAATCTGTTCAGTTAAAACTATTAACTAAAGGATATGATTTCCTACCAGGAGCAGAAACTGTAGCTGTTATTTACAGAGTGTATTTTAAGTTAATGAATACATTAACTCCTAATATTAAACAAGTTGGAAATCAATTAGGATATACTACTCTGATAGAGTCAAATATGTTAAACACATCTTTTACAGCAACTAATAAGTTGATAAAATGGGAAAATATTGATTTTCCAGAAAGATGGACTATTCAGAGGGCTATACCTCCTAAACCTATTATACATAGGGATATTGAATCAATAGTTGAAAATATTGATGGCGAGGTTTTCCTTAATTTTAGGAAAAATTTGCCTAAATTAAATAGAAGTTATTCTATTAATAATATAGAAATACCTTATAAGGTTTCAATTCCTTCATCTAGTGCTAGACCATCTACGGCTAGTAATGTATCAGAAAGTGATATGGATGATAATATATCTTTAGAAGGTATTAGGATATCTCCTAATAAAATTCCCCATGGAGTTTACAAAGAGCAGAATATTCCTTCTGCTAGTGAAATAAATTTTCAAATATGATTAATTCTCTTTTTGATATTGATGGTTCAGACCATCATTTATTAGTAGATTATTGTAAAGATATTCTTAGACAACCTAAGTATTCAGGTTTTTTAAGAATGTATAAAAATTTTAATAAGGAATTTATTAAAAAAATGAAAGATGAATATTATTTACATCTCCAAACTATTAGGAAAGTTATACCTTTTCCTGAATGGTTTATAAAGAAACATTATGGTCAGTATCACTTTGACTTTTTGGAACAACATGGATATTCCAATGATAATATTAATAGTGTCTGTGTATTAACTGATTTTGAATGTGAATGGAAATTGATTGGAGGAAAAACTCTTACATCAGTTTATCCACCTTCCAATTTCACTCTTGAATATGGTCAGAATTCACAAGGTAATGAATATACCATTGAAGCTAGTGCTTTTAAGCTTCCAGTGGGTAATTTTGAATCTATTATAAAACAAAATAACTGGACTAATGTTAATGTTCAGATTATAGGGAAACAACTTTCAAGAGTTGAAGAAAATATTGTTTCTGTACAAAATAAAATAGATAAAATGACTCCTATATTTAAAAAAGAAGAAGTCATAGAAAAATCTAAAGAAGTTAAAAGATTAGAACCTGTCTGTGTTAAACCACCTATCAAGGTTGATAACATTAATTATAGAAATGAAAAAGAATATAATGAATTCTTATTAGAATTACAGAATAAACTC
>BRYE01000013.1:15707500-15712500 GCA_030159115.1 Actinidia arguta var. hypoleuca | reverse complement strand
TTATCAGGTAAACCAAGGGGATATTTTGAGACAATTCTCCACCTCTCGGATAGTATGACTATTACGCATACAAGAGAAAATTCTAAAGATAATAATAGTGCTATTATCTATAGCAAAGTTATTATCAGAAAAATTGTAAAGCCAGCATCTTGGGGTTTGGATCTTACCTCTGCCAAGACTGTTAA
Source organism: Actinidia arguta var. hypoleuca (assembly GCA_030159115.1). Classification (NCBI taxonomy): domain Eukaryota; kingdom Viridiplantae; phylum Streptophyta; class Magnoliopsida; order Ericales; family Actinidiaceae; genus Actinidia; species Actinidia arguta. The sequence goes on along the minus strand of BRYE01000013.1, from coordinate 15,712,315 downwards.
ACTTGGAGATAATTCCTATAATTATAATTATTGGGATTATCAAATGGGTTTTCATCATTTGTTTTCTTATCAGAATCCAAAAAATAAACATACTTGGTTTATTAAACTTTGCCCCCAAATATTGAAGATGGGGACATCCTTACCCATGTGGTTTTTGGATTGGTGGACCATATATGGACCAGTTAAAGGAATTCTTCCTTCGAATATTGTCGAAGCAATGAATAGATGGGAAAAATGGCATCCTCTTATTAGAGGAAAAGAAGATCTTTGGGAAGAATATAGTCTCATCCTTTTATTTATAGAATATGGTATTCCATGGATATTAAAATGGGACTTCTGTATTGAGAAGGATCGTGAATTAAAAGGATATTCTCTTAAAAGAGAATTTTGGACTAGATGGTGGAATAATTTCCCCAAGAAAGATATTGAAGATCTGTATAATCAGATAAACAAGAAGGCTGATGAGTATTTCTCACAATACCAAGTTGACAAAGAGGAAGTCTCTTCTTTCCTCACAAAATCTTCTTTAAATCCATTTGATCTTTTAAAGAACCAGATTAAATCAGAACAACCAGATATTTCTGAGTATGAGTTAATGAAGAAATGTATGTTTTTCTTCAAAGACCAATTTGCCCAGAACTTTATCAAGGAGGATTCATCTATGGGATCTGCTGGTAAGGAAGATATTGATTCAGAAGGAGACATTCTCGCAGGGGAATCTCAGGACCCTGATGATGAAGAATTTAATCATGATGATGCTGAATATGCAGAATTATCTCGATTCTGGAATTCAATTAATGAAGACAGAAGACGTCGATCACGCGTCAAACCATAATTACAGCTTTTATAAAGTTTTTTGTAATCTTGTGTCGGTGGAATATATTCCACATGGGATGTTTGTGTTGGCAGAATTATTACTGCCTCTTTTACTGTTTTCTTTTCTTTTTCTTTATGTAAAGAAAGCAATCAATTGATCGATGGGGCCCAATGAGCACCCGGATTGATTCCTTTCTCTCTATATAAGGGAGTCCCTCCCCATATGTGAGGGCAGAACGAGCTTGGCATCTCTCTCTCTCTCTCTCTCTCTTGTAATATTTTTCTTCTTCTTCAATAAAAGTTTGTTTTCATACATTGGATCTTCAATAAAAGTTTGTTTTCATACATTGGAGTTTCCGCTTAAAATTGGTATCAGAGTTTCCGCTTAAAATTGGTATCAGAGCCATTGTAGGATCGCAATGATAGTCGGCTAACGCCTTCTGTTAGCCATAACAGGTACCTCTCTGAGTTTCATTAATTATGTTACTAATATAGTTTACATTTATGTACTTTTAATATTCTGTACATAAAAGGTCATACATATATGATCCCCTGTGACGGTTTAACAGTATCATAATCTTCTATCTTTGATAGGCTTGGGAAGGATTATTCCAGTTAAAATTAATCAGTTAGTATGTCAATAGTCTTAAAGTGAGCTGGGTGATAGCTGGGGTGACCCTTTTGCCGTGTTTGCCGAGGATGGCGTTGAAAGGCTGTTGAGGTCCATTTAAGCTATCCATTTAAGCTCATATAAAGACTGGAACTGCTTTTGATTAATTTTAGGAATCTTTATTGATTCATAAATAATCCATTTATCTCATCCTGCAAGAAAGAAGATTAATGAATACTGTAAATCTACAAGGTCATATTAGTATGATCAAATTAAAAAAAAAAAAAAAAAAAAAAAAAAAAAAAAAAAAAAAAAAACTCAGAGAAACCTGGTGGCTAACAGATTTTATAAGAATTATATGGCCGATAATTTATCCACTTCTATATCGAGTTCTTTGCATATTTCTGATATTCAGAATATTGATAATGATGAATCAGTTAAAAATACTGATCTTATTGAATATGAAAATATTAAAGAACAATTAAACAAGTGGACAATTCCATTAGTCCAACCAAGTACTATATATAGGAAAGGTTTATTTGAACTAAGAAGCAGTATGGCTGTTAAAACCATGGAACAGACCTTAAGTGTAGGTCCTGATAATGAAAGTATAAATTTAATTAAACCTCATGATATTATTAGATATAGAGGGAAATATAAATTTATGCATATTGGGTTGGTTCAAATAGCTTTTAAACCATTAACTTTATTAGGTTTAAATGCATGTATACAAGCAACTTTAAGAGATGCTAGATGTTTGAGCTGGACTCCATCCATAATGGGTGCTGTTGAGACTAGTTTAAGTCACGGTCCAGTATATTTTAATGTTTATCCTAATTTAACTTTGTCTTTAACTGATAGACATATATGTGAATCTGTTCAGTTAAAACTATTAACTAAAGGATATGATTTCCTACCAGGAGCAGAAACTGTAGCTGTTATTTACAGAGTGTATTTTAAATTAATGAATACATTAACTCCTAATATTAAACAAGTTGGAAATCAATTAGGATATACTACTCTGATAGAGTCAAATATGTTAAACACATCTTTTACAGCAACTAATAAGTTGATAAAATGGGAAAATATTGATTTTCCAGAAAGATGGACTATTCAGAGGGCTATACCTCCTAAACCTATTATACATAGGGATATTGAATCAATAGTTGAAAATATTGATGGCGAGGTTTTCCTTAATTTTAGGAAAAATTTGCCTAAATTAAATAGAAGTTATTCTATTAATAATATAGAAATACCTTATAAGGTTTCAATTCCTTCATCTAGTGCTAGACCATCTACGGCTAGTAATGTATCAGAAAGTGATATGGATGATAATATATCTTTAGAAGGTATTAGGATATCTCCTAATAAAATTCCCCATGGAGTTTACAAAGAGCAGAATATTCCTTCTGCTAGTGAAATAAATTTTCAAATATGATTAATTCTCTTTTTGATATTGATGGTTCAGACCATCATTTATTAGTAGATTATTGTAAAGATATTCTTAGACAACCTAAGTATTCAGGTTTTTTAAGAATGTATAAAAATTTTAATAAGGAATTTATTAAAAAAATGAAAGATGAATATTATTTACATCTCCAAACTATTAGGAAAGTTATACCTTTTCCTGAATGGTTTATAAAAAAACATTATGGTCAGTATCACTTTGACTTTTTGGAACAACATGGATATTCCAATGATAATATTAATAGTGTCTGTGTATTAACTGATTTTGAATGTGAATGGAAATTGATTGGAGGAAAAACTCTTACATCAGTTTATCCACCTTCCAATTTCACTCTTGAATATGGTCAGAATTCACAAGGTAATGAATATACCATTGAAGCTAGTGCTTTTAAGCTTCCAGTGGGTAATTTTGAATCTATTATAAAACAAAATAACTGGACTAATGTTAATGTTCAGATTATAGGGAAACAACTTTCAAGAGTTGAAGAAAATATTGTTTCTGTACAAAATAAAATAGATAAAATGACTCCTATATTTAAAAAAGAAGAAGTCATAGAAAAATCTAAAGAAGTTAAAAGATTAGAACCTGTCTGTGTTAAACCACCTATCAAGGTTGATAACATTAATTATAGAAATGAAAAAGAATATAATGAATTCTTATTAGAATTACAGAATAAACTCAAAAGTCTTCAAATTAATATGTTAAAATTTGATCCTAAAAATATAGATCATATTGAAGATGTAGAAAAAATATTTTTAGATCTTCAAGATAACAGTAATGATTTATATAAAATAAAGTATAAAGACTTTAATAGTGATATAAAATATAGACAAGGTTTAAATACCAGTGTAGGAGGATCAGGAAGGCATTATTATCCTAGGCCTACTCCTCCTGATATATTATTTGAGGAAACTCCTCAACATGATCAAAGATTTTTTCAAGGTAGTGAACTTTACTGCTGGGAAATTGATGGTAAATCTGATTTTCTTATCATGAATACTATTCATGAAATGATGATATATGCTACTGCCTGTAAAAACAGGAATAATGATGATAAAAAATGTGCTCTTATGATTATATCAGGATTCACAGGAATATTAAGAGGTTGGTGGGATAATTATCTAAATGAGTCCCAAAGAAATGAAGTTCTTAATGCGGTAAAAACTGAAGTAGATCAGAATAATCAACCTATTGTGGTTTCTGATGCTGTCTATACTCTTGTGCATGCTATTATATTCCATTTTATGGGAGCAGTCTCTAATAATGATGAGAGTCAAAGATATATGTTGCAAAATCTAAAGTGCTTATCTTTAGCACATTTTAGATGGTATAATGATGTTTTCTTATCTAAAGTTTTGATGAGAAATGATGCTAATTCTTTTTATTGGAAGGCTAAATATGTTGATGGCCTACCAAAGTTATTTGCTGAAAGAGTTCGCAACTCTTTGCGGGGTATAAATGGAGATATTGATTACAATGATTATACTTATGGTCAATTAAAATCTGCTATTATAACTGAAGGATTAAATCTTTGTAATGATTTAAAATTACAAAAACAATTAAAGAAACAAAACTTGAATAATAGAAAAGAATTAGGAGAGTTTTGTGATCAATTTGCTGTTAATGATCCTAAGATAAATTATCCTTCAAAATCTCATAAAAGAGATAAAAAAGATAAAAAGATTTATAGAAAATCTAAGAAAAAGAAGGAAAAAAGAAAGGATGACTATTATAGAAAATCTAGTCATAAGAAGGATAAAACCTCTACTTCTAAAAAAAGTAAGAAAAGACATGTTAAATGTTTTACATGTGGAAAGTCAGGACATTATGCAAATAGATGCAAAATGAATAAAAAGATTAATAATCTTGAAATAGAAGAAGATTTAAAATCTAAGATATTAAATTTAATTAATGAAAGTTC
>BRYE01000013.1:15700000-15705000 GCA_030159115.1 Actinidia arguta var. hypoleuca | reverse complement strand
CAGAGTTCAGAAAAAATTAAACTCTTTAATATCTGAAATTGATATTATCAAACAAAGAAATAATTTTCTTTGGCATAGTAGCTATAGTTCGAATAACCAACATTATAAGGATATAAAAGAGATTTGTGAAAATAATGACAAAATTAAAGCTTTAAAAGCTAAAATTTCTAAGTTATATATAACTTATTCCCAGTAAATTTTATTATGATTGATAGTAAAATCCAAAAGAAAATTAATATTTTATTATCTAAAATTGATAATTTAGAACAAAGAAATAATTTTCTTTGGGATAAACCAGGAGAAGGATATCTTCAATTTTGTAAAGATTTATATGAAATTGAAGATAATGAAGAAAAAATAATTGATTTAAAAAATCAAATTTCAAGGTTATATATAACCTATTCAAAATAATTTTCAATGATTTCTAATAAGAATATTAAAGTTCTTAATAAACAAATTAAGCATATGGAATCTATGGATAATGCCATTAAATGGGAAGAGGTTTCTATTAAAAGAGGTAATAATAAACCTTCTACTCATCATCTCGAAAAATTATATTTTCAATTATGGAAAGATAGATCTTTAAGAAAAGTTAGAAAGTTACTTATCACTCAAGAAAGTAACAAAAGTATATCCTCTGTATATGAGGATCATTATCACTAATTATGATCTGTGATAAAGACAGAAGAAAAATAAATAAAATTTTAAAAGAGATTAAATCTCTTGAAGGTAAATTTCTTGTTTTTAGCAACATAGATATTTCTGATAGTTGCTTTACAGATGATGTATTCATTAATGAATTCAAGCAAATGTGTTCTATTCGTTCACAAATACAAGATCTTAAAGATCAATTAGCCAGATTATATGTTATTCATGCCTGATATATTAATCAGTGTATTTCTGTATATTATGCAGAATATGGCTTCCTCTAATAGAGGACGAGGATCAACCTCTTATAGAGGTGGAACCAGAGGTGGTAGAGGCAGGGGAAGATTATATCTTCCAGAAACTAACAGTTATACTGATAGTGAAGGCTTCACTATGGTGGGGAAAAAAGGAGGTCATATTGGATCATCCTCTTCTAGTGGAGATAAAGCTCCGCAATCTATGGCTGATATAGTGGCCAAAGATGAAATGACAGATTATATCTGTAAACATCAATCTATTCATGTTTGTCATATTGAAAAAGAAGATTATCATCTTCTGGACGATCCATTACAGATCAGAAAGGCTTATTTGCATCCTTTCCAGATACCTACCTTATCAGGTAAACCAAGGGGATATTTTGAGACAATTCTCCACCTCTCGGATAGTATGACTATTACGCATACAAGAGAAAATTCTAAAGATAATAATAGTGCTATTATCTATAGCAAAGTTATTATCAGAAAAATTGTAAAGCCAGCATCTTGGGGTTTGGATCTTACCTCTGCCAAGACTGTTAAACTTGGAGATAATTCCTATAATTATAATTATTGGGATTATCAAATGGGTTTTCATCATTTGTTTTCTTATCAGAATCCAAAAAATAAACATACTTGGTTTATTAAACTTTGCCCCCAAATATTGAAGATGGGGACATCCTTACCCATGTGGTTTTTGGATTGGTGGACCATATATGGACCAGTTAAAGGAATTCTTCCTTCGAATATTGTCGAAGCAATGAATAGATGGGAAAAATGGCATCCTCTTATTAGAGGAAAAGAAGATCTTTGGGAAGAATATAGTCTCATCCTTTTATTTATAGAATATGGTATTCCATGGATATTAAAATGGGACTTCTGTATTGAGAAGGATCGTGAATTAAAAGGATATTCTCTTAAAAGAGAATTTTGGACTAGATGGTGGAATAATTTCCCCAAGAAAGATATTGAAGATCTGTATAATCAGATAAACAAGAAGGCTGATGAGTATTTCTCACAATACCAAGTTGACAAAGAGGAAGTCTCTTCTTTCCTCACAAAATCTTCTTTAAATCCATTTGATCTTTTAAAGAACCAGATTAAATCAGAACAACCAGATATTTCTGAGTATGAGTTAATGAAGAAATGTATGTTTTTCTTCAAAGACCAATTTGCCCAGAACTTTATCAAGGAGGATTCATCTATGGGATCTGCTGGTAAGGAAGATATTGATTCAGAAGGAGACATTCTCGCAGGGGAATCTCAGGACCCTGATGATGAAGAATTTAATCATGATGATGCTGAATATGCAGAATTATCTCGATTCTGGAATTCAATTAATGAAGACAGAAGACGTCGATCACGCGTCAAACCATAATTACAGCTTTTATAAAGTTTTTTGTAATCTTGTGTCGGTGGAATATATTCCACATGGGATGTTTGTGTTGGCAGAATTATTACTGCCTCTTTTACTGTTTTCTTTTCTTTTTCTTTATGTAAAGAAAGCAATCAATTGATCGATGGGGCCCAATGAGCACCCGGATTGATTCCTTTCTCTCTATATAAGGGAGTCCCTCCCCATATGTGAGGGCAGAACGAGCTTGGCATCTCTCTCTCTCTCTCTTTCTCTTGTAATATTTTTCTTCTTCTTCAATAAAAGTTTGTTTTCATACATTGGAGTTTCCGCTTAAAATTGGTATCAGAGCCATTGTAGGATCGCAATGATAGTCGGCTAACGCCTTCTGTTAGCCATAACAGGTACCTCTCTGAGTTTCATTAATTATGTTACTAATATAGTTTACATTTATGTACTTTTAATATTCTGTACATAAAAGGTCATACATATATGATCCCCTGTGACGGTTTAACAGTATCATAATCTTCTATCTTTGATAGGCTTGGGAAGGATTATTCCAGTTAAAATTAATCAGTTAGTATGTCAATAGTCTTAAAGTGAGCTGGGTGATAGCTGGGGTGACCCTTTTGCCGTGTTTGCCGAGGATGGCGTTGAAAGGCTGTTGAGGTCCATTTAAGCTATCCATTTAAGCTCATATAAAGACTGGAACTGCTTTTGATTAATTTTAGGAATCTTTATTGATTCATAAATAATCCATTTATCTCATCCTGCAAGAAAGAAGATTAATGAATACTGTAAATCTACAAGGTCATATTAGTATGATCAAATTAAAAAAAAAAAAAAAAAAAAAAAAAAAAAAAAAAAAAAAAAAAAAACTCAGAGAAACCTGGTGGCTAACAGATTTTATAAGAATTATATGGCCGATAATTTATCCACTTCTATATCGAGTTCTTTGCATATTTCTGATATTCAGAATATTGATAATGATGAATCAGTTAAAAATACTGATCTTATTGAATATGAAAATATTAAAGAACAATTAAACAAGTGGACAATTCCATTAGTCCAACCAAGTACTATATATAGGAAAGGTTTATTTGAACTAAGAAGCAGTATGGCTGTTAAAACCATGGAACAGACCTTAAGTGTAGGTCCTGATAATGAAAGTATAAATTTAATTAAACCTCATGATATTATTAGATATAGAGGGAAATATAAATTTATGCATATTGGGTTGGTTCAAATAGCTTTTAAACCATTAACTTTATTAGGTTTAAATGCATGTATACAAGCAACTTTAAGAGATGCTAGATGTTTGAGCTGGACTCCATCCATAATGGGTGCTGTTGAGACTAGTTTAAGTCACGGTCCAGTATATTTTAATGTTTATCCTAATTTAACTTTGTCTTTAACTGATAGACATATATGTGAATCTGTTCAGTTAAAACTATTAACTAAAGGATATGATTTCCTACCAGGAGCAGAAACTGTAGCTGTTATTTACAGAGTGTATTTTAAATTAATGAATACATTAACTCCTAATATTAAACAAGTTGGAAATCAATTAGGATATACTACTCTGATAGAGTCAAATATGTTAAACACATCTTTTACAGCAACTAATAAGTTGATAAAATGGGAAAATATTGATTTTCCAGAAAGATGGACTATTCAGAGGGCTATACCTCCTAAACCTATTATACATAGGGATATTGAATCAATAGTTGAAAATATTGATGGCGAGGTTTTCCTTAATTTTAGGAAAAATTTGCCTAAATTAAATAGAAGTTATTCTATTAATAATATAGAAATACCTTATAAGGTTTCAATTCCTTCATCTAGTGCTAGACCATCTACGGCTAGTAATGTATCAGAAAGTGATATGGATGATAATATATCTTTAGAAGGTATTAGGATATCTCCTAATAAAATTCCCCATGGAGTTTACAAAGAGCAGAATATTCCTTCTGCTAGTGAAATAAATTTTCAAATATGATTAATTCTCTTTTTGATATTGATGGTTCAGACCATCATTTATTAGTAGATTATTGTAAAGATATTCTTAGACAACCTAAGTATTCAGGTTTTTTAAGAATGTATAAAAATTTTAATAAGGAATTTATTAAAAAAATGAAAGATGAATATTATTTACATCTCCAAACTATTAGGAAAGTTATACCTTTTCCTGAATGGTTTATAAAAAAACATTATGGTCAGTATCACTTTGACTTTTTGGAACAACATGGATATTCCAATGATAATATTAATAGTGTCTGTGTATTAACTGATTTTGAATGTGAATGGAAATTGATTGGAGGAAAAACTCTTACATCAGTTTATCCACCTTCCAATTTCACTCTTGAATATGGTCAGAATTCACAAGGTAATGAATATACCATTGAAGCTAGTGCTTTTAAGCTTCCAGTGGGTAATTTTGAATCTATTATAAAACAAAATAACTGGACTAATGTTAATGTTCAGATTATAGGGAAACAACTTTCAAGAGTTGAAGAAAATATTGTTTCTGTACAAAATAAAATAGATAAAATGACTCCTATATTTAAAAAAGAAGAAGTCATAGAAAAATCTAAAGAAGTTAAAAGATTAGAACCTGTCTGTGTTAAACCACCTATCAAGGTTGATAACATTAATTATAGAAATGAAAAAGAATATAATGAATTCTTATTAGAATTACAGAATAAACTCAAAAGTCTTCAAATTAATATGTTAAAATTTGATCC
>BRYE01000013.1:15692500-15695000 GCA_030159115.1 Actinidia arguta var. hypoleuca | reverse complement strand
TTCTCCACCTCTCGGATAGTATGACTATTACGCATACAAGAGAAAATTCTAAAGATAATAATAGTGCTATTATCTATAGCAAAGTTATTATCAGAAAAATTGTAAAGCCAGCATCTTGGGGTTTGGATCTTACCTCTGCCAAGACTGTTAAACTTGGAGATAATTCCTATAATTATAATTATTGGGATTATCAAATGGGTTTTCATCATTTGTTTTCTTATCAGAATCCAAAAAATAAACATACTTGGTTTATTAAACTTTGCCCCCAAATATTGAAGATGGGGACATCCTTACCCATGTGGTTTTTGGATTGGTGGACCATATATGGACCAGTTAAAGGAATTCTTCCTTCGAATATTGTCGAAGCAATGAATAGATGGGAAAAATGGCATCCTCTTATTAGAGGAAAAGAAGATCTTTGGGAAGAATATAGTCTCATCCTTTTATTTATAGAATATGGTATTCCATGGATATTAAAATGGGACTTCTGTATTGAGAAGGATCGTGAATTAAAAGGATATTCTCTTAAAAGAGAATTTTGGACTAGATGGTGGAATAATTTCCCCAAGAAAGATATTGAAGATCTGTATAATCAGATAAACAAGAAGGCTGATGAGTATTTCTCACAATACCAAGTTGACAAAGAGGAAGTCTCTTCTTTCCTCACAAAATCTTCTTTAAATCCATTTGATCTTTTAAAGAACCAGATTAAATCAGAACAACCAGATATTTCTGAGTATGAGTTAATGAAGAAATGTATGTTTTTCTTCAAAGACCAATTTGCCCAGAACTTTATCAAGGAGGATTCATCTATGGGATCTGCTGGTAAGGAAGATATTGATTCAGAAGGAGACATTCTCGCAGGGGAATCTCAGGACCCTGATGATGAAGAATTTAATCATGATGATGCTGAATATGCAGAATTATCTCGATTCTGGAATTCAATTAATGAAGACAGAAGACGTCGATCACGCGTCAAACCATAATTACAGCTTTTATAAAGTTTTTTGTAATCTTGTGTCGGTGGAATATATTCCACATGGGATGTTTGTGTTGGCAGAATTATTACTGCCTCTTTTACTGTTTTCTTTTCTTTTTCTTTATGTAAAGAAAGCAATCAATTGATCGATGGGGCCCAATGAGCACCCGGATTGATTCCTTTCTCTCTATATAAGGGAGTCCCTCCCCATATGTGAGGGCAGAACGAGCTTGGCATCACATATGGGGAGGGACTCCCTTATATAGAGAGAAAGGAATCAATCCGGGTGCTCATTGGGCCCCATCGATCAATTGATTGCTTTCTTTACATAAAGAAAAAGAAAAGAAAACAGTAAAAGAGGCAGTAATAATTCTGCCAACACAAACATCCCATGTGGAATATATTCCACCGACACAAGATTACAAAAAACTTTATAAAAGCTGTAATTATGGTTTGACGCGTGATCGACGTCTTCTGTCTTCATTAATTGAATTCCAGAATCGAGATAATTCTGCATATTCAGCATCATCATGATTAAATTCTTCATCATCAGGGTCCTGAGATTCCCCTGCGAGAATGTCTCCTTCTGAATCAATATCTTCCTTACCAGCAGATCCCATAGATGAATCCTCCTTGATAAAGTTCTGGGCAAATTGGTCTTTGAAGAAAAACATACATTTCTTCATTAAATCATACTCAGAAATATCTGGTTGTTCTGATTTAATCTGGTTCTTTAAAAGATCGAATGGATTTAAAGAAGATTTTGTGAGGAAAGAAGAGACTTCCTCTTTGTCAACTTGGTATTGTGAGAAATACTCATCAGCCTTCTTGTTTATCTGATTATACAGATCTTCAATATCTTTCTTGGGGAAATTATTCCACCATCTAGTCCAAAATTCTCTTTTAAGAGAATATCCTTTTAATTCACGATCCTTCTCAATACAGAAGTCCCATTTTAATATCCATGGAATACCATATTCTATAAATAAAAGGATGAGACTATATTCTTCCCAAAGATCTTCTTTTCCTCTAATAAGAGGATGCCATTTTTCCCATCTATTCATTGCTTCGACAATATTCGAAGGAAGAATTCCTTTAACTGGTCCATATATGGTCCACCAATCCAAAAACCACATGGGTAAGGATGTCCCCATCTTCAATATTTGGGGGCAAAGTTTAATAAACCAAGTATGTTTATTTTTTGGATTCTGATAAGAAAACAAATGATGAAAACCCATTTGATAATCCCAATAATTATAATTATAGGAATTATCTCCAAGTTTAACAGTCTTGGCAGAGGTAAGATCCAAACCCCAAGATGCTGGCTTTACAATTTTTCTGATAATAACTTTGCTATAGATAATAGCACTATTATTATCTTTAGAATTTTCTCTTGTATGCGTAATAGTCATACTATCCGAGAGGTGGAGAATTGTCTCAAAATATCCCCTTGGTTTACCTGATAAGGTAGGTATCTGGAAAGGATGCAAATAAGCCTTTCTGATCTGTAATGGATCGTCC
>BRYE01000013.1:15685000-15687500 GCA_030159115.1 Actinidia arguta var. hypoleuca | reverse complement strand
GATAGGTGGTTTAACACAGACAGGTTCTAATCTTTTAACTTCTTTAGATTTTTCTATGACTTCTTCTTTTTTAAATATAGGAGTCATTTTATCTATTTTATTTTGTACAGAGATAATATTTTCTTCAACTCTTGAAAGTTGTTTCCCTATAATCTGAACATTAACATTAGTCCAGTTATTTTGTTTTATAATAGATTCAAAATTACCCACTGGAAGCTTAAAAGCACTAGCTTCAATGGTATATTCATTACCTTGTGAATTCTGACCATATTCAAGAGTGAAATTGGAAGGTGGATAAACTGATGTAAGAGTTTTTCCTCCAATCAATTTCCATTCACATTCAAAATCAGTTAATACACAGACACTATTAATATTATCATTGGAATATCCATGTTGTTCCAAAAAGTCAAAGTGATACTGACCATAATGTTTCTTTATAAACCATTCAGGAAAAGGTATAACTTTCCTAATAGTTTGGAGATGTAAATAATATTCATCTTTCATTTTTTTAATAAATTCCTTATTAAAATTTTTATACATTCTTAAAAAACCTGAATACTTAGGTTGTCTAAGAATATCTTTACAATAATCTACTAATAAATGATGGTCTGAACCATCAATATCAAAAAGAGAATTAATCATATTTGAAAATTTATTTCACTAGCAGAAGGAATATTCTGCTCTTTGTAAACTCCATGGGGAATTTTATTAGGAGATATCCTAATACCTTCTAAAGATATATTATCATCCATATCACTTTCTGATACATTACTAGCCGTAGATGGTCTAGCACTAGATGAAGGAATTGAAACCTTATAAGGTATTTCTATATTATTAATAGAATAACTTCTATTTAATTTAGGCAAATTTTTCCTAAAATTAAGGAAAACCTCGCCATCAATATTTTCAACTATTGATTCAATATCCCTATGTATAATAGGTTTAGGAGGTATAGCCCTCTGAATAGTCCATCTTTCTGGAAAATCAATATTTTCCCATTTTATCAACTTATTAGTTGCTGTAAAAGATGTGTTTAACATATTTGACTCTATCAGAGTAGTATATCCTAATTGATTTCCAACTTGTTTAATATTAGGAGTTAATGTATTCATTAACTTAAAATACACTCTGTAAATAACAGCTACAGTTTCTGCTCCTGGTAGGAAATCATATCCTTTAGTTAATAGTTTTAACTGAACAGATTCACATATATGTCTATCAGTTAAAGACAAAGTTAAATTAGGATAAACATTAAAATATACTGGACCGTGACTTAAACTAGTCTCAACAGCACCCATTATGGATGGAGTCCAGCTCAAACATCTAGCATCTCTTAAAGTTGCTTGTATACATGCATTTAAACCTAATAAAGTTAATGGTTTAAAAGCTATTTGAACCAACCCAATATGCATAAATTTATATTTCCCTCTATATCTAATAATATCATGAGGTTTAATTAAATTTATACTTTCATTATCAGGACCTACACTTAAGGTCTGTTCCATGGTTTTAACAGCCATACTGCTTCTTAGTTCAAATAAACCTTTCCTATATATAGTACTTGGTTGGACTAATGGAATTGTCCACTTGTTTAATTGTTCTTTAATATTTTCATATTCAATAAGATCAGTATTTTTAACTGATTCATCATTATCAATATTCTGAATATCAGAAATATGCAAAGAACTCGATATAGAAGTGGATAAATTATCGGCCATATAATTCTTATAAAATCTGTTAGCCACCAGGTTTCTCTGAGTTTTTTTTTTTTTTTTTTTTTTTTTTTTTTTTTTTTAATTTGATCATACTAATATGACCTTGTAGATTTACAGTATTCATTAATCTTCTTTCTTGCAGGATGAGATAAATGGATTATTTATGAATCAATAAAGATTCCTAAAATTAATCAAAAGCAGTTCCAGTCTTTATATGAGCTTAAATGGATAGCTTAAATGGACCTCAACAGCCTTTCAACGCCATCCTCGGCAAACACGGCAAAAGGGTCACCCCAGCTATCACCCAGCTCACTTTAAGACTATTGACATACTAACTGATTAATTTTAACTGGAATAATCCTTCCCAAGCCTATCAAAGATGGAAGATTATGATACTGTTAAACCGTCACAGGGGATCATATATGTATGACCTTTTATGTACAGAATATTAAAAGTACATAAATAAACTATATTAGTAACATAATTAATGAAACTCAGAGAGGTACCTGTTATGGCTAACAGAAGGCGTTAGCCGAACTTTACTGCTGGGAAATTGATGGTAAATCTGATTTTCTTATCATGAATACTATTCATGAAATGATGATATATGCTACTGCCTGTAAAAACAGGAATAATGATGATAAAAAATGTGCTCTTATGATTATATCAGGATTCACAGAAATATTAAGAGGTTGGTGGGATAATTATCTAAATGAGTCCCAAAGAAATGAAGTTCTTAATGCGGTAAAAACTGAAGTAGATCAGAATAATCAACCTATTGTGGT
>BRYE01000013.1:15677500-15680000 GCA_030159115.1 Actinidia arguta var. hypoleuca | reverse complement strand
TTGAGAAGGATCGTGAATTAAAAGGATATTCTCTTAAAAGAGAATTTTGGACTAGATGGTGGAATAATTTCCCCAAGAAAGATATTGAAGATCTGTATAATCAGATAAACAAGAAGGCTGATGAGTATTTCTCACAATACCAAGTTGACAAAGAGGAAGTCTCTTCTTTCCTCACAAAATCTTCTTTAAATCCATTCGATCTTTTAAAGAACCAGATTAAATCAGAACAACCAGATATTTCTGAGTATGATTTAATGAAGAAATGTATGTTTTTCTTCAAAGACCAATTTGCCCAGAACTTTATCAAGGAGGATTCATCTATGGGATCTGCTGGTAAGGAAGATATTGATTCAGAAGGAGACATTCTCGCAGGGGAATCTCAGGACCCTGATGATGAAGAATTTAATCATGATGATGCTGAATATGCAGAATTATCTTGATTCTGGAATTCAATTAATGAAGACAGAAGACGTCGATCACGCGTCAAACCATAATTACAGCTTTTATAAAGTTTTTTGTAATCTTGTGTCGGTGGAATATATTCCACATGGGATGTTTGTGTTGGCAGAATTATTACTGCCTCTTTTACTGTTTTCTTTTCTTTTTCTTTATGTAAAGAAAGCAATCAATTGATCGATGGGGCCCAATGAGCACCCGGATTGATTCCTTTCTCTCTATATAAGGGAGTCCCTCCCCATATGTGAGGGCAGAACGAGCTTGGCATCTCTCTCTCTCTCTCTCTCTCTTGTAATATTTTTCTTCTTCTTCAATAAAAGTTTGTTGACATATATGTGAATCTGTTCAGTTAAAACTATTAACTAAAGGATATGATTTCCTACCAGGAGCAGAAACTGTAGCTGTTATTTACAGAGTGTATTTTAAATTAATGAATACATTAACTCCTAATATTAAACAAGTTGGAAATCAATTAGGATATACTACTCTGATAGAGTCAAATATGTTAAACACATCTTTTACAGCAACTAATAAGTTGATAAAATGGGAAAATATTGATTTTCCAGAAAGATGGACTATTCAGAGGGCTATACCTCCTAAACCTATTATACATAGGGATATTGAATCAATAGTTGAAAATATTGATGGCGAGGTTTTCCTTAATTTTAGGAAAAATTTGCCTAAATTAAATAGAAGTTATTCTATTAATAATATAGAAATACCTTATAAGGTTTCAATTCCTTCATCTAGTGCTAGACCATCTACGGCTAGTAATGTATCAGAAAGTGATATGGATGATAATATATCTTTAGAAGGTATTAGGATATCTCCTAATAAAATTCCCCATGGAGTTTACAAAGAGCAGAATATTCCTTCTGCTAGTGAAATAAATTTTCAAATATGATTAATTCTCTTTTTGATATTGATGGTTCAGACCATCATTTATTAGTAGATTATTGTAAAGATATTCTTAGACAACCTAAGTATTCAGGTTTTTTAAGAATGTATAAAAATTTTAATAAGGAATTTATTAAAAAAATGAAAGATGAATATTATTTACATCTCCAAACTATTAGGAAAGTTATACCTTTTCCTGAATGGTTTATAAAAAAACATTATGGTCAGTATCACTTTGACTTTTTGGAACAACATGGATATTCCAATGATAATATTAATAGTGTCTGTGTATTAACTGATTTTGAATGTGAATGGAAATTGATTGGAGGAAAAACTCTTACATCAGTTTATCCACCTTCCAATTTCACTCTTGAATATGGTCAGAATTCACAAGGTAATGAATATACCATTGAAGCTAGTGCTTTTAAGCTTCCAGTGGGTAATTTTGAATCTATTATAAAACAAAATAACTGGACTAATGTTAATGTTCAGATTATAGGGAAACAACTTTCAAGAGTTGAAGAAAATATTGTTTCTGTACAAAATAAAATAGATAAAATGACTCCTATATTTAAAAAAGAAGAAGTCATAGAAAAATCTAAAGAAGTTAAAAGATTAGAACCTGTCTGTGTTAAACCACCTATCAAGGTTGATAACATTAATTATAGAAATGAAAAAGAATATAATGAATTCTTATTAGAATTACAGAATAAACTCAAAAGTCTTCAAATTAATATGTTAAAATTTGATCCTAAAAATATAGATCATATTGAAGATGTAGAAAAAATATTTTTAGATCTTCAAGATAACAGTAATGATTTATATAAAATAAAGTATAAAGACTTTAATAGTGATATAAAATATAGACAAGGTTTAAATACCAGTGTAGGAGGATCAGGAAGGCATTATTATCCTAGGCCTACTCCTCCTGATATATTATTTGAGGAAACTCCTCAACATGATCAAAGATTTTTCCAAGGTAGTGAACTTTACTGCTGGGAAATTGATGGTAAATCTGATTTTCTTATCATGAATACTATTCATGAAATGATGATATATGCTACTGCCTGTAAAAACAGGAATAATGATGATAAAAAATGTGCTCTTATGATTATATCAGGATTCACAGGAATATTAAGAGGTTGGT
>BRYE01000013.1:15650000-15655000 GCA_030159115.1 Actinidia arguta var. hypoleuca | reverse complement strand
TGACTTAAGGCCGCAAGGTAATAAATGTCAAATAAAGGAAAGTGATATTTGAAAAGTAATAGTATCCTTCATTAATTTAAGTGGGTCGGGTTTGGCGTAGAGAATTCAATTCCAATTAGGCATTTTTGTCTTTTTCGTTCTCAATACAATTAGGCTTTAAAGATTTGATGAGGAAAAAAAAAAAAAACAGACGATTCAACTGTTTAAAATCATTGGATCATGATGACCATCTACCATTTGTCTTTATTTTTTTTTTCTCACCAAAATCCCTATTCCAAACACAATCTTATTATCATTACTCTAATTTGCACAACTGAGGATTTCTCTAAATTGATTTAAATACGAGTACTTGTTAATTTGTACTTGTAATTTTTTATTCAAATTTCAATTTTCCTGGGTTGTATTCGGATTTTATTTTTTTTTCTCACATTTTAATTGGTGTAGCTAAACAATTGGGTCTTTCAATAACGTAATTTTTTATATGTCCTTGCATTTATTAATAATTAACTCATGAATTCACTTATGTCCTGTTTGGCTTAGCTAACTAAAATACAAAAAATAAGATAAAAAATTAATTTTTCTTACTTTGGATATTATTTTTAGCCATGAATTAATAAAAGCCACAAATATTGACCGTTGGGTTTACTCAAAAAAAAAAAAAAAAAAACCTAAGTCAATCGAACCCTAAAAAATTAGGCTAAAAATCATTTGTCCAGGCATAAAAAATCAAGTTAAACGGGCCAAAATAAGACTAAATTTTTTTAATCTAAAAATTACAAAAAAAAATTTGGCCAAACAGAAGCTTAATTCCGGAATACATTTTAAAAAACTCACTGTTACTGGTACAAATATTCCAAGATACTTTCCACCCAGCGTTACCCATATTCAAAGCAAGCCATTGTCCACTAGTGTCATCAAGATGTGAAGATGATAGAAAGAAAATGACAGAAAAATAACCGTTGTGGGACCAAATCCAATCTCAATCTCAACCCCATATCCCATAAACTGTTTGTATCTGTGCCCTCATCCAATAATGATACGGAATTTGTTAATGGAGTCGAGTGGAGGTGTTTGGGTACTTTCGTAATTTTACCCTCTTCAACAAGTAAAATCTCCAAACAGATCTGGCATGTCATAGCTGGCGTTTTTTTTTTTTCAAAAAGGAAAAAGTCAAAGTAAAAAATGTCAATTATGCTTGAGATATAAAATAAGCAATTTTCTTTTTAAAAAATGAGAAAAATATCAATCACTTGGACCGGGCTCAAGTTAATTTTATTTTTTTCTAAACGGCAATTTTTCACTTTATTTTTTTCAATTAATGGTATTTTTATTATCTTATCCGATCATTATTACTTGTAGCGTGTGAGCCTATTGTAAAAAAAAACCTTGATTTTTAGATTCAATCGTTCAGAAGTTTTATTGCAAACAAATTTAGCCTTTGTTTAGGCTTACAAATCCAAGGGACACTCGTTCTGAACGGGCCAAATGGAACTAGATTTTTATTTTGAACAGTGAATAATTACGCGGGACTCACAAAAGAACTGCTAAATAAAAAAAAATCCAAAATTAGTTATTGTAAAGAAAAATTGACGAAAACCTAAAAGATGAGGGATATTTTCGTAAATTAAGAATGTAGACAGGCGGCCATGGGCCTCTGCTACGGTTTCTTCTACCTTGTCCCGTAGTCTGTGGCCCTCTGGCCCTCTCTCTGTCCAGTTATGGCTGACGCAGCCGTACGATCATTTGGTTGCGAAACTGAAGAATAGGCATGTGGAACCCACTTCACCATATCGACGTGTCGTTCTCTAATGCTTCCGCTCCATTTTTTATAGGGCAAATCTTACTTTGCACCCCTGTACTTTGCACTCAGACTCAATTTGCACCCTTTATTTTTAATTTGAAAAGTGTTCCCTTCACACTTTTGGTCAAGTCTCAATGTCTCATTCCTCCATATGGCGTTAGACTGATAAACGGAAATGATGAATTAATTTTATTTTTACCTCCTATACTATTATAATTTTATTTATTTAGTTCATAAACTATTAATTCGGTCTATGATGTCCCTAAAGTTCTTGATTTTAGTTTATGAAATCCATTATGAAGTTCAATCAATGGCTTTCATTAAAATTATTGACGAAAAGAGTTATCACGTGTAATGCATGTGCTATCCAAAGACAATGTTGACATTTCAGGTAATCCTCCCTAAACTAAATTCTACCATAATACCGAAACACATAATACATGCCTAGCCTATAACTCCTCTCTCCATCTCTCCTCATCTGTAATCGTTATTGGAGTATGAGTACAAAGAAACTTTACATGGCGGGTAACTAGGGTTTTTGGTGTGTTCTTGTAATTCAATTTTGTAAATTAAAAAAGAATGTAGCCAATTTGGATCGCGACGACGGTAGACAAATAGTGGCTGTTGAGAGATGGGGGTGAGAGTCGTTTTGTTGGGGTGCTTATGGTAGGATTGACACTTTTAGGTGGGAGGGTTTTTGGTGGTGGTGATTTTAGTTACGGTTTAATTATTTTGGCAGCAGCAGTGGTAGGTGAAAGGTATTGTTTTTTCTTTTTTTTTTTTGGGGTGGGGTGGGGGTTGAGGTGACCTTATTAGTTGTGTTGGGGCCTCCTAGGTGTGAGTTTGCATATGAAATGCACTTGACCATGTTTTTGTTTATCATTTGAACAACTATTTTTAATTGGACTAAAATTAATAATCTTAAGAACATCGTATATCGAATTAATAATTTATGAATTAAACAAATAAAATTATAATAGTTTATAGGATAAAAATAAAATTAATATATCTTTTTCGTTCACATTTTAACACCATATAAAAAGAGAGGAAAAACATTAAGACTTGACTGAAAATATGAGGAGAAGACTTTTTAAATTAAAAGTTAAAAATGCAAAGTAAGACTAAATGCAAAGTGAGATTTGTCCTTTTTTAATTGTCATTCTCATGCACCTGCCTTCACATTCGTTCATTTGTCATGCCTAAAGGTTTTTAGATGGATCCGTCTCTTATGTCCGTTAAGTTAAAAAATGTATACTTTGTTAACTGATGCGTTATTTTTCAAATTTCAGAGCACAAAACTCGCATGAGGACGCGAGGGGGAGGCGGTGGGGGGGTTAGCGGCTTCAATAATCATACATAAAAATAGTTACATGCGGACCATTCCTATGAACCATTTTTTATGTTCTTTATTTTTTGAAAAAAATACATAAGAGTTTTAATTCAGTAACAATTTAAATCATTTGTTAGTTTACGTCCATCTAGAATTAATGTAATTAACTGATTTTCGCTCAAAATGTTAGGGTTTTCAAACCCTAATCGAACCATTCTCATTTTAAAACGGCGTAAAATTGTATTATAAATTAGGTCTATTTAATACAAATACAATACCCAAACTCTCTAATTTGTATTCGTAAATTGGTTCGATTAGGATTTTAAAAGGGATAACCCTATACAAAATCGTTTTCGAGCGTTTTGTGTTGGAACTAGCTGGTTGCGTTCATTTTAGGTAGACAAAGACTAATATAGATGATTTATTACTGCATTAAAACTATAAGATTTGATTTTTTACAATTGGAATTGTAGAGTTTAATTTATTTTATGGTTAAACTCTGTTTTTTTTCTCTCTCATAATATTTCTTTGGGAGAAGAAAGTACACAAAAATTAGATCATGATCAATTGAATAGATAAAAATAAGATCACTTACAGCAAATTGAAATCGATTAGAATATTGGGCGCTTCCCAATTTGCATTCGGAGATTTTAGGGATCAATTTACAGTTCTAAATTATATATAAAAAAACACATTATCCCCATTTGTATTGTAAAAATTTAAATGTATACATAGAAGCATAGGGCTCCGTTTGTATGCATAATTAAAACTAGAAAAGGACTCACGAATAATTAATTAAGTGGATCTTTTTTTATACGTGAAAGTATATAAACAGAGTCGTTAACATTTAAAAAAAGGTTCTATTTTTTTTTAAATGTTAACGACTCTGTTTAAAAAAAGGTTCTACTTTTTTTTCTTTTTTTTTTATCTCTCTTATGCTTAAATTGGCACTGAATGTATAATTACCGCAAAAGTTCCGAAACTCAAATAAGCAAATTGTTATACGAAGAGGAATACATAATTGAAACTAATAATAATTTTTTTTATTAATATTAAAACTAAACAGATTATAAAAATATATAAAATATGTAAATAAAAATACAAAACTGAAAAACAGAAACGCAAACTAAGCTGAGTCTCATATTTCATACGATCTCCTTAAGATAAATTCGTCTTTCACTGGTGCATTGAGTTGAACAGACGTCGTCTCCTAGGATAAAATAACTTCACCTGAACAGTGGTGGCACCGTACTCCTCAGAAAAAAACATAACAAAAACAAAAATAAAATAATATTGAAAGTAATGACCCATTAACCCTCCCAATAATAGAGTAGTAATCCCCTATTACTAGGGTGGTAATGGTCTTGACTACCACTACCCACCCATAACCATCTATTGTTTTGAAGGTTAATGGTATATAATACACACCACTGTTACTTGGTATTCAACACCTAATAATAATATAGTAATTGAACATAGTCACCACAAGTGGCTCGCGGGGTCCAAAACCATGACACAACCCCTATTGCCACGAGCCCAAGGCTCAAGCCTGCGTATGGTAATAATGTGTACTCTCACTCTCCTCTTACTCTTGAGTGCTCTATAATAATACTTGTTAGTATATATGTGTATTCATCTTGTTTATTAATTAATGGTGGGATTTGATATTTTTTCGCATTTTAACTAGTCTAATTAGCTCACTTTAAAAAATAATTTCTCATTTATCTCTTATCCATTTTGAACAAATTTTAAATAGTTTCGAATATTATATTATGGAGATTATAACCCCATTTCATTTTATCAAAAAAAGATGATCAAAAGCCTTGTCTATTTTATCTCAAAGTTGGCAAAAAAATCATGTTCAAAACT
>BRYE01000013.1:15527500-15530000 GCA_030159115.1 Actinidia arguta var. hypoleuca | reverse complement strand
TATGACCGTGAGGGAGAGGACTCTATTGATTATTTATGTTGATGATATTATCATCACTAGGGATAACACTCAGGGTGTCGAGGAGTTGGAGACTTTTCTTCAGGGACAGTTCCACACCAAATATTTGGGTCAACTTCGATATTTCTTAGGTATTGAAGTTGCTCGATCGAATGAGGGGGTCAACTTGTCCTAACATAAGTATGTGTTAGACATTTTGGAGAACACTGACTTGATTAGGGCCAAACTAGTAGAGACACCTATGGATCCTAATGTGAGATTGTGTGTGGATCAATGTGAGTTGTTATTGAGTTCAGGCAGTTATTGAAGATTGGTGGGGAAGTTGAACTACCTCACCATCAAGGCGACCATCTATTGCATTTACTGTGAGTGTGGTCAGCCAATTTATGTTAGCTCCTCGCTCGACTCACATGGAGGTAGCTTTGAGGATTGTGAGGTACCTCAAGGCACATCCAGGTTGTGGTTTGTTTTATGGGATACACGGTCATCTACGTGTTGAAGAATTCACTGATATTGATTGGGTGAGGTCTCCATCAGATAAGAGTTTCATTACTGGGTATTATACTTTTCTATGTGGTAATCTAATCACATGGAAGAGTAAAAAAAAATAGTAATTGTGAGATCTAGTGTGGAGGTTGAGTACCGAGCTATGACTCATATGTCTTGTGAGCTTCTGTCCTTGAATTATTTTTTGGAGTTGTTGATGTTTTAGGTTTCGTTACCTATGAGTATGTATTGTGATAACCAGACAGCCATTCGCATTGCGTCGAATCCTGTGTTTCATGAGAGGACCAAATGCATTGAAGTTGATTGTCATATTATTCGTGAGAGGATTGAGAAGGAAGTGATAACTACCCCATTCATGCCTATTGGTGCATAGCTTGCTAATATGTTTACCAAACTGTTGTTTAAACCACAATTAGAATTATTATGTAACAAGGTGGGATTATTTGATATTTACTCTCCAACTTAAGGGGGAGTGTTAGACATAGAGTAGTTGGTGTAGTTAGTAATAAGTGTGTGTGATGAATAGTAAAAGGAGCAGAATGTGTAATCTCTACCATTATATATATAACTTTGAGTATTAGGATTAATTAAGATCCTATACACTTTAATCACAAGAGTCAAACCTACATTTTCCCTAGTCAAATTCGACCACATTAAAAAGAAATGCTGGCAGCAACTGTGTCAGAAAACAAAAAAAAGAAGCAAAAATAGAGGTGCAGGAAGGGAGAAAAAGAGAGAGAAAGGAAAAAGAGGAAGTCAAAGAAATAGAGAGGAAAAGTTGAGAGAGAGAAAGAGAGCTCAGGAGAAAGAACAAAAAGAGAAAAGAAAGAAACTGACGAAGAGAAAGAAAAAGAAAATAGCGAAAGACTTGATATTGGAAAAAAATCCAACCTGTTTTTTTATCACGGTAAATTCCAATTTCTCTCTCCTTTCTTTAATATTTTATTCCATTTTGAGATCCATTATCGTATACCATATCTAGTACAATTAAACCCTCCAAATACTCTGAAAATACTGCATTTACACGTATTTTTTTAAAATCAAAATAGGAATAGGTCGCTCCTGTTTTTACCTCTGAACCAGCAATTCATATTTCAACTATAATTTTTTTATAAAATGTCCAAATTACTCAATTTTAAATGAATTGAAAATATATTTAAATTATCTATAACTTTTATTTAGAACGGCTTTCCAAATTTTAACTCTAAGTGACCCCAAATTAGCCTGGAAAGTAAATCTAGAGTGCTGATTCGGTTCTTTGTTGCTTGAATCGGTTGAACTTCAAGTTGAATCGGTTGAGGCTTAAAAATTTCAACACTTTGGCTCCTAAATCAATTTTGTATTACGTTCCTGTCCCTTTCTAACTTCATATATGTTCCTTTTTGACCTATTAAATCCGTTTCAAGCCCATTAAACAAACTATAATTAAATTGAATAAAGAATAGACGTAAAAAAGCTAAATTTTAGAGTTCTAAAATAAGACTAGAATTCGAGGAATAGTAGCTTATTGGCATAGAAAAATTGGGAAATCCACTTTTGGTGAGTCTCTTATATGCCATGATTATGAAAAAAATGGATTGATTTAAAAAAATTATGATTTTAACGACACATAGTTCGAACGGTACCCCGACGCTAGAGAAACAGAATAAAATGAGTGAAGTAATAGGGGTGAGATCATAACCAGATGATCATGTGTGACATCACGTTATATATATTTATTAGGGCCGCTCCCTAAGAAACCGGTGGTCGTCGAACGTATGGTGTCTATATAAAAATACTTGATATAAAATCAAGAAAAATTGACATCGATAAACCAAGGATTATGATAAAAGATCGGCCTAGATGAGCCGAGGTTATGAAAAACTATTTCATGATAACATGAATTTATTGACTTATAATTTCATGGTCGTTAGTAAATTTAACATATATTGACTCACACTAGCCCAGTGATTAAGACGTCGTCGTACGTAATATT
>BRYE01000013.1:15520000-15522500 GCA_030159115.1 Actinidia arguta var. hypoleuca | reverse complement strand
CGACCTTCGGGATCTCATGAGTCGGGTCAAAATATTTGCTTGGTTAGAGGATGACGTCCGGCAGGAAAAACGAGCTATGAGGTCTTCATCCAAAAAAGATAATCAATAGTAGAAGTGCTCCTTTCACTAGGAGAAAGGACACATAATCAAAAATTGCAAAGCCTTGAAGGTCTTTCTTTATCATCTTGTTTAGGATGGGCACCTGAAGGAGTATGTTGATAAGGAAAAAACCTAGGTAGAGAAAACTGAAGTCAGACCTAACTCTGGGTTTGGCTGAAGCAATAACGAAGCTAATAACGAAGATGATGATGCCTTGGAGGAGGACATGCCTCTAGTGACTATTCACTAGCAGTTGATCCTGATTCAATTATCTGATCTAAAAATAGAAGCAGAACAGTAAGAATGAGCTCAATTAAGCAAGCATAATGGGCATCCGATCTCTGGCCCATGACGCAATCATGAAAAAGGAGTCCTAAAAGGATCCCCGACATTTGAAGCAATAACCGAGGTCTGGATGCCAAAGATTTTGATGAGGGTTCTAATGCTTGCAAGGAGCCACCTCACATCGGCCTTAGGCTGGGCAACATTATTTTTAAAGTTGTTAGCATTAAAGACTCTACGGATGGGAAGTTTAGTCCCAATCTAAAAGGTCCCTACAAGATAACTAAGTCAGACAACAAGCTTTCTTATCATCTTGAGGACCCCAAGGGCAAGCAAGCTCCAAGACCAGAGAATTCCAACAACGTGAGAAAAATATTATCAATAAAATGTAACTTCTCTGTACCAATCTCGTGTTTATCAAAGTTGTACATTTGACTAGTAAATTTGATTTCTCAATATTATCAAAACTCTCTGCTTGCCACGTTTGACAAAATATGAGTACTTTTTACTACACAATCACTCTGATCATTTCATGAGCTTTTGACTTATAATTTTCCAAACACTTCGAAAATATACATAGCTCAGCTAAAGTTTTACATTTCAAATGCCACGAGTTTGTGAAAAATTTTCTCGGTAAAATTTTCCAAAATGAATTTAAATCGAGATGCAATTCTCATTTTTTTAAGCACAAGCTGAGGTGGTCCTAACAAAAAGTGCGAGACTAGTCACTGACCTGCTCAAGCAAGAGCTTGAGATCCTGAAGTAGCGTGACTAATCGCCGACCTGCTTGACCATGAGCTTAAGATGTCTTAAAATAGCATGAGATTAGTTATCGCAAAGTTACTCAAGTATGAGCTTGAGGTCCAAAATTAGCGGGACTAATCACCGACATACTCATGTATGATCTTGAGGTGTTTTAAAATTGAAGCGTGAGGCTACTCCGCCAAACTTGCTCAGACATGAGCTTGAAATGTCCTAAAGAATACAATTCTGAAGAAAACATCACCTAGTTGCACGTAGAACAACAAAATTTTGCTAAGACATGCACATAACTCAGTACCGAGTTGTCCAAGTATTGAGTTGAGGAGCATTCAGAGAAAAAGACGTGCAGAACAACAGAATTTTGCTAAGGCATGTGTTTATTCAATCGAGCTGAGTCAAGTCAAGAGAATAGCTACATCGAGGCTATGAGCATGCAAATAGCTAAATATTCGCAAAGGCATGACATGACTTGGTCTCTAAGATTCTTTACTACCGAGCTCAAAACAATCAAAGCACAGAGCAATGCAGAAGGCAGATATTCGTTAAGGCATTGGTAACCTATCCTAGCACCAAGCTCGGAATTCATCAAGCATTTAACATTCAAGGGTAGAAATAAGCCAAGCAGAGCAAAGGTAAGGAACGAGTTGGAGAAAGAAAAATGACGTTCATTGAAAAAAAAGAGAAGAGATTATATATATTTTTACCAAAAAGCCTTCAAAAATCCCCAAAGGACCATCCCTTTAAGGAAGTCAAACACATTATACTTCATGGGGGATGACCTGATCTTCACCTCCAGTTGTTTCTCCACCTCTTCCAACCTCGAGCTCGTTGACTACATCTTTGCCCACCTCGATTGCATCTTCATTTTCCCCTTTTGTCGACTGGTTCATATATTCTTCCTCATCGAAGCCAAGCAGATATAAGGGCAAGGAAGTTTTAGGCAGGTCCAGGAGCTCTACCTATGATGCTATTGCAACCTAAGCAGGGTGCTCTGCAAGAGTACCGAGCTCTTGAAGACAGGCAAGCTAAACTTCTTGGAAAATACTTGGGCGAAGCTAGTCACTTGTCTCTCGTAGAAGTCGCTAGTCTGGCTATAGACACGATTGATCACCCGCTCATACACCGGTCCAATGGCCAATTTCTAGAGCTTGGTTAAATCCAGTAAAGCCTCGTGCAATTTCTCTTAAGTAGCATCAGCTTCTAACTTAGACTTACCAGCTTTGTGTTCGCGTGAATATAGAGTGTAATCACAAAACGTGTCACGAAACAAATAACTCAGAAGATCGAGATAGAATCCTCAAGGAGCTTTGGCAACGTATTAGACAACTTAGAATATCAGGCAAAAGATTAGAAAGTT
>BRYE01000013.1:15512500-15515000 GCA_030159115.1 Actinidia arguta var. hypoleuca | reverse complement strand
GGCACTATAGCACAACGGAGTGACAGATCCACAAAAGGAAGGGACGACTGGAAGGCACTGGCACACCTACCCTACCAAGCTTCAATTTCAAACTTTAAACACCAACTATCCCAGACCTCTAGTTCACATGACCTAGGTTTGCATTGATCTAGCTCATGCGAATTGAGGGGCAATTGTAAGGAGATAAAATACCAAGTACCATTTCTGGCGAGCCAAGGCAGGCACCTCTACTAAGTAAAAGCTCTAGCCGAGCTAGGAGAAGCATCGCTGCTGGGTTATCATGGCGATGTTTCTTCGATCAACCCCCATGTCTGAATCGAGACGTCAATAATATGATACCTAGCTAGCATGATCAGGCCAAGATGCTTACTCCCTTACACAATAGATAGTGCATCCAGGCACGCGTTGAGCTATAATTTGTCCAGTGACAAAATAGTTGGCACGTCTAGGTACGTGCCGTACTGTGCTATATACGGCTAGACTTTATTCTCTCAAAGGTACACACATTTAGCCTATCTCAACTATTTTCTTGCACTTTCTCTCTCTACCTTACACTTCTGGTCACCTGACTTGACCGTTGGAGACCCTTTTCTGAAAACAGCTCTGGTAGCATAACTAACTATTTCTGTCTTGTAGAGAACATATGAAGCAGCAACAACTATCATCAATCGTTGCTTAGCCACCGTAAATGTCTATTTTTGACTTTCTTCCTCATTTCTTCAAATACCCACATCCCACAGGAGAGAGGAGAGGGTCAAAGAGAAAATACGTACTTGCATTGTGTAGATCATACGGTAGGGGGAGCTGGCAGTGCTACGCACAAGAACTTTGGGGGCTAGGGTTAGGGAATTCATGGGGTAAAGAGGAGAGAGAGGGAGAGAGAGAAAAAGTAGCCGAGGAAAGTGAATAGAGTGTATAGAGTTGGGGAAATACTTCGGGCAAAAAATGACAAAAAATGACAAAAAATGACACCGCATGTTAAGTTACAATTTGGGATACTTGCATTTTACTCCTTGTGGTTAACCCCTTACAATTTTATATACCATAAGTACAATAAAGGTGACTAACTCCTTTCTCTTTGCTAAGCTTTTTTGCTTTGCGAGGAATTAATTTGTCACAAACTTCCTCGACAACCTTGGCGTAACCAAAAAATATTTGGACATTTTTCGTGAGGAAAAAAATAAGTTGTCACCTATTGGTTACGGTTTTTCTTAATTTTGTGACGAAAATAGGATTTCCTCTCCAATTATATATAATTTGTTACGAAATTTTATTTTCTCACATATTTTTTATTTTATTCTTAAAATAGGTGACAAAATAAAAATTTTCCTCACCAATTACATTCAACTGTCGATAAAATATTATTTCATCACTAAATTTTGTCACAATATGGCAAATTTGTTGTAGTATATGATTTGTCTAATACATTCAACTGTCGATAAAATAATATTTCGTTACTAAATTTTGTCACAATATGGAAAATTTGTTGTAGTATATGATTTGTCTATTGAAACTTTCATTACTTTTTATTTATCATTTTATGTCTCGGGTTCATAACCTCTGATATAATAAATTTAACAAATAGTTAAGTCATACTCAACGGTTGTGTATTATGCAATATTAGATGATAAATCAAAATGGTAAAAGTATGAGTTAAGCATACCATTTTCGAAATAATGATGTTCTTTCTAAAATCTTCCTAATTAATATAGGATTATGATGAATAATCAAAAGAAGACAATACAGTATTTTACAAGTTGTGCTATATTAATATACTAGTAATTACTCGTAGCCACGGGCACTGTGAAGAAAAAAAAGACAACCTCTTAGGCGTACACGTTAGAGTTTTACAACTTAAAAAATAAATAAAATATAAATATCAGATAAAAGATATATTGTATTCATATACGAAAAAATACAATACTATAAAGTGGATAACAAATCAAAAATTATAATGATTTAAATAAAAATATTGCTAGTTTGGGAGAAATAAGAGAAAAAAAAAGACGGTGTTCTAGTTTTTTTGTTGTGGATCTCACTAGCAAAATAATTCAGTGGGTAAAACATATGCTCAGCTTTAGAGATTTTTTATCCATTGAATCAAAATCGATGTACACCCCACACATTTGAGAAGAAGAAAGTGATAATTTTAGGAAAAAATATAATTTAAGAGAAAATTCAATAAAAATTAAAAAAATATTTTTATCTCCAAATTAAATAATTATTTTATATTTTCAGATTCTTATTGTCATAAGTTTGATTAAATAATAAAAAAATTATTAAATAAAATAATTAAAAAATAAAAGAAAAAAAGATGTGTTTTAGTTTTTCTTTTTCTAAGTTCTACTGAAAAATAATTTAATGGGTAAAAAATATGCACATCTTTAGAGGTTTTTATTCATCGGATCAAAACTTATGTGAGCCTCACACATTTAAGAAAAAGGAAATGATAGTTTTAGGGAAAAAAAATAATCTCAGGTAAAATTTCAGCCGTTGAATT
>BRYE01000013.1:15495000-15497500 GCA_030159115.1 Actinidia arguta var. hypoleuca | reverse complement strand
CAGATGAAATTTGCCATGTATGATACCCTCTAACGATGAAGATTGACCTAGGACATCTCTGTCTGGATAAGTTCATCGACCGATCTTTCGCAATAAATAATTTTGTCCCTAATTGAGATTACAATTTGTTGTTTGCTTGTTCGAAAAGTTAATAACCCAATTTGGTGGGAAAACCCAAATAAATAAATAAATAAAATGTTTTCTTAAGTCATAATATGTTTGTTAAAAAATAAAAGCTTTTTTTAAGCCATAATCATTTGGGATATTTGGAAAATAGTTGAACAGAGTGCAATTACTTAGCTAGTCTTAATTGCTCGCATAGTTGAGTAGAATGCTTAATAGATTAAACAACTTAATAATTATGCCAAACGAAACATACTTAGTTTTTGACTTAGAAACCAAAAAGCCAATGACAACGAAGCAAGTTATTTAGTTAAGCCAAAAACATATTTGGAATAATTAGGACTTGTTTGTTAACTATTTTATTTTTATTTTTTTATTTTTATTTTATTTTTTTTATAAATGAAAACAAAAAACTTATTGTGTTGTAAAAAAAAAATGATGACAAGACAAAACAATTTTCACTTTTTTAAAATAGTAAAAACAAGAAAAATATGTTTTTGTTTTGTTTTCAAAAAAATTTCATCCAAATTTTTTTTATCCTCCTCCACTACCACCTCCTCCACCACCACCACCACCACCGCCACTACTTCCTCCACGACCATCACCGCCACCTCCTCCTCCTCCACTCATCACCGCCACGTACTCCTCCTCCACCACCACAACCGCCTCTTCCTCCACCTCCACCTCCACCTCTACCTTTTTTTAAAATAGTTTAAAAAAAAGTGAACACAAATACATTTTAATTTATAAATAGTTTAAAAATAAGTGAACACAAATATATTTTTAGTTTCTATTTTATAAAAATAAAACAAAACAAAATAAAAATTAAACAAACACAAAAAATAGAAAAGTGAAAACGTTACCAAACATCCCCTTAGCTTTCGTTTTGCTGTTTGAACATAATTTCCATTTTTCCCCTATTGAAGATTATTTTTTTCTGCTTCATTTTATTTTACACTACCTTAAAAGTTTAATTCCAAATAAATTTGACTTTTTTTATTAGTTTTTTTAAAGGGAAAATTTACAATACACATTCTTTATTTTGGGTATATGGTGCACACCCAATTTAATAGCAATTAAATTAATATGAAACAACAGTCCGACGGCGGCGCTCTTTCAAGTTTGACTAAGAATGAAGTATGATATTTTATGCTCTCACAATAAATAATTTCATCCCTGTTTGATATTACAGTTTATTGGTTGTTTGTTCGAAAAGTTAATAAGCCGATCTTGTGGGATACCCAAATAAATAAATAAATAAATAATATGTTTCTTTAAGTCATAATATATTTGGTAAAAAATAAAAGTTTTTTTTAAGCCATAATCATTTGGGATAATTAATTTTATGAGAATTTATGGTTAAATTATATTTTAATCTAGAAGTGGAGTCTACATCGGAATATGTGTTGGCGCCTTTATGATATATTGTGGTTTGATTATGAATTGGTTTGCTTTGGTTACGAATGATTATGACATTTGTTATAAATTAGCGTGATTTCAAATAATGAATTAATACACTTCAAAATATTAATTATTGTGAAGCCTACTAATAATGTACTTTTATGAATTTTATTGATTTTGTTATGAATGATTAAGGCTATTGTTACGAATTTGTTTAACTTCAAATAATGAATTAATCTATTTGAAAGCATTAATTTCTGTAGAACTTACCAATTAAAGTTAAATTTATTTTTTTATGAATTTTATTAGTTTGATTATAAATTGTATTAGTTCGATTATGAATTTTTGCGACAATCTTATTATATATTTTGTTTTAAATGAATTTTTCAAGAATCTTTTGACTAAGTCAGCGAAAGGATATCAAATAAACGGACTAAGGATTTTGTGGCGGCTGTTTTGAGCATACGTGGATTGGGTAGGCATGTGGGTATTAGTGGGACCCACTAGATGCATACAGATTTAATTTAAATCAATCCTTTTGAAATTGGTTGCGGAAGTTATTCATATAAAAAATTAAATTTATTGAATACGAATAGTTACATGATTGATCATCTATTTAATTTTAAAATTATTTAGTTGTTCACAATAAATATGATTTGATCACAAAATTATTCATACCCGATCAATATGAATCATTTGAAAAAATATATTCTTGCCATTCCTTTTAAATCAACATTAGATTTTTGTGACATTGACGTATAAACTCCAAAGTAAACGCGTTAAATTAAGTATTTTGACAAGAAGTTGTGTTGTTATTTTCTTTCCTATTTTGTGTAAAACCAAACAATTAGTTGTTGATATTCACTTGTAATCATCCAACAAATATTATATATATATATATATATATATATATGATTATCTATCTACTTTCTTCTTAACTTCCTAAATAAAGGATAACTAACACTTTGCACCCCTG
>BRYE01000013.1:15470000-15472500 GCA_030159115.1 Actinidia arguta var. hypoleuca | reverse complement strand
ACAGTATAGTAGTTGGTTCGAGAAAGTGAGAGCACTAGAAATGTCACGATTGTCAAAGTAAAATATCATTAATTAATAATCTCATCCGTTGATCCAACTTCCAACCAAATCATATTCTCTTGATTTCTTGTTAAGCATGTAATTTATTATGTCTATGACCACGAAAAAAGTTTGTCTCCAAAAGCCATTCTTTCATCGCCGAAGGATTATGCGTTAAAAGATTTTGTCACTCAAATCATCACGCAAAAGTTGTCACTTAGAGTCCCAACCAATTTTGTCACCTAATTTAACTTTTCAGTTTTGTCGCCAAAACTAAAATCAAGATCTTTTATATAAGAAATAGGCTACAAAACTTTTCGTCTCTAATGCTCAAAACACAGAAATAAGATGACAACAAATTTCGTCAATGAAAACCTTAAAATAGTTTTCACAAGTGTTTTTATGAATAGCCAAGTAGAGCAAAATGGATGGCTCATGAACAGCTTTCACAAGTGTTTTTATGAGATTTTCTATAGTTTCTATATATCAAAAAGTGGTAAAATGAAAATTCTATTATTCCACCAACATACGTACATGAATGCATGATAAAGCTGACCAATACGTGCACTACAGAATTCAAAATGATTTGTAAAACATTCAAGTACCAAATATATATATGATGCTATTTAACTTCGTCTAACATAATAATACTTTAAGTGTGTTTTCTAATTCAGGGGCACAAACCTTTCTAACTAGGGTCTGATGTCTTTTAAGTCTAGTCATGGTAAAACAAGGTGGTTATATTGCTCTGTACAAGTGGATTTATCTACCAGCGTAGGCATGTGGTTAGTACAAGGCTAGGCAAAACCTACAACAAAGTGAAATTGCTGAGTTGATTCACTAGATACTCTTCAGCATGTCGAGAGTTTTAGGGTGGTGTATCCGCACTTGAACAAACATATGTCGACTGGCCCTATGATCACGTGATTCCAATAACTATTCTAAGGATTTCAAATGTGATCTATCAACTGCCCTGAAATTGGTTGTGTTTCATTTGTCCAAATTGTTGGATGTGCTATAAAACTTAATTGAGCATCTCAGGCATTTAATGCCCATCTAGCTCCTATCCCAACTAAGAGCAGAAAACTGTTTTCATATCAGTGGTAACAAGCCATAAATTTAGCTATAGAACCTTCCGTCAAGGCATTGAAAATATGTTGTCACGTAGACAACATCAAGAACAAAGTGGGAGCTAGTTTTCTAGTGGTAGAGGTAGGATCTCACTCTATGTTTGACACCTATTTTGGAAGACACCAACAATTAACCATTATTTAACACTTGGAACTTGCGATCTCTCATGTCTAAGTTAAAAAAAGGTACAACACACTTAAAAACGTGTGCACAGGCAAATAACAATTTTACCATGTATATGAAGAAGATGATTAAAGAAAGAAAACACTTTTTCTTTTTGTTTTTTAAGAGTGTTAAAAAAAAAAATTGAGTTCTAGAATAATTTTTTTTAAATACTATTTTACATTATCAGTTTCTGTTAAAAAAAAATAATCAGTTTTCAAGAAATTAAAAGTTTCAGATCACTTATCATTTCGCATTCTATTATTTCTCAAATTCCTGCTTTCCTCAAAAGCAAAACTCTTATCATTTAGAATAACACACCTAGAATCATATACCTAGCCAATCTCATTATGCACCAAGCACATGAGACAACATCCGACCCTCTCCTTGAACTTTCATCTAGACCTTAACATCTCTACTGTTTGCTAACTTCTCGAACTTTAATCGTAGGCTTTGACATTCCTTCCATGTATATCGTTGCCATTTAAGACTTTTAATTTTTGTCAATTTTCCAGATTTTCACCGAAGGCCTTTGACATGCCTTCCATGTGTACCTTTGTCATCTAGGACTTCAAGTTTTCCCACTTTTCGGACTTTCACCGAAGGGGTGACACTCTCTATCGTTACACAATTGCCATCTAGAACTTTAACTTCGGCTTAATCTAAGTCATCTTATTCCGAGTACCCAACGTACCTAATTTGGTATATACTAGCATGTCATTCCCAAACCACTTTCAAAATTTTACACACATATAAACTTTGCATTTTACTAAAAGTTTTAATGCAAACAACATACCATGCAATTATTTAAACCGCCCATAATAAACCATTATTGAAATAATTAAAATGTATTTACTATAACCCATATTCATAATCATAACCATAACCATAACCGATTGTATTTACTTTAAAAAGACCATTATAGACATCGCAGAAAATAGACGATTTTCAAATCTCAGAATTTCAAAATTTTCAAACAAACCAAATCTTCTATTTAGGGTTCAACACCCAAAATAATACCTCAATAGGCTTTTTATAAGCCATTAATAACAACCCAAAACCAAACCCCACAAGAAAAACTCTCTTTACCTCAAATCCAAGCAAGAAAGCTTCAAAGTTGAATAAGCTTGGGCGAAGCTGGTCACTTGTCTCTCGTAGAAATCGCTAG
>BRYE01000013.1:15440000-15457500 GCA_030159115.1 Actinidia arguta var. hypoleuca | reverse complement strand
GTTTGGGGGTGGGGTAAGTGTAACCCAAGCATAAACCTTAGGGAAGGACGGGTAGTTAATTTCCAGTACCTCAGGAATTCTAATGACTTAACTACAAATCTCTTGGGGTGATATTGTAATATACCCAAGAATATATAGGATATTGGCAAATCTTACACCCATATCTTGTTATATATTCCTCATATATTTTCATATGCCAAATTCACAAAATGTCATTCTTAGGTGTCAAGATGTTAGAGCAAATGAGAAAATATAATGAGTAAAAATAAAATAGGAAATATTCTTACCCAAAGAAATGTTACAGAATAAAAAGTATGTTAAAAATTTGAATCATCTTTCATTATAATTTCTTAATTTTCTTTTAATTTGATCCTCGTGAGTTAAAATCCAGATTCTACCATTAGAGCAAGTGACTAAAATTAGAGTTCAATCCCAAAATAATGGCATGGGAAAGCATGGATAAAGTTGGTCGGGAATCAACCTAGCACCTGAAATTTCAACCTATCACTGTGTACGTGCAATCAATGCATGCAAGTGGGTGGGGCTTGGGAGTCCATCATGGACTCCTAAAAGTCGTCTGGACTCTGGAATGAGAGTGTCTCTCTCCCTCTGTGGAAATCGGGGTGCCAAACAATTAATGTGTAATCACTTCTACATTTGCTTAGAAATATCTCCTTCCGTGATAGATTTTATTTAATGCTATTGCAGCAAATTCTAGTGGTGCTCTAAAATACGTTAATGGTCCATAAAATATTTATCTCTTGTCATATTGGTCTTTCATGAATTAATTTTTTTAATTTTATCCCTAAATGGATAAATTAGAAATGATATTAAAATATTTAATATAAAAGGGAAGAAAATAACACAAGGTCAATACTTTAGGACAATTGGCATAATTTGTTATACTTTTTTAAAATGTTCATCTATTGTCATATTGTTGATCCGTCCCTTTTTACAATGCAATTTGGCACGTGTGAGGATGCACTGATTGTCATATCAATGAGTAGGCGGCTAGCCTAATTATGTAGTATGGATCGGTTGGGTAGTTAGCCCATTGCATCATTGGAGTTTGAAGTTAAGTGTGCAGGTGAAAGATGAAACTTGCCGTGTACGTTACCAACTGACTCTAAAACTTGACATTGGGAATCTCTATTAGGATAGGTTTATCGACCGATCTATCGCGCGAGGATGACTAGCGAATTTGCTATGAAGCGACAGTTCGGTGGCAGCACTCGTATAAGCTCATTTGTGAGTAAAACATGATATTTTATACCCTCACAATAACCCAAGCATAAACCTTAGGGTGGGACGGGTAATTAATTTCCAGTACCTTAGGAGTTCTAATGACTTAACTATAAACCTCTTGGGGTGATATTGTAATACTAGTAATTGTCCGTGCCCACAGGTACTGCATAAAAAAAAAGCACATATTAAGCACACTCGTTAGAGTTTTACAATCTAAAAAACAGCTAAGATATAACGTCAGATAAAAAATACATTGCATTCATATACGAAGAGCTACATTTCTATAAAATGAAAAATAAATTGTAAAGTACAATGATTTTGAAAATGTGTTGCTAGTTTGGTAGAAATGAGAGAAAAAAGTGGTATTATAGTTTGTTTGTTTTTGGTCCCACTAAAAAAATAATTTAATGGGCAAAACATATACCCAACTTTAGAGGTTTTTTATCAATTTGATCAAAACCTATGTAGACATGCCTTTAAGAAGAACGGAGTGATAGTTTTAAGAGGAAAAAAATAATCTCTGGTGAAATTTCAGCCGTTAGATTCACTCACATGAATTTCAACCGTAGATAGCGATAGATAAATTTAAAATTCAAAATAAATTGTGTTTTATATTATAAATACCCAAGAATATATAGGATATTGGAAAATTTTACACCCCACATGTTTGTATATATTCCTTTTATATTTTCATATGCCAAATTCACAAAATGTCATTTTAAGTAGTGAAGACATTAGAGCAAATTAGGAAATATAATGAGTAAAAAATAAATAGAAAATAATATTATCCAAAGAAATATTACAGAATAATAAGATGTCAAAAATTGGAATCATCTTTCATTATAATTTCTTAATTTTTTTTTAATTTGATCCTCTTGGGTTAAAATTCAGAATCTACCATTAGAGCAAGTGACTAAAATTAGATAAGCATGGATGAAGTTGGTGGGAGTCAACCTAGCACTTGAAATTTCAACCTATTACTGCATACGTGTAATCAATGCATGCAAGTGGGTGGGGCTTGGGAGTCCATCATGGGTGGATTCCAAAAAGTCGTCTGGACTCTGGAGTGAGACTCTCTCTCTCTAGAACTATCTCCTTCCAAGTGAGAAATTATTTAGTGTTATTGAAGCAAATTCTAGTTGTGTTCTAAAATATGCTAGTAGTTCCTAAAATATTCATCTCTTGTCATATTGGTCTTTCATGAACTAATTTTTTGAATTTTATCCCTTATTAAATAAATTAAAAATTTAATACATAAGGGAAGAAAATAACTCAAGGTGAATACTTTAGTAACTATTTTTTTTTGTGTAACAGATTAAAGAAGTTACTAAAAACAAAAATAGTAATTCTAAAAAATTACTAAGGCATATTCGGTTTGGATACTTATTTTTTACTATTGACTTTTGTAGGACAAAATCACAAAGCTAAATAATTGTGTGGCTGTAAAGATAAAGAGAAAATCGAACACAGACGATAGCGGTGGCTGACAAGTGATGCCAAATGGCTTGACGTCGTACGGAGAGCCTACAAGACAACAACAGTGATAAGGACTGATCAGAACTGTTCTAGAGACTACTTTTCGACGATCAAGTTAGTAACTGAAAAAGAAGATAGAGAAGAGAGCAAGAGTAAGATTTGTTGTGGTAAAAATCTGGGAGAGCAACCAACAATCAGAATTGCTCCTCGGCCTCGGCACTGGACCTTGGCTACACTGGGGCGACCTGCACAGCAACGAGCACAAGTGATCGGCCGGGGTGAGGCCGCTCAAAACCCCTCCGGCGTATGAATCAGACCAAGGCGACCAGGAGATAGTTACAGGCAAATATGGGCGAGCACAATAGTAAATGTGCATGTGGTGTCTGTGTTGAGCGTACCTTTTTAGTTATGGGAGAGCGACCTTTATATAGACTGGAGTTCTGAGCCGTGATAGTGTATCATGGCGAGTTCCTCAGAAGGATAAGCATGGGAGGATATCCCAATTAAATCTGGAGATTAATCAGGAGGTTGCCAAATGGTGATCAATTCGTAATTATAGGTGTCGTTGTGGAGTTGGAGTCTATTGGAGACTGTTCTCTTGTAGAGGTGGAACTCTTCATGGAGGTGGACTCCAATCAGGTATAGGAGTCTTGTGATAACAGATCTCTAATGGAGATGGAGTCCTTTTGGAGAATCAAGTCTTTAAGGAGACGTCTCTGCCTCGGGCGATATAGATCACCTCGTCTTATGGCGATCTGGAGGGAATATGTAAACGAAATGGAGCTCAATTTATTAATAATATGAGGCGACCAGGAAGGTGTGTTTGGAACCTTTGGGCGACGTGCCTTGCTCAGAATATCTTATGATTCAGGACTTGTTTGAATTATTCCACATCAGTAGCCCCCTACTCAAAAGTGCCGAGACATTCGGGACCTTTGAGTAAAAGCATTAAAAATCATGGACCCGCGTGGGCGCGCATTTAATGCACCCCTTCTCTTGGTTGGACACGTAGACGGGCATTAAATTTTGCAGGGAAGTTTGAGTGAAAAGGGCGGCGGCATAATGATGAGGTTTGGCGGGACTGATGGTGCCAGGCTCGAATTTCAAAAGGAATTTCAAAAGGTAGCCTGATCTGGGCCATTGAAGTGGATGGATCTCATTCGTCATTTTTCCTTATATATAAGGGACCCCACCCATTCATTTTCATCCTTTTCTTCTAAGCCAACATCACTCGCTTTCCTAGTTTTCGTTTGTGGTCGCCCTTCTTGCTTCAAGTTTCTCCTCGCCTCTGCCTGTGGTCGCCTATCGTTTCCTAGCACAGTAAGTAACCCAGCCTTTGTTCTCTTTATTTAGTTGTCTGTCCCATAGGTCTAAGGTGAGTCCATCGAATTTGGATTCTTTACCCTCGTGGATATCCGATCATCTAGGAGAGGGTTCGTCTTACCGACGAAGTTAGGCAATCTCCCAGGTCACCAATGGAAGACCCATCCATTGCTGAGATCGCCCCTTTAGGTGATGTCCACCCATCTGTGATGAAAGAACATAATACCATGACTCCCGAGGAGCTTGATTTGCTTAGGGAGACTTATTCCTTTTCTCAGGGTGTGCAGCTCAGACTTCTTGAGGAGAACGAAATCATTCTTTCTACCCGCCTTGGCGAGGTGACCTTCTACTAGGCCGCCTTTCCTGCGGGCCTCCGTTTTCCCATTCCTTTAATAATTAGGTTAATTTTGCTATTTTATAAGATTTGTCCTGCTCAGCTCGTCCCTAACGCGTGGCGTAGTATTGTTGGTGCCGTGTCGTTGTGGCGAGTTCACAAATATTCGATGACTCTTTCCGAGTTTAAGAATATTTTTCTCTCTCAATAATAATCCTAAGCCTGATCAAAGGTGGCTCTATTTCAAGGTGAGGTACAAGAGAACTATCCTCGGAGGATACCCCAGCAATGTGAAGGGGTGGAAAAGCAGATTCTTCTTCGCCTCTGGGGATAGTTGGGAGTTCTTTGATGAAGAACCTCGGGAGGAAATACCACGGGTTCCGAGGTCATGGAGAACTCCAGGTCGGTTTTTATTTTATCAATTTTGATTTATTGATTAATAAGGTTGGTATTAACATGGGTCTCTTTTCAGATAAACGCTGCAACGAGCTGCCCACGTTGCTTGCGTACGAGCAGGAATTTTATGATGAAATTTCACAGTCGATGGCGAAACGTGGGCGCTACATGGTCCCCATGCTTCTTAAAACCAAGGCCTTTCGTCGGGTTATCAGGAATAGAGGGCGAGCATCCGCGAGCATCATCGACGTCGGGTAAAGTGGGTGAGTCCCGCTCTTCCCATGGTGAACATCTTCAAGACGGCCACCCCTGAGAGGACTCAATAGAATATCTAGGGACTGTTAGGAAGGAACTGAGGAGGGTTGTTCCTCATATTCCCGATCTAACTTTATTAAGATGGTCGGGGGAAAAATATCGATACCCCGTCTTAGAATTTTGTTCAGCTTTGGGATTGAGCTCATACTCGACATCGGAATCCTGGTCGGATTCCGAGCTATCTCCCGAGCTTAAATCGGATGGTATAAATCCTTACTATCCTTGTTGATTATTTTTTACATGTCTGATATATATCTTTTTTTTGTCTTTTTGCAGCTATGTCGAAAAGGATTAGCCTAAAGAAGCTCGGCGAGTGAGTAGAGAGAGCCCGAGGCGAGAGTTCTTCCAAAAAATCTGCTCCTGCTCCTACAAAGGGGTGGTCATTGGCGAGAAGCGCCCGGTGGAAGAACCTCCCACCTCACCGAGTAAGAAGGCGAAGTCCGGGGATGATTCCAAGGGCAAAGGGCAAGCCCCCATCCTTGAACCCAAAAAGAAGTCTGGTCCGGCAAGCCATCCTGGGGCCCCTTCTTCTAGACCCGGGGAGGGGAGCTCGCCCTCATTAGGTACAACTCTTGGTCCGAGGGCCTCCATTCTAGGGAGCCCTTCCGTGGTCGAGAAGATCCTTCGAGGAGTAATCCCTCCTACGGATCAAGAGAAGGTGGGGCAGCTTTCTCTGGACCAGACTGCTTCAAAATTTTTTCAGGCTCTCGGCCAGGTATTATTTTGATACTAACTTCTTTTTGTTTTATCCTTGTTAAATATGCTCGGTTTGATCTGATTAGATTCGTTTGTAGTAGGCGCTTGTGTTCGGATCTTCTCTGGCGGTAAAAAGCAGGGAGACCATTGAGGAGGCATCCCTTCAACAGGGGCGAGCTGCCTCTTTGGATACTAAAGTTTCCCATTTTTAGAAGTTATTCGCCGATCTGGAACAGCAACTGGCCAAGGCGCAAGCTCAGGAGCAGCAGGTTGGCGACGAGTTTGCCAAACTTAAGGATGAAAGGGACACCTTCTCCGATAGTCTAAGAAAGGCAAGGCTTCTGATCGAGGATCTGAGGGGAAGAGTGGACCGCGCTGGGAAGCTGGTTGTTGAGGAATTTAAATCCTCGTCGGATTTCTCCGAGGCTGTTGAAAGTGCATCCTCGAAGTATTTTGGCGAAGGGTTTGATTTCTGCAAACGACAGCTCCGCCACCACCATCCTGACCTGGCCATAGACTTGGAGGAGATGCGTCTCGATCTTGACCTGCTTACCGAAGAGGATGAGGAAGAAGGGGAGGGAGGTGAGGAGGAAATAGTTGAAAAGGGAGATGCGAATCCTCAGGGCGACGCAGATCCTCAAGGCGATGACAACCCTCCCCCTTTATCATAAATGTAAAATATAATTTGAATATAAATTTTAATACAAATGTTATCGTTTCTTACTTTGCAATTTTGAATGAATATTACTTTTTGGCAACTTTGGCAATATAAAATACTTAAGCTCTAGTGTATTTACACTTAGTTCTTGAATATTGGTGACCTAGGATAGGAGATCGAGATATCAATTTCTAATGATCTGGCAACCTTAAATTGGCGAGCGAGATGCCTTCATCGAATGATGAACTGGCGATCTTGAATAGGCGACCAAGAAGCCTCTTCATTTTTCAATGATCTGGCATTCTTGATTTAGGCGACCAAGGTGCCTCCAACATCTTTCGATGAACTGGCGATCTTGAATAGGCGAGCAAGATGCCTCCGTCATTTTTCAATGAACTGGCGATCTTGAATAGGCGATCATGATGCCTCATCTTTTGATGAACTGGCGATCTTGAATAGACGATCAAGATGCCTTCGTCATCTTTCGATGAACTGACAATCTTGAACAGGTGATCAAGATGCCTCCGTCATCTTTCTATGAAATGGCGATCTTGAATAGGCGATCAAGATGCCGTCGTCATCTTTTGATGAACTGGCGATCTTGAATAGGCGATCAAGATGCCTCCGTCATCTTTCGATGAACTGGCGATCTTGAATAAGCGTTCCAAGGATGGGGGAGTGCTTTCCCATTCATATATTCTAGCCAATAAGTTCCCGGTCTAGATACCTTGATGACCTTATAAGGGCCTTCCCATGTTGGTCCTAGTTTTCTAACATTTGGCTCTTTGGTTGATAGGGTAACTTTTCGCAGAACTAGGTCACCAGGTAAGAATGACATGTGTTTGACTCTCTGATTGAAATATTTGGCGATTTGATGTTTGTAAGCTGCTTGGCGTATGCCCATTTATTCCTGTTTTTCATCAAGGAGGTCGAGGTTGAGTCTCAGATCGCCTTCATTGCTATCCTTGTCAAAGTTTGAAGTCCTAAAACTCGGCATTCCGATTTCGACAGGTATCACTGATTCAGTTTCCTAAACCATGGAATAAGGCGTTTCACCAGTAGGAATCCTGCTAGTCGTGTGATATGCCCATAATATGCTCGGCAAGTCTTCTATCCACTCTCCTTTAGATTTCTCCAATCTCGTTTTTAAATTTCTCAGGATGGTTCTGTTAATGACCTCTACTTGGCCATTGGCTTGAGGGTGATCAGGCGAGGAGAAATG
The DNA here is from genome assembly GCA_030159115.1 of Actinidia arguta var. hypoleuca. Taxonomy (NCBI): domain Eukaryota; kingdom Viridiplantae; phylum Streptophyta; class Magnoliopsida; order Ericales; family Actinidiaceae; genus Actinidia; species Actinidia arguta. The sequence continues at coordinate 15,449,835 of BRYE01000013.1, read as the reverse complement.
ATGTGATATGGTGAGGTCCGAGCAGAATTGCCTGAATCCATCATTGTCGAATTGCCTGGCATTATCCGAGATGAGAACTTTGGGAATTCCAAACCGGCAGATGATACTCTTCCAAACAAAATTCTTCGTATTCTTTTCGGTGATTTTGGCTAACGGTTCAGCTTCCACCCACTTTGTGAAGTAATCAATAGCAACGATTAAGAACTTCCTCTATAATGAAGCTTGAGGCAAAGGCCCCAGTATGTCGATCCCCCATTGAGCGAATGGCCATGGGCTGATAATTGGCACCATATTGATATGGGAAAGGTGGTTGGATGGTGTGAACCTCTGACATTTGTCGCATTCCCTGGTGTATTTTGCTGCATCTTGTCTCATTTGAGACCAGAAGTAGCCTTGGCGAATCGCCTTTCGTACCAGTGACCTCGCCCCTGAATGATTTCCGCAGATGTCCTCGTGGATTTCCCTCATCACATAATTGGTTTCGTCAGGTCGGAGACATCTAAGGAGAGGACCAGAGAAGGATCGTTTATATAAAATTCCACGAAGCAGGCAGAACCTTGCAGATCTATAGCGGATTCGGTGAATTTGGAATTTATCTGCTGGTAGTGTTCCATTCTGAAGGTAGGCGACGACCTCATCCATCCATGTCGGGTCCGTTTCTGTTGTACAAATGGGTTTGGCGACCTCAATACTTGGCTTGGACAAAAATTCTAAGGGTATACTTCTGTCTGATATGAAATCAAAAGTTGAAGCAAGATTGGCTAGGGCATCTGCTTTTCTGTTTTCTTCTCTGGGGATCTGTTGAATGGTGAACTTTTTGATCTTCTGAGTTAAGCATTTGACTTCATCTAAATAAGCTGCCATTCGTACGTCCATGGCGAGGTAATCTCCCTGAACTTGGTTGGCCACTAGTTGAGAATCACTGTAGGCTTCAATTGACTGGACTCCTAATCTTGTGGCGACCCGTAATTCTGCGAGGAGTGCTTCGTACTCAGCTTCGTTGTTGGTGACTTTAAACCCAATCCGTATACCGTATACCGTATTCCCTCTGTTCACCTGCCGGGGTTTGGAGAACAAGCGCTGCACCGCATCCGTGTTGATTGGAAGACCCATCTACAAACAATCTCCATTTGTCAAGCTCTTCCCCCGAGCTGTCGAGGATGTTTTCCGAGCTCCCAAGGTCTTTTTTTAAGTTCGGAATCTCCGCCTTCGAGAGGACTTCTAGATCGGTCTCGTGAGTGGATTCAGCCACAAAGTCGGCTAAAGCTTGGGCTTTTATCGCCGTCCTTGGTTTGTAGTCAATATAGAATTCACTTAACTCAATTGACCATTTTAGGAGTCTCCCTGAGGTATCTGGTCATTGGAGAATTTGCTTTAACGGTTGATTAGTTAACACGGTGATGGGATAGGCTTGAAAATAATGGCAAAGTTTTCTGGCGGCGATCAGGAGGGCGTAGGCGAGCTTTTCAATCATTATATATTTGTTCTCAGCACCCATCAGGACCTTACTAACATAATATACCGGTTTTTGGACACGGTCCACTTCTCAGATGAGTACGGCACTTACTGCTGTAAGTGAAATGGAGAGGTACACAAACAATTCTTCGCCTATGGTCGGAACAACAAGTAGAGGAGGTGATCCTAAATACTTTTTGAGCTGCTGAAACGCTTTCTCCGATTCTTCTGTCCACTAAAAATTTGTGTTTTTCCTTAGGATTTTAAAAAATGGTAAACATCTGTTCGCTGATTTAGAAACAAACTAGTTGAGGGCAGCAACTCGCCCAGTTAGCAACTTCACGGATATTTCTGGGCGAGCTCATCCTGAGCAGAGCTTGGATTTGGTCCGACTTAGCCTCAATCCCTCGTTTGGTTACCAAGAACCCTAAGAATTTCCCGGATGATACGCCAAAAATGCATTTGGAATGATTTAACATCATCTTATGTTTCCTCAGAATGTTGAAAGCTTCTTTAAGGTGGGCGATGTGCTTTTCTGCTTCGAGGCTCTTGACGAGCATGTCGTCTATATATACTTCCATGGTCTTTCCAATCAGCTCTTTGAACATCTTGTTCACCAATCTTTGATATGTAGCCCCAGCATTTTTGAGACCAAATGGCATAACCTTGTAGCAATACAATCCTCGTTCCGTGATAAATAAAGTTTTTTCTATGTCGGGGGAAAACATCTTGATCTGGTGATACACTGAGAAGGCATCCATGAAGCTAAGAAGCTCGTGCTTAGATGTGGCGTCGACTATTAAATCAATTTTTGGCAGATGGAAACTGTCTTTTGGGCATGCCTTGTTGAGATCGGTATAGTCAACACATACTCTCCACTTCCCTCCTTTTTTGGGGCGACGATGACATTGGCTAACTATTCTGGGTAATGGGCTTCTTTGATAACTTTAGCTCTGATGAGTTTGGTGACCTTCTCGTTGATAATTCAGAGCCGCTCAGGGGCAAATTTCCTTCTCTTCTGGCGAACTAGAGGATTTGCCGAATTGGTATGTAATTTATGTATGGCGACCTGGGGATCAATACCCGAGACATCACCTTGGGACCAGGCAAAAATATCAGAGTTTCTTTTTAAGAATTCCACTAAAGCACTGCGCAATTCTTCGGTAAGTTTTGTTCCGATCATAACGTGACGATCAGGATATTCCGGATGTATGGAGATTGGGATAGTTTCTTCAAGGGGTTTAGTGTTTTCGGTTTTTCGGGGATCTATCAAGACCACATGTTCCATCTCGTCCCTCAGAGATTCCATCTCGCCATCGTTGATCGGTAATTGCTATTGGATATTCGGTACTGGGGAGGTTTCGATCTTCATAGCCGAAATAAAATATTGTATGGCCACTTTCTAGTCGCCTCGCACTTCGCCCACTCCTGTCGAAGTGGGAAACTTCATTTTCAGGTGGTAGGTTGAGGTGATCGCCCTAGTTCCACCTAGAGTTGGGCGACCTAAAATGGCATTGTAGGGGAAGGGCAATCTACCACGATGAAGTCTTGCCAAATGGTAGTTTGGCGAAGTTTTGTCTCCAAAGTAACTGGCAACTTAACCCATCCCAGCGAATGAGTCAGATTTCCTCCAAATTCTACCAATGGTGTCAAGAAGGGTTGCAATTTGTCGAGCCATATTTTAATCTTTTCGAATGCTGATATGAACAGAATGTTAGCCGAACTACTATTATCGACCAAAATTCTTTGGACGGTAAAATTGGCGATGATGGCTGAAACGACCAAGGCGTCGTCATGAGGTAGGTGCAGGCCTCTCAGGTCATCATTATTGAAGATAATTGGTGGGTGGACATCGGCCATTGGTGAGGAGAGGTTGTAAACTTCTTCGGACAACCTGTCAGCACTTCTGGCGTGCCTCTTTTTGGACGAATTCGAACTTCCTCCCGATCCAAACCTGCCGTGTATTGCCTGAATGTCTCTAGCAGTAGGTCGATTGTCGCCGTATCTTCTTTCCGGTGAATTTGGGGAAGGGCGATCACCAACATACTTCCTCAGATACCCTCTTTTGATGAGGTCGACTATTTGCTCCTTTAGATGAAAGCAGTCTTCGGTGTTATGGCCATGTTCTCGGTGAAACTCGCAATATTTGTTTTGATTTCTCTTCCGGGGATCAGTCTTGATTTTTTAGGGCCATTTAACGAACTCTTCATGCTTGATCTCTATAAGAACTTGGGCAATAGGAGCATTAAGCGGGGGTAACATCAGCTCCGTGCGGCGAGGTGGGGTACGAGGTCGCTTGTCATTGGTCCGCCTCGAGTCCCGATTAGGCTTCTTGCTTTTTCGTTCATCGTCCCTATAATTAGATCGCCTCATATCAGATTCTTTTCTTTTATGGTCATCTTTTTCTCTTCGCCTTCGTTTGGCTTCGGCCAATTCTTCCGCGGCGATGTATTTATCGGCTTTACTTTGGAGAACGGACAATGTCTCCGAAACATTCTTGGACAGAGAATTGAACAAGGGACCTGGGCGAAGCCCTTCCATCATTGCCATGAATACTACTTTGTCACTAGGATCTTCAACTTCCAATATGGCCTGGTTAAATCGTTTCACATAATCTTTCAGGTTCTCCGTTTCTTTCTGGTGGATGGTGAAAAGGTGGGATGCATTCTTCTGCCTGACCCTGCAACTTATGAAATTGGCGACGAAAAGTCTACTCAGATCACCAAATGAATTGATGGTTCTGGGAGATAACTTCCGGGACCATGACCTCGCCGACCCCTTCAGTGTAGCAGAAAAAGCTTTGTACATGACTTCGTCCGAGTAACCTTGAAAGTGCATCAGGTTTTTATAAGAATCCAAGTGATCCATAGGATCTGTTTTGCCTTTGTAGATCCCGAGCTGAGTAGGTAATTTGAATCTGGATGACACCTTGGCTCTCATTATTCTTTGGGTGAAAGGTGGTTCAGTTTGTCTAATCAAAGCGTCTACGGTTATCGGGGCACTGGTCCCCGTGTTGATGGCGTCCAAGCGGGCATCTAGGTCCCTAATCTTTTGGGAAATGGATATATCTTGGCGCCCTGGTTCTTGATGGATCCGACGAGGAGATCTACCTCGCCTTACCCCTTCGCTTTCCAGCCCTGGCATCTTGCTGGATGATGATCCTAACGATGGACTTCTCGGGCTCCTCTCTTGTCGAGGGCGAGGACTAGGGGAATGACGGCGCATGTCTCACCCGGTACTATGGTGACTTTGAAATTCGTTCCCTGATAGATGAGAACGACGAGGAGTCAGAGGAGGTGGTGGGCGATTATTCGTGGTGAGGTGCTGTATGAGGAGGGCGTTATTTTCGTTCATGATTCTCATCTGTTTGGCCGTCCCACGTATCTCATGATGAAGACCCTCTAGATCTGAAGCTTGGCTAGCGTTAGTCATTGGATGGGATCTATTCTCTAGAAGGCTGTTGGTGCTTGGTCTAGATAATAATCGATTGTGCAGGTGCATAGGATAAAGAAAACTATCATTCCCATAGACGGCGCCAAACTGTTGTGGTAAAAATCTGGGAGAGCAACCAACAGTCAGAATTGCTCCTCGGCCTCGGCACTGGACCTCGGCTACACTAGGGCGACCTACACAGCAACAAGCACAAGTGATCGGTCGGGATGAGACCGCTCAAAACCCCTCCGGCGTATGAATCAGACCAAGGCGACCAGGAGATAGTTACAGGCAAATATGGACGAGCACAATAGTAAATGTGTATGTGGTGCCTGTGTTGAGCGTACCTTTTTGGTTATGGGGGAGCGACCTTTATATAGACTGGAGTTTTGAGCCGTGTTAGTGTATCATGGCGAGTTCCCCGAAAGGATAAGCATGGGAGGATATCCTAATTAAATCTGGAGATTAATCAAGAGGCTGCCAAATGGTGATCAATCCGTAATTATAGGTGTCGTTGTGGAGTTAGAGTCTATTGGAGACTGTTCTCTTGTAGAGGTGGAACTCTTCATGGAGGTGGACTCCAATCAGGTACAGGAGTCTTGTGATAACAGACCTCTAATAAAGATGGAGTCCTTTTGGAGAATCAAGTCTTTGAGGAGACGTCTCTGCCTCGGGCGATATAGATCACCTCGCCTTATGGCGATCTGGAGGGAATTGTAAACGAAATGGAGCTCAATTTATTAATAATATGAGGCGACCAGGAAGGTGTGTTTGGAACCTTTGGGCGACGTACATTGCTCGGAATATCTTATGATTCAGGACTTGTTCGAATTATTCCACATCAAGATTATTGTCTCTGGCCTTAAAAAGAGTGAGTCAAGAGAGAGAGAGAGTCAGTATTGTTTACTTGTGAGAGATGGTCTGTCTCTTTTTACAGTGCAGCTTGGCGTGTTTGAGAATACGTTGACTGTCATGTCAACGAGTAGGCAACTAGACCAATCATGCCACTAGGGTTTGATTGGTAACTAATCCATCGCATCATCGGAGTTTGAACCCAAGCGTGCGGGTGACATATGAATTTTGCCATGTACGATACCCTCGAACGATAAAGATTGACCTAGGACATCTCTGTCTAGATAAGTTCATCGACCGATCTTTTGCGATAAATAATTTTGTTCCTAATTGAGATTACAGGTTATTGTTTGTTTGTTCGAAATGTTAACAAGTCGATTTGGTGGGAAAATCCAAATAAATAAATAAATAAAATGTTTTCTTAAGTCATAATATGTTCGTTAAAAAATAAAAGCTTTTTTTAAGCCATAATCATTTGGGATATTTGGAAAATAGTTGAGCAGAGTGCAATTACTTAGCTAGTCATAATTGCTCGCATAGCGTGGCTCCAAAATAGTTGAATAGAATGCCAAACAGCCAAACGAAACATACTTAGTTTTTGACTTAGAAACCAAAAAGTCAATGACAAAGAAGCAAGTTATTTTACTCGAGCCAAAAACATATTTGGAATAATTAGGACTTGTTTGTTAACTATTTTATTTTTATTTTATTTTATTTTATTTATAAATAGAAATAAAAAATTTTATTTGTGTTGCAAAAAATAAATAAAAACAAGACAAAATAATTTTTATTTTTTTTAAAATAGTAAAAACAAAAAAAGATGTTTTTATTTTGTTTTCAAAAATTTTTCATCTAAATTTTTTTCATCTTCCCCCACTCCCACCTCCTCCTCCACTCCCACCAACTCCGTCACCTCCTCCTCCTCCTCCTCCTCCTCCTCCATCATCACCGCCACGTCCTCCTCCACCACCACCACCACCACCACCACCACCACCACCGCCGCCTCCTCCACCACCACCACCTCCACCTCCACCTTTACCTTTTTATAAAATAGTTTTAAAAAAAGTGAATACAAATACTTTTTTATTTTTAAATAGTTTAAAAATAAGTGAACGCAAATATATTTTTAATTTCTATTTTATAAAAAATAAAATAAAATAAAACAAAACAAAAATTAAACAAACACAAAAAATAAAAAAATAAAAACGTTACCAAACATCCCCTTAGCTTTCGTATTGCTGTTTGAACATAATTTCCTTTTTTTCCCTATTATTGAAGATTATTTTTTCTGCTTCATTTTATTTTACACTAGCTTAAAAGTTTAATTCCAAATAAATTTGACTTTTTTCTTAGTTTCTTTAAAGGAAAAAGTTATAATACACACTCTTTATTTTGGGTATATGGTGCACACCCAATTTAATAACCATTAAATTAATATGAAACGACAATTCGGCGGTGATGCTCTTTCAAGTTTGACTGAGAGTGAAGTATGATATTTTATGCTCTCACAATAAATAATTTTATCCCTATTTGATATTACAGTTTATTGGTTGTTTGTTCGAAAAGATAATAAGCCAATCTTAAGGGATACCCAAATAAATAAATAAATAAATAAAATATTTCCTTAAGCCATAATATATTTGGTAAAAAATAAAAGTTTTTTTTAAGCCATAATCATTTGGGATAGTTAATTTTATGAGAATTTAGGGTTGAATGATATTTTAATCTAGAGGTGGAGTCTATATCAAAATATGTGTTGGCGCTCTTATGATATATTGTGCTTTGATTATGAATTGGTTTGCTTTGATTATGAATGATTATGACCCTTATTATGAATTAGTGTGACTTCAAATAATGAATTAGTATACTTCAAAACATTAATTATCGTGAAGTCCACTAATTAAAATGTATTTTTATGAATTTTATTGATTTTGTTATGAATGATTAAGGCTATTGTTACGAATTAGTGTGATTTCAAATAATAAATTAAATTACTTCAAAGCATTAATTATTATAGAACTCACCAATTAAAATGAATTTTTTTTTATGAATTTTATTAGTTTGATTATGAATTTTATTAGTTCATTATGAATTTTTGTGACATTCTTATAATATATTTTGTTATAAATGAATTTTTCAAAAATCTTTTGACTAAGTCAGCGAAAGGATCTCAAATAAACGGACTGTGAAGATTGTGGCGGTTGTTTTGAGCATACGTGGATTGGGTAGGCATGTGGGTATTAGTGGGACCCACTAGACGCATACAAATTTAATTTAAATCAATCCGTTTGAAATTGATTGCGGAAGTTATTATACAAAAATTTAAATTTATCGAATACGAATAGTTACATGATTGATCATCTATCTAATTCTAAAATTATATTTTTTATTTAGTTGTTCACAATAAATATGATTTGATCATAAAATTATTCATACCCAATCAATATGAATTGTTTGTAAAAATATATTCTTGCCAGTCCTATCAAGTTAACATTGTATTTTTGTGACATTGACATATAAACTTCCAAGTAAACGCGTTAAATTAAGTATTTTGCCAAGAAGTTGTGGATGGATTCAGACCACCCACCCACCATGTCTCTCTCTAATTTTCTCTTCTCTATTGTTATAAGTACATAATTATTTGCTTATGCATGCATGTTTCATCTCTCTCTCTCTCTCTCTCTCTCTCTCTCTCTCTCTCTTTCTCTCTCTCCTCATGAAACAATAGGAGCTAGTCCTTTGTGTTTGTGCTCTCCCATCCCTGAACAATATGATGATGCTTCCACAAATATTCTTGGCTTCACTCGTTGGAATCGTCCTTTGCTTCCCTACTTTTGCATCTGGAAACACTCTCGTCCCCTCGGAAGGTATATGGAATTTATCAAAAATAAAAAAAAAAATTAATTATTGCTTCTTCTTTCTTCATTTATTTTAATTTACCTCTCTTCTTTTTTCATGTTTTGTCCTTAATTCAAAAATACTAGTTACACAAAATATTTCTAACAAAGTACTGAGGTTAGAGGTATGTGGTGTAGACTTTTATAATATGGGTTACAGGGGTTTATAGATGTACTTCCTTAACTATTTAATTTCTAGATAGCTGGCTCGTATTGATCTTAATTTTGAAAGAAATAGAAAGAATTCAAGAAAAACAAGCGGAGAATTATTTTCTTAATTTCTCACTTTCTTTTATCTTTTCTTTCTTTGTTAAATTAGGTTGTTATTTTCTTTCCTATTTTGTGTAAAACCAAACAATTAGTTGTTGATATTCACTTGTAACCATCCAACAAATATTATATATATATATATATATATATATATATATATATATATATATATATATATATATATGATTATCTATCTACTTTCTTCTTAACTTCCTAAATAAAGGATAACTAACACTTTGCACCCCTGCACACTCACTTAAGTTTTGTTTTGTACTATTCACGTTTAATTGTGTCAATTAACTCCTCACACTATTTGAAAGTGAAAAAAAGAGAGTTTAGTAAAAGTGTAAGGTGTAAAGTGTAATTTATCTCCAAATAGATGAAAATCTTTTTAACTATTTTCAATTAATCTTATTTTCTAGCAAGAAAATGAAATAACAATTAAGATTCTTCTGATTATTACCCTTTTTTACAGTGGCTGCTTTGGAGCAAATTGCAAGTACTTTGGGCAAGACGAATTGGGATTTTAGTGTAGATCCTTGCAGCGGACTATTAGGTTGGAACGCCCCGGACCAAATGAAAGGATCCGAGAATTGGGTCCGCTGTAATTGCTCCTCCAATAGCACCGACTGTCACGTTGCTAGCATGTCTCTCTCTCTTTTGAGTAATTCTAATAATAATGTTTATGATACCAATACTTTATAAATTATTTTATTTTTTAACAAATCCTAACGAGTGCCCTGGAGCACAACATCTTTAAAATATTTGTACATGTACCGGAAAGTTAAATAAGTAATAAATATACATATATAATTTATGCATTCTTATTTAATGTCATAACAACACTAGTTAGAAAAATTATTTATTTTTTACTTCTTATTTAATGAATATACATATATTTTATGCATTATTCTACATGCATAAAATAT
>BRYE01000013.1:15417500-15425000 GCA_030159115.1 Actinidia arguta var. hypoleuca | reverse complement strand
GGAGGGCTTAGAAATGTTACAAGTTTTACTCCCCTTCCATTTGATGTCATTTTATTTGTGCTGATGTTACCTTTAACGAGACCTTACCCTACTTTCGTTCTCTGTCTTCCTTTCAAGACCCTGGTCACTCTTTCCCTGCCCGTGTTTCATCAGAGGTGTTTGATTCATCAGTGAAGCCATTGTAGATTTATGTTCGCTAGAAAAAAATGTCAGTTTCTTAGTTGCTTGCTCCACAGTCTTTTGCTCCGTCTGGTGCCTCCTTGGTCCCTCTAGTTTGCTTCACCCAGGTCGATATTAATTCACTTCCAATTGCACTTCGTTCGGGTAAGCAGTCTAGTAACTCCCATCCCATTGCTCAGTTTATCTCTTGTGATAGTTTGCTCATACGTTGTGAGCATTTACCATATCTGTCATTACTACCTTTATTCCTAAGTCTGCATCAGATTTGTTGTTTATTCCTTACTCGAACCAAGTTATGGTTGATGAGATGACAACCTTGCATGATAATGGTACATGGGAGTTTGTTTCTCTTTTACTGGGACAGTTCCTTGTTGCTTGTCATTGGGTGTTTATAGTGAAGTACCTTCCATAGGTATTGTTGAGTGCTATAAGGTGAGTCTTGTTGCTAAGCGGCACACTCAGACGTATGGTGTTGGTTATGTCGAGACCTTCTCTCCCGTTGCTAAGATTGAGTTTGTGCGTATCCTTATCTCCATTGCCACTAAACTTGAGTAGCCTTTATTTCGTTAAATGTGAGGAATGCCTTTCTTCAAGGTGATCTAGACAAGGTGTACATGGAGCAACCTCCTGGGTTTATTGCTTATGGGGAGAAGGGTAAGGTTTGCTGCCATCGTAAGGCTCTTTGTGGCCTTAAGTAGTCTTCGAGAGCCTAGTTCGAGAAGTTTAGTAATATAGTTCAGCGATTTGGTATGCATTAATGTCAGTCTAATCATTCAATATTTTCTCGTATGATCGTGAGGGAGAGGACTCTATTGATTATTTATGTTGATGATATTATCATCACTAGGGATAACACTTAGGGTGTCGAGGAGTTGGAGACTTTTCTTCAGGGACAGTTCCACACCAAATATTTGGGTCAACTTCGATATTTCTTAGGTATTGAAGTTGCTCGATCGAAGGAGGGGGTCAACTTGTCCTAACGTAAGTATGTGTTAGACATTTTGGAGAACACTGGCTTGATTAAGGCCAAACTAGTAGAGACACCTATGGATCCTAATGTGAGATTGTGTGTGGATCAATGTGAGTTGTTATTGAGTTCAGGCAGTTATTGAAGATTGGTGGGGAAGTTGAACTACCTCACCATCAAGGCGACCATCTATTGCATTTACTGTGAGTGTGGTCAGCCAATTTATGTTAGCTCCTCGCTCGACTCACATGGAGGTAGCTTTGAGGATTGTGAGGTACCTCAAGGCACATCCAGGTTGTGGTTTGTTTTATGGGATACACGGTCATCTACGTGTTGAAGCATTCACTGATATTGATTGGGTGAGGTCTCCATCAGACAAAAGGTTCATTACTGGGTATTATACTTTTCTATGTGGTAATCTAATCACATGGAAGAGTAAAAAAAATAGTAATTGTGAGATCTAATGTGGAGGTTGAGTACCGAGCTATGACTGATACGTCTTGTGAGCTTCTGTCCTTGAATTATTTTTTGGAGTTGTTGACGTTTTAGGTTTCGTTACCTATGAGTATGTATTGTGATAACCAGACCGCCATTCCCATTGCGTCGAATCCTGTGTTTCGTGAGAGGACCAAATGCATTGAAGTTGATTGTCATATTATTCGCGAGAGGATTGAGAAGGAAGTGATAACTACCCCATTCATGCCTATTGGTGCATAGCTTGCTAATATGTTTACCAAACTGTTGTTTAAACCACAGTTAGAATTATTATGTAACAAGGTGGGATTATTTTGATATTTACTCTCCAACTTAAGGGGGAGTGTTAGACATAGAGTAGTTGGTATAGTTAGTAATAAGGGTGTGTGATGAGTAGTAAAAGGAGCAGAATGTGTAATCTCTACCATTATATATATAACTTTGAGTATTAGGATTAATTAAGATCCTATACACTTTAATCACAAGAGTCAAACCTACATTTTCCCTAGTCAAATTCGACCACATTAAAAAGAAATGCTGGCAGCAGCTGTGTCAGAAAACAAAAAAAAGAAGCAAAAACAGAGGCGTAGGAAGGGAGAAAAAGAGAGAGCAAGAGAGAGAAAGGAAAAAGAGGAAGTCAAAGAAATAGAGAGGAAAAGTTGAGAGAGAGAAAGAGAGCTCAGGAGAAAGAACAAAAAGAGAAAAGAAAGAAACTGAAGAAAGAGAAAGAAAAAGAAAATAGCGAAGGACTTGATATTGGAAAAAAATCCAACCTGTTTTTTTATCACGGTAAATTTCAATTTCTCTCTCCTTTCTTTAATATTTTATTCCATTTTGAGATCCATTATCGTATACCATATCTAGTACAATTAAACCCTCCAAATACTCCGAAAATACTGCATTTACACGTATTTTTTTAAAATCAAAATAAGAATAGGTTGCTCCTATTTTTACCTCTGGACCAGCAGTTCATATTTCAACTATAAATTTTTTATATAATGTCCAAATTACTCAATTTTAAATGAATTGAAAATATATTTAAATTATCTATAACTTTTATTTAGAATGGCTTTCCAAATTTTAACTCTAAGTGACCCAAAATTAGCTTGGAAAGTAAATCCAGAGTGCTGATTTGGTTATTTGTTGCCTGAATCGGTTGAACTTCAAGTTGAACCGGTTGAGGCTTAAAAATTTCAACACTTTGGCTCCTAAATCAAATTTGTATTACGTTCCTGTCCCTTTCTAACTTCATATATGTTCTTTTTTGACCTATTAAATCCGTTTCAAGCCCATTAAACAAACTATAATTAAATTGAATAAAGAATAGACGTAAAAAAGCTAAATTTTAGAGTTCTAAATTAAGACTGGAATTCGAGGAATCGTAGCTTATTGGCATAGGAAAATTGGAAAACCCACTTTTGGTGAGTCTCTTATATGTCATGATTATGAAAAAAATAGATTGATTTAAAAAATTTATGATTTTAACGACACATAGTTCGAACGGTACCCCGACGCTAGAGAAACAGAATATAATGAGTGAAGTAATAGGGGTGAGATCATAACCAGATGATCATGTGTGACATCACGTCATATATATTTATTAGGGCCGCTCCCTAAGAAACCGGTGGTCGTCGAACGTATGGTATCTATATAAAAATACTTGATATGAAATCAAGAAAAATTGACATCGATAAACGAAGGATTATGATAAAAGATCGGCCTAGATAAGCCGAGGTTATGAAAAACTATTTCATGATAACATGAATTTATTGACTTATAATTTCATGGTCGTTAGTAAATTTAACATATATTGACTCACACTAGCCTAGTGATTAAGACGTTGTCGTACGTAATATTTGAGGAAATCTGGACGATAAGTAGCAATAGTGATAAAAGTGACTGAGTCTTTTTTGTCAATTACAAGTATTAAATAGAATAACAATATTTTGTTAAATGGTTGGGTCGAACTTGTGGCCAGAACCGTAGCTGTAAATTACTTATGTTTATAAAATGTCTTTCCACTTCAACTCTGTTTAATTTTACTAAGCTTTCGCAAAAAATGACTATATATGAATATTTTCTTTATAGTAGAAAATTCTTAAACCAGTAAATTAGTAGGCCTCAGTGAGTAATCTCACTAGCCAGGTACGACCCATATATTTATATCTTGGGTGAGCCCATACATGTAAATTGGGCTGGGTCATGACATGCCTACTCACTGACACAGCAGTTGGCGCATCCCGATATGCGCCGAGTTGTAGTCTGTCCAGTGACATGCCAGTTGGCGTGTCCAGACACACGTCAAACTGTGCTCTAAGAGGCCATGCCATTTCTCTCTCTAAGGTACGTTGTTTTTATCTAATAAAACCTTATACTCTTTGTCTCTCTTCATACACATCCGATTATCTAACTTAACCATCGGAGAGTTGTCGTGGGATAGCTTAGGTGTCCTTTTCTCACTGTTCCTGTCTTGTAGATTGGACGTCAGCCTCTAACCACTATCAACCGCTGACCAGCCACCGCAAGTGTCTATTTTTGATTTCATTTCTTCCATTCTAGTATCCACTACTGAACACCAATATTATGAAATTCTCCCCCAAAAATAAAGAACAAGGAAAAAGATGACTTCAATGGATAAAAAAGAGATTTAGAAGAAATTGTTCTCTTAATGGTGGCTTTTGGTTAATTATATTGAGGGTGTTTGTCAACTCATATTTTTTTTCTATTTTTAAAGTTATGTTAGAGTCTTTGTTATAACTTCTGTTTCGACTTATAAGTCAAAAATAACTTAAAAAATAGTTTTAAAAAAATTATTTTTTTAAAAACTTTATTTTGATGTTTTTCAACTTCTAGTTTTTATAACATAAGTTGAGCTATCGCTGATGACATCAGAATACTAAAAGTCTAAAACCAAAAACGATAAAGAGAGGAATTGATAGGAAAATATGAAAGGGAATTTAGTCTTTTCCACAATGGTTGCCACATAAAAAAAACACTTCATTCTTCTCAAATTTTCCTTACAAAACTTTTTGTGGAATAGTATTTTCTAATGTATTATAGTTGAATAGTGAACCACTTCGTAGTGATATAGTGTCACTATTACATTGAATTTTACTTTTCTATAAGGTGGTCTTGCCGTGGTGTTGGCCACCAGTTTGGTGGTGGTTGCAGTTTGTAAATCATGTAAAAGGAGGAGAAATAATAATGAGAATATGGGTGTACCGAGAATTCTTCAAGGGTGATCCCATACTTTTAATTGAGGGTCATCTAAGTCCAAATGTATTTAAAGATGTCATGTTTGCATAGAAGGTCATTCAACTATATAGTGTTAAGTCGCGGACTCGCATATTGGCAATTGCACATGCCAACACTCGATACACTAGATTCACCCAAGCCTGAAAGCACGCTTACCAACCTTTGAGCTTAAATACCCAGAGCGTTAAGTCGCGGACTTGCATACTGACGATTGCACTTATCCACACTCCAGACATTAGGTACAATTCGCCTAGGGCTGAAAGCACGCGTACCAACCTTTGAACTTAAATACCTGAATGATTAGCCACTTGAGAATGTTTGAACTTTAAACCTACGGAGTGAAACCCCTAGGTCTTTGCCACTAAATCAACCCACTTGGTTAGTGAGCTAGGTTTTCCTTAGATCATTTATTGAGGCATGAATTACACTTTGCATCCTTATATTGTCACTAAAATTTACTTTATATACTTCACTTTCAATTGTGTCCAATTAACCTCTTATACTTTGTATCAATTTGTCAATGTGGCCCTGGCCCCTCAGTCCACTTTTTGTTCAATTAAATGGTAAAAATAGGTCATGAGACCATTAATTGAACGAAATGCTCAAATTAATAGATACTTGACCTAAAATATAAAAGATTAACTTAAACCATTAGAACTTAAAAGTGAATGGTGTAAGTAAAACTTAGGCAAAGGGGTACAAAATATAGTTTACCCTTTTAAAAAAAAGGGTAGATATGTCATTATATAATTTATTTGGGTGGCACCCACATTTTCATTCGTGACATTAGATGTTCCCATAATTTTTTTTTTTGTATCCCATAGAGAAAAATAGCAATAGTATAGTAGTTGGTTCGAGAAAGTGAGAGCACTGGAAATGTCACGATTGTCAAAGTAAAATATCATTAATTAATAATCTCATCCGTTGATCCAACTTCCAACCAAATCATATTCTCTTGATTTCTTGTTAGCATGTAATTTATGTCTATGACCACGAAAAAAGTTTGTCTCCAAAAGCCATTCTTTCATCGCCAAAGGATTATGCGTTAAAAGATTTTGTCACTCAAATCATCACGCAAACGTTGTCACTTAGAGCCTAATCAATTTTGTATAAGAAATAGGCTACAAAACTTTTCGTCTCTAATTCTCAAAATACAGGAATAAGATGACAACAAATTTCGTCAATGAAAACCTTAAAATAGTTTTCACAAGTGTTTTTATGAATAGCCAAGTAGAGCAAAATGGATGGCTCATGAACAGCTTTCACAAGTGTTTTTATGAGATTTTCTATAGTTTCTATATATCAAAAAGTGGTAAAATGAAAATTCTATTATTCCACCAACATACGTACATGAATGCATGATAAAGCTGACCAATACGTGCACTACTGAATTCAAAATGATTTGTAAAACATTCAAGTACCAAATATATATATGATGCTATTTAACTTCGTCTAACATAATAATACTTTAAGTGTGTTTTCTAATTCAGGGGCACAAACCTTTCTAACTAGGGTCTGATGTCTTTTAAGTCTAGTCATGGTAAAACAAGGTGGTTATATTGCTCTGTACAAGTGGATTTATCTACCAGCGTAGGCATGTGGTTAGTACAAGGCTAGGCAAAACCTACAACAAAGTGTAATTGCTGAGTTGATTCACTAGATACTCTTCAGCATGTCGAGAGTTTTAGGGTGGTGTATCCGCACTTGAACAAACATATGTCGACTGGCCCTATGATCACGTGATTCCAATAACTATTCCAAGGATTTCAAATGTGATCTATCAACTGCCCTGAAGGTGGTTGTGTTTCATTTGTCCAAATTGTTGGATGTGCTATAAAACTTAATTGAACATCTCAGGCATTTAATGCCCATCTAGCTCCTATCCCAGCTAAGATCAGAAAACTGTTTTCATATCAGTGGTAACAAGCCATAAATTTAGCTATAGAACCTTCCGTCAAGGCATCGAAAATATGTAGTCACGTAGACAACATCAAGAACAAAGTGGGAGCTAGTTTTCTAGTGGTAGAGGTAGGATCTCACTCTATGTTTGACACCTATTTTGGAAGACACCAACAATTAACCATTATTTAACACTTGGAACTTGCAATCTCTCATGTCTAAGTTAAAAAAAGATACAACACACTTAAAAACGTGTGCACAGGCAAATAACAATTTTACCATGTATATGAAGGAGATGATTAAAGAAATAAAACACTTTTTCTTTTTGTTTTTAAGAGAGTTAAAAAAAAAAAATTGAGTTCTGAAATAATTGTTTTTAAATACTATTTTATATTATCAGTTTCTGTTAAAAAAAAATCAGTTTTCAAGAAATTAAAAGTTTCAGATCACTTATCATTTTGCATTCCATTATTTCTCAAATTCCTGTTTTTCTCAAAAGCAAAACTCTTATCATTTATAATAACACACCTAGAATCATATACCTAGCCAATCTCATTATGCACCAAGCACATGAGACAACATCCGACCCTCTCCTTGAGCTTTCATCGTAGACCTTAACATCTCTACTGTTTGCCAACTTCTCGAACTTTAACCGTAGGCTTTGACATTCCTTCCATGTATATCGTTGCTATTTAAGACTTTCAATTTTTGTCAATTTTCCAGAC
>BRYE01000013.1:15397500-15407500 GCA_030159115.1 Actinidia arguta var. hypoleuca | reverse complement strand
TTTATTATTAAAATGTATCATTTTGAAATACATAATTAGTGTTTCTAGTGGTATGATTCTTGCTTCAAGTGCGAGAGGTCGTGAATTCAATTCTCGCAAGAGGAAGAAGTTGTTTTCCATTTTTCACATGTATGTATATATTTATTATTAAAATTAAATATTTTGAGATATAGTACGGGTGTTTGGTCTAGTGGTATGATTCTCGCTTCAAGTGTGAGAAGTCGCAAATTCGATTCTTGCAAGAGGAATAAGTTATTTTTCATTTTTCAGATGTATGTATACATTTATTATTAAAAATTTAACATTTTAGGACATAATGAGTGTTTGGTCTAGTGGTATGATTCTCGCTTCGAGTGCGAGTGGTAGTGAGTTCTATTCTTGCTACACCTAAAAAATACTTCTTTTTCGAATCTGATTGGGCGTACGATCCAAGCTAGACCCCGGATAAGCTCACCAAGCCCGCCCTAATTTGCACCTCTAGTTAATATTAGTAGTATGCTAAACTAGAAAAAAATTCCATCAAACTATCTCTATCTCTATATAAAGGAAAAAGTATTTTGATTGGAGTAGCATTAGAATTTGTTTGGATCTCAAATTTAGTGAGAAAAAAAGGAATGAAAAAAAAATTACACGATCCAATTATTCTGGACCATCGAATCTTTTAACTTTTTCATTTTCATTTCTTTTTTTCTCACAAAATTTTTGATACAAACACATCCTTACTGTGTATATATAATGGGTGCCAACAAAAATTAAAAAACAAAAAACAATCAACACACATTTTAGCGCATCTAGCATGCATACTGAAGTATCATCTCAAGTATCGATTGTGACGAGAGTAAAACATATTTTTAAACTACTCATGATTCATAGGTTAGTCATGTTAAGGATGGATCAAATTCCGATTTGTGTTATTTTTGGGAGGGGTCAATAATAAGTTTACTTTCATATTTCTCTAATAAAGATGAGGCAAAAGTAAAAAACAAAAATCAAAAGATGAAATAAAATCACTAAAGAAAAAATAATTAAAAATTTCCATTTTATCACAAATTGTGGCGGGCTAGCTAATTTACCTCAAATCTAAACTAATTTAATTGTTTTAATTTTTTAGTTTTTTTGCTCCTAGTATACTCATTTTATTTATTTAATTAAATTTTATAGTTATTCATTTTTTCTTAAGGAGAGGTAATTGAAAATCTAAAAAATTCCAATCAAATTAAAAACAAAAAAAAATCTAGCTTATTTCGAGAATTTATTTTTAGTGAACTCTTTTTCAAATTAGATCGATTTTTTTTTTATATTTTTAGATTCCTATCATCAATTGAAACTCAAAAAATATAAAATTTTAATCAAAAGATAAACTATTCTTGAACCAATCACCTATTATATTTCTTAATTTTATTTGAAAATGAAAAACCTGCATAAAAAAATTATATAGATTTTTGTTTTTGTGTATATGATTACTCATTCAGGAATATCATTGATTTACGTATAATTGTATCGTACCCTAAAAGAATAGTACATGGATGCCATGATTTTAAAATGCAAGAAAAAAAATATATAATCATACCCAAAAAGAGTGTAGGATAAATTACGTTGACCTCCCCTGAGGTTTGGGGCTCTCCCTTAGGTCCAAGAAAATTACATGGGTGCCCCTGTCAAAGGTGGTCTTTAACATCCTTGACGGAAAAAATGAAAGTTCCATGTTACCTTACCCTAAATGCCCTCCCCTCCATCTTCTCTCCTCTCCTTCACCCAATAGCAAGTCTCTTCTCTTCTCCCTCACCCAAACCTAATAGCAAGTCTCTCTCTCTCCACCATAGACGAATACTCTTGGGATCAATCCACCGCCGTAGCTATGCGATCTCTCATCTCCTCCTCGCCCTACCAACTCTCCTTCTCTCGACCTTCCTCGCTTCGACCCACCAAATCAGCAACTACCTCCCTACAAATTCCCATCACCCCAAATAAGAAAACCCACCGAACCACCCTATCAATGCTAGTGCCATAATGCCATCAACAACTAAACGACACCCCTTCATTTTCTCACCAAATCGAACAGGACCAGGATGGTTCAGTTGCAAAATGGAAATGCGAAACTCTGTTTTGGGGATCTTAGGAAAATTAAATCCTGGATTGGGAACTAGAGCCTTATTTTGAGCCATAAAGAATAGGTTATGCAAGTTTGAGTTTTGCTGATCCAAATTAATTAGCGGTCTTAAAACCGAAGAATAGGTCCTGGGATTCCATTGGTTGAGGGTTATAGCTTATACATGTGTTAATTTATTGTTGGAATTTCTATAGATCATCCAAAATATAGAAGAATATACTTATCAAAAAATAAAGAAAAATACTCTCTCTAACAAATTTATTTGTCCAAAATTTTAATTTTGAGATGTTCAAAAATACTTGTTGACTTAACGGTCAACTAAAGCGGGGTTTGGGGGTGGGGTAAGTGTAACCTAAGCATAAACCTTAGGGAAGGACGGGTAGTTAATTTCCAGTACCTCAGGAATTCTAATGACTTAACTACAAACCTCTTGGGGTGATATTGTAATATACCCAAGAATATATAGGATATTGGCAAATTTACACCCCCTATCTTGGTATATATTCCTCATATATTTTCATATGCCAAATTCACAAAATGTCATTCTAAGTAGTCAAGACGTTAGAGCAAATGAGAAAATATAATGAGTAAAAAAAAAATAGAAAATACTATTATCCAAAGAAATGTTACAGAATAATAAGAAATATGTTAAAAATTTGAATCATCTTTCATTATAATTTCTTAATTTTCTTTTAATTTGATCCTCGTGAGTTAAAATCCAGATTCTACCATTAGAGCAAGTGACTAAATTAGAGTTCAATCCCAAAATAATGGTATGGGAAAGCATGGATAAAGTTGGTCAGGAATCAACCTAGCACCTGAAATTTCAACCTATCACTGTGTACGTGCAATCAATGCATGCAAGTGGGTGGGGCTTGATGGACTCCCAAAAGTCGTCTGGACTCTGGAATGCGAGTGTCTCTCTCCCTCTCTCTCCCTCTGTGGAAATCGGGGTGCCAAACAATTAATGTGATTATGGACTCCAAAAAGTCGTCTGGACTCTGGAATGAGTGTCTCTCTCCCTCTGTGGAAATCGGGGTGCCAAACAATTAATGTGTAACCACTTCTACATTAGCTTAGAAATATCTCCTTCTGTGATAGATTTTATTTAATGCTATTGCAACAAATTCTAGTGGTGCTCTAAAATACATTAATGGTCCATAAAATATTTATCTCTTGTCATATTGGTCTTTCATGGATTAACTTTTTTAATTCTATCCCTAAATGAATAAATTAGAAATAATATTAAAATATTTAATATAAAAGAGAAGAAAATAACACAAGGTCAATACTTTATGACAATTGGCATAATTTGTTATACTTTTTAAAATGTTCATCAATTGTCATATTGTTTACTTGTGAAAGATGATCCGTCCCTTTTTACAGTGCAATTTAGAACGTGTGAGAATGCACTGATTGTCATATTAGTGAGTAGGCGGCTAGCCTAATTATGTAGTATGGGTCAGTTGGGTAGTTAGCCCATTGCATCATTGGAGTTTGAAGTTAAGTGTGCAGGTGAAAGATGAAACTTGCCGTGTACGTTACCAACTGACTCTGAAGCTTGACATTGGAATCTCCATTAGGATAAGTTTATCGACCGTTCTATCGCGCGAGGATGACTAGCGAATTTGCTATACAGCGACAGTTCGGTGACAGCACTCGTTTAAGCTCGTTTGTGAGTAAAACATGATATTTTATGCCCTCACAATAACCCAAGCATAAACCTTAGGGTGGGACGGGTAATTAATTTTCAGTACCTTAGGAGTTCTAATGACTTAACTATAAACCTCTTGGGGTGATATTATAATACTAGTAATTGTTCGTGCCCACAGGTACTGTGTAAAAAAAATCACCTATTAAGCACACTTGTTAGAGTTTTATAATCTAAAAAACAGATAAGATATAATGTCAGATAAAAAATACATTGCATTCATATACGAAGAGCTACATTTTTATAAAATGAAAAATAAATTAGAAAGTGCAATGATTTTAAAAATGTGTTGTTAGTTTGGTAGAAATGAGAGAAAAAAGTGGTATTTTTGTTTGTTTGTTTTTGGGTCCCACTAAAAAAATAATCTAATGGGCAAAACATATACCAAACTTTAGAGATTTTTTATCAATTTGATCAAAATCTATGTAGACATGCCTTTAAGAAGAACGGAGTGATAGTTTTAATAGGAAAAAAATAATCTCTGGTGAAATTTCAGCCGTAAGATTCACTCACATGAATTTCAACCGTAGATAGCGATAGATAAATTTAAAATTCAAAATAAATTGTGTTTTATATTATAGATACCCAAGAATATAAAGGATATTGGCAAATTTTACACCCCACATCTTTGTATATATTCCTTTTATATTTTCATATGCCAAATTCACAAAATGTCATTTGAAGTAGTCAAGACATTAGAGCAAATTAGGAAATATAATGAGTAAAAAATAAATAGAAAATAATATTATCCAAAGAAACATTACAGAATAATAAGATGTCAAAAATTTGAATCATCTTTCATTATAATTTCTTAATTTTCTTTTAATTTGATCCTCTTTGAGTTAAAATTCAGAATCTACCATTAGGGCAAGTGACTAAAATTAGATAAGCATGGATGAAGTTGGTGGGAGTCAACCTAGCACTTGAAATTTCAACCTATTACTGCATACGTGTAATCAATGCATGCAAGTGGGTGGGGCTTGGGAGTCCATCATGGGTGGATTCCAAAAAGTCCTCTGGACTCTGGAGTGAGACTCTCTCTCTCTAGAACTATCTCCTTCCAAGTGAGAAATTATTTAGTGTTATTGAAGCAAATTCTAGTTGTGTTCTAAAATATGCTATTAGTTCCTAAAATATTCATCTCTTGTCATATTAGTCTTTCATGAACTAATTTTTTTAATTTTATCCCTTATTAAATAAATTACAAATTTAATACATAAGGGAAGAAAATAACTCAAGGTGAATACTTTAGTAACTAATTTTTTTTGTGTAACAGATTAAAGAAGTTACTAAAAACAAAAATAGTAATTCTAAAAAATTACTAAGGCATATTCGGTTTGGATACTTATTTTTTACTATTGACTTTTGTAGGACAAAATCACAAAGCTAAATAATTGTGTGGCTGTAAAGATAAAGAGAAAATCGAACACAGACAATAGCGGTGGCTGACAAGTGATGCCAAATGGCTTGACGTCGTACGGAGAGCCTACAAGACAGGAACAGTGATAAGGACTGATCAGAACTGTTCTAGAGACTACTTTCCGACGATCAAGTTAGTAACTGAAAAAGAAGATAGAGAAGAGAGCAAGAGTAAGATTTGTTGTGGTAAAAATCTGGGAGAGCAACCAACAATCAGAATTGCTCCTCGGCCTCGGCACTGGACCTTGGCTACACTAGGGCGACCTGCACAGCAATGAGCACAAGTGATCGGCCGGGGTGAGGCCGCTCAAAACCCCTCCGGCGTATGAATCAGACCAAGGCGACCAAGAGATAGTTACAGGAAAATATGGGCGAGCACAATAGTAAATGTGTATGTGGTGCCTGTGTTGAGCGTACCTTTTTGGTTATGGGGGAGCGACCTTTATATAGACTGGAGTTCTGAGCCGTGTTAGTGTATCATGGCGAGTTCCTCAGAAGGATAAGCATGGGAGGATATCCCAATTAAATCTGGAGATTAATCAGGAGGTTGCCAAATGGTGATCAATCCGTAATTATAGGTGTCGTTGTGGAGTTGGAGTCTATTGGAGACTGTTCTCTTGTAGAGGTGGAACTCTTCATGGAGGTGGACTCCAATCAGGTACAGGAGTCTTGTGATAACATACCTCTAATAAAGATGGAGTCCTTTTGGAGAATCAAGTCTTTGAGGAGACGTCTCTGCCTCGGGCGATATAGATCACCTCGCCTTATGGCGATCTGGAGGGAATTGTAAACGAAATGGAGCTCAATTTATTAATAATATGAGGCGACCAGGAAGGTGTGTTTGGAACCTTTGGGCGACGTACATTGCTCGGAATATCTTATGATTCAGGACTTGTTCGAATTATTCCACATCAAGATTATTGTCTCTGGCCTTAAAAAGAGTGAGTCAAGAGAGAGAAAGAGTCAGTATTGTTTACTTGTGAGAGATGGTCTGTCTCTTTTTACAGTGCAGCTTGGCGTGTTTGAGAATACGTTGACTGTCATGTCAACGAGTAGGCAACTAGACCAATCATGCCACTAGGGTTTGATTGGTAACTAATCCATCGCATCATCGGAGTTTGAACCCAAGCGTGCGGGTGACATATGAATTTTGCCATGTACGATACCCTCGAACGATAAAGATTGACCTAGGACATCTCTGTCTAGATAAGTTCATCGACCGATCTTTTGCGATAAATAATTTTGTTCCTAATTGAGATTACAGGTTATTGTTTGTTTGTTCGAAATGTTAACAAGTCGATTTGGTGGGAAAATCCAAATAAATAAATAAATAAAATGTTTTCTTAAGTCATAATATGTTCGTTAAAAAATAAAAGCTTTTTTTAAGCCATAATCATTTGGGATATTTGGAAAATAGTTGAGCAGAGTGCAATTACTTAGCTAGTCATAATTGCTCGCATAGCGTGGCTCCAAAATAGTTGAATAGAATGCCAAACAGCCAAACGAAACATACTTAGTTTTTGACTTAGAAACCAAAAAGTCAATGACAAAGAAGCAAGTTATTTTACTCGAGCCAAAAACATAT
Source organism: Actinidia arguta var. hypoleuca (assembly GCA_030159115.1). Classification (NCBI taxonomy): domain Eukaryota; kingdom Viridiplantae; phylum Streptophyta; class Magnoliopsida; order Ericales; family Actinidiaceae; genus Actinidia; species Actinidia arguta. The sequence continues at coordinate 15,400,675 of BRYE01000013.1, read as the reverse complement.
TTGGAATAATTAGGACTTGTTTGTTAACTATTTTATTTTTATTTTTATTTTTTTTATTTTATTTTATTTTATTTATAAATAGAAATAAAAAATTTTATTTGTGTTGCAAAAAATAAATAAAAACAAGACAAAATAATTTTTACTTTTTTTAAAATAGTAAAAACAAAAAAAGATGTTTTTATTTTGTTTTCAAAAATTTTTCATCTAAATTTTTTTCATCTTCCCCCACTCCCACCTCCTCCTCCACTCCCACCAACTCCGTCACCTCCTCCTCCTCCTCCATCATCACCGCCACGTCCTCCTCCACCACCACCACCACCACCACCGCCGCCGCCTCCACCACCACCACCTCCACCTCCACCTTTACCTTTTTATAAAATAGTTTTAAAAAAAGTGAATACAAATACTTTTTTATTTTTAAATAGTTTAAAAATAAGTGAACGCAAATATATTTTTAATTTCTATTTTATAAAAAATAAAATAAAATAAAACAAAACAAAAATTAAACAAACACAAAAAATAAAAAAATAAAAACGTTACCAAACATCCCCTTAGCTTTCGTATTGCTGTTTGAACATAATTTCCTTTTTTTCCCTATTATTGAAGATTATTTTTTCTGCTTCATTTTATTTTACACTAGCTTAAAAGTTTAATTCCAAATAAATTTGACTTTTTTCTTAGTTTCTTTAAAGGAAAAAGTTATAATACACACTCTTTATTTTGGATATATGGTGCACACCCAATTTAATAACCATTAAATTAATATGAAACGACAATTCGGCGGTGATGCTCTTTCAAGTTTGACTGAGAGTGAAGTATGATATTTTATGCTCTCACAATAAATAATTTTATCCCTATTTGATATTACAGTTTATTGGTTGTTTGTTCGAAAAGATAATAAGCCAATCTTAAGGGATACCCAAATAAATAAATAAATAAATAAAATATTTCCTTAAGCCATAATATATTTGGTAAAAAATAAAAGTTTTTTTTAAGCCATAATCATTTGGGATAGTTAATTTTATGAGAATTTAGGGTTAAATGATATTTTAATCTAGAGGTGGAGTCTATATCGAAATATGTGTTGGCGCTCTTATGATATATTGTGCTTTGATTATGAATTGGTTTGCTTTGATTATGAATGATTATGACCCTTATTATGAATTAGTGTGACTTCAAATAATGAATTAGTATACTTCAAAACATTAATTATCGTGAAGTCCACTAATTAAAATGTATTTTTATGAATTTTATTGATTTTGTTATGAATGATTAAGGCTATTGTTACGAATTAGTGTGATTTCAAATAATAAATTAAATTACTTCAAAGCATTAATTATTATAGAACTCACCAATTAAAATGAATTTTTTTTTATGAATTTTATTAGTTTGATTATGAATTTTATTAGTTCATTATGAATTTTTGTGACATTCTTATAATATATTTTGTTATAAATGAATTTTTCAAAAATCTTTTGACTAAGTCAGCGAAAGGATCTCAAATAAACGGACTGTGAAGATTGTGGCGGTTGTTTTGAGCATACGTGGATTGGGTAGGCATGTGGGTATTAGTGGGACCCACTAGACGCATACAAATTTAATTTAAATCAATCCGTTTGAAATTGATTGCGGAAGTTATTATACAAAAATTTAAATTTATCGAATACGAATAGTTACATGATTGATCATCTATCTAATTCTAAAATTATATTTTTTATTTAGTTGTTCACAATAAATATGATTTGATCATAAAATTATTCATACCCAATCAATATGAATTGTTTGTAAAAATATATTCTTGCCAGTCCTATCAAGTTAACATTGTATTTTTGTGACATTGACATATAAACTTCCAAGTAAACGCGTTAAATTAAGTATTTTGCCAAGAAGTTGTGGATGGATTCAGACCACCCACCCACCATGTCTCTCTCTAATTTTCTCTTCTCTATTGTTATAAGTACATAATTATTTGCTTATGCATGCATGTTTCATCTCTCTCTCTCTCTCTCTCTCTCTCTCTCTCTCTCTCTTTCTCTCTCTCCTCATGAAACAATAGGAGCTAGTCCTTTGTGTTTGTGCTCTCCCATCCCTGAACAATATGATGATGCTTCCACAAATATTCTTGGCTTCACTCGTTGGAATCGTCCTTTGCTTCCCTACTTTTGCATCTGGAAACACTCTCGTCCCCTCGGAAGGTATATGGAATTTATCAAAAATAAAAAAAAAAATTAATTATTGCTTCTTCTTTCTTCATTTATTTTAATTTACCTCTCTTCTTTTTTCATGTTTTGTCCTTAATTCAAAAATACTAGTTACACAAAATATTTCTAACAAAGTACTGAGGTTAGAGGTATGTGGTGTAGACTTTTATAATATGGGTTACAGGGGTTTATAGATGTACTTCCTTAACTATTTAATTTCTAGATAGCTGGCTCGTATTGATCTTAATTTTGAAAGAAATAGAAAGAATTCAAGAAAAACAAGCGGAGAATTATTTTCTTAATTTCTCACTTTCTTTTATCTTTTCTTTCTTTGTTAAATTAGGTTGTTATTTTCTTTCCTATTTTGTGTAAAACCAAACAATTAGTTGTTGATATTCACTTGTAACCATCCAACAAATATTATATATATATATATATATATATATATATATATATATATATATATATGATTATCTATCTACTTTCTTCTTAACTTCCTAAATAAAGGATAACTAACACTTTGCACCCCTGCACACTCACTTAAGTTTTGTTTTGTACTATTCACGTTTAATTGTGTCAATTAACTCCTCACACTATTTGAAAGTGAAAAAAAGAGAGTTTAGTAAAAGTGTAAGGTGTAAAGTGTAATTTATCTCCAAATAGATGAAAATCTTTTTAACTATTTTCAATTAATCTTATTTTCTAGCAAGAAAATGAAATAACAATTAAGATTCTTCTGATTATTACCCTTTTTTACAGTGGCTGCTTTGGAGCAAATTGCAAGTACTTTGGGCAAGACGAATTGGGATTTTAGTGTAGATCCTTGCAGCGGACTATTAGGTTGGAACGCCCCGGACCAAATGAAAGGATCCGAGAATTGGGTCCACTGTAATTGCTCCTCCAATAGCACCGACTGTCACGTTGCTAGCATGTCTCTCTCTCTTTTGAGTAATTCTAATAATAATGTTTATGAT
>BRYE01000013.1:15390000-15392500 GCA_030159115.1 Actinidia arguta var. hypoleuca | reverse complement strand
TTCTTCGTCAAAATGGCACAGTTTCCCATTACTCTTGTCCTGGTACATCTCAACAAAATGGTCGTGCTGAACACAAACATCGCCATCTTCTCGATACTGTTCGCGCTCTTTTCATCTATTCCTCATATCCTGAACGTTTTTGAGGTGAGGCTGCTCTCACTGCTGCTTATACTATTAATCGTGTCCCGTCTCCCATCATCAACAATCAATCCCCATATGAGTGTCTTTATGGCACGCCACTTAATTATAGTACTCTCCATGTAATTGGGTATGCTTGTTTCATTTTACTTCAACCCCATGAATGTACCAAATTGGAACCTTGAGCTTGTCTTAGTTGCTTCTTAGGATACGGTCTCAAACATAAGGGTTTCAGGTGTTGGGATCCTCTTTCCGAACGCCTTCGTGTATCTCGCCATAAAATGTTCTCCTCCAGGAACATAAAATGTTCTCCTCCTTGTCTAAGTTTCAATTGTCTACTATCTCTACTACACCATTTTTTAGTGATACTACTATCACTTTGTTTTCTGATGAGCTTACTACAAATTCTATTCCAGAGATCATTTCTATGGCCCCTTTTGAAAAGCCTGTCTCATATGGCGATTTTGTCCTTGTCTCCTAGGATACTCCCGTATCCCCTACCACTGTATCTCCCGTGTTGCCTACTTCACTTCACTTCACCTTGAGCACTCTACAACCTCCTCTCTAGATACACCTCCTCTTCTACCTCTTCGTCACTCTACTCGAGTAACAGGCACTCCTGTTCGCCTTCGTGATTATCATTGTTTTTCTGCTATTCTTTCTCAACACGAACCTCACTCTTATCGTGAGGCTAGTTCTAACTCTTTTTGGCAGCAAGCAATGGTAGATGAATTACAAGCCTTGGACAAAACCCACACATGGGATTTGGTTGATCTTTCCTCGAATCAAATTGTGGTTAGTTGTAAGTGGGTATATAAGATTAATACTTGCTCGGATGGCTCTATTGAACGTTATAAAGCCTGTCTTGTTGCAAAGGGATTTACTCAAGAGTATGTCATTGACTATGATGAGACTTTCGCCCTAGTGGCCCATCTTACCTCCGTTTGCAGTTTACTTGCTGTTGTTGCAATCCTTAAGTGGAAGTTATTTCATATGGATGTCAAAAATACATTTCTTAATGGTGATATCCAAGAAGCAGTTTACATGCAACCACTACCTGGTTATGCTCATCCACCAGGCAAAGTCTGAAAGCTTCGTCGTGCACTTTATGGTCTTAAAAAAGCTCCACGAGCATGGTTTGCAAAATTTAGTGCTACTATTGGTGACTTCGGGTTCTCTTCTAGCTCTTATAATTCGGCGCTCTTTGTTCGCAAATCTCAAAAAGGTATTGTCCTTCTTCTTTTTTATGTGGATGATATGATTATCACTGGAGACGATGTTGCTGGAATTACTAGTCTTACACAATCTCTTAACCAACATTTTGAGATGCAGGATTTGGGTGCTCTCAACTATTTCTTAGGGCTTGAGATTTCCTCTGATTCTAATGGCTACTATCTATCTCAAGCCAAGTATGCTTTTGATCTTTTAGCTCGGGCTGGACTCATCGATAGTAAGACTGCCTCTACATCTCTAAAGCCTATTGTTCGCCTCACACCTTTGGATGGCACACTTCTCTCTGATGCTACTTTATACCGACAGTTAGTTGGTAGTCTTGTCTATCTCACTGTTACTCGACTTGATATATCTCATGCAATACATCTAGTTAGCCAATTCCTATCTGCTCCTCGATCCACTCATTTTGCGGAGGTCCTTCGCATCCTTCGCTACATCAAAGGTACTCTCTTTCACGGTCTCCATTACTCATCTTCTTCTGCACTTGAGTTGCGGGCTTATTCTGATGTTGGTTTTTGTTTCTTATTGGGGAATTCTCTCATCTCCTGGCGTAGCAATAAATAGACTTTGGTTGCTCGATCTAGCACTGAAGCAGAGTATCATGCCCTTGCTGACACAACTCAAGAACTTCTTTGGCTTCGATGGTTACTTCAAGATATGGGTGTTATTCATTCTGCTGCTACTTCACTTTATTATGACAACCAGAGAGCTATTCAGATTGCTCACAATGATGTTTTTCATGATCGTACCAAGCAAATAGAAATTGATTGTCACTTTGTGCGTCAGCATGTTACCCACAACACTGTTCATCTTCTTCCTCTTTCTTCTGCTGATCAGCTTGCCGGTTCAACAATTTGGTTTCCAACCTCAAGCTGGTTTCTGCATTACCACCTTGTGCTTAAGGGGGGATGTTAACATATATGCATATACCTTATTAGTCTATTGTATATCTTTACCATATAAGTAGATTACCAACCACGATTATACGCTTGATAGACTTGATTGTAGGCTTGATCTTCTCAATCTTCCTTTTATGTATTTGTTGCTTTTAGTATAAGTACCCATATTGTATGGTTGACAAGATACTGAAATAAGCATCTTTTCTCTTTTTTTTCTTCTCTCTCAATAG
>BRYE01000013.1:15355000-15365000 GCA_030159115.1 Actinidia arguta var. hypoleuca | reverse complement strand
GACTCTTCTGTTCGTGGAAATACAATTGCAGACATTCATCTAGTCATAAAGTGGCTCTGGAAATTGTAAGCCTTGACTCTTATCTTGGTGCAGAGCTGAAGATTTCAAGGTACAGATTGACCCAGATTAGGTGGGGAATACTGGGTGAGCTGGTAAGTTCGTGGTTTCTGGGGATTAAAGCTGGTACGCATACTTCCTCTCATCATCTCCAAAGTTAACAGTGAGATTTTGTTAAAAAGGAGTTTGATTTTGAAAAGTCCAATCGATTTGTTAATTGCTGGGTTTGATTTTGGGAGAAACTACAGTTTGATTCTGATTTGCTCGTAAATTAGAAGATGGAACTGTTCATGCTACTGTAGCTTCTCTGTTTGCTGCGTAAAGTTGAAGATTCTTACTGTTCATAACACTGTAGTTGGGAAGTTTGAATTTTGAATTTCAAATTTTAAAATATCTGAGTTACTGTTCATCTGCAGTACTTAGAGTTTTTAAAATTTTGAAATCTGATTCTGCATAATTTCAGCACGTGGAAGGTTTGACAGCCCACTTGTCGCACTTTTTCAAAAATTTCAAAAATTTTTCAAAGTTTCACAAATTTCAAAATAGATGAGTTACTGTTCATCTACAGTACTTTTTCAAAAATTTCAAAGTTTCACGTGGAGGGTTTGGAAACCAAAATATCTCTGACGCACTGTTCATGCTACAGTAACTTTTTCAAATTTTCAAAGTTTCGGGTGAGGCTAAGGTAATATGACCTAGACCCATCACATAATGCCAAAGAAGAAATCAAAGCAAGGGAAGGAAAATCAAAGTTCTTTTGACCCAATTCTCGCAGCTGCATTGGCTAGGCCGGCAAGCAGTTCCCAAAGTGGGAATGGAGGTGAGGCTAAGTCTACCTCTAAGAAGGCAAAGAAGAGGGGGATGCCACCTCCAAATCAGATTGAGGAGAAAGAGGATCATAGCTTAGCCCCTCCAAGTTCGGCTAAGGACTTGAATGAGGCCCTACAACAAATAGTTGAAGGAAAAGGGATAGAGGAGGTTTCAGAAGCAGCATCTCAAACTCTGGGAGATGAAGACACATACAGCCCGCTAGATGATAGACAGAAGGCTACAAAAAAGGGGGCTGATCAAGGTGAATCTTCTGACTCTGGGGTGGAAGGAATAGCTGGGAAAGGCATAAAGAAAGCTTTTTCAAGTCTGTTCTCTAACAACAGATTGCCATCAGAAGGAAGCAAGTTAAAGTACTTCAAACAAGAAGGGGGGAGGATCAAGATCACAGAGGAAGATATTCAGGAGGTAGCCTTCACATGGGAACAATGCTTGGTTGGGTACTTTGGTGGAAAACACCCAGGCAAGCAAGCTCTAAATCACATAGTGAATTCTTGGAAGGTTCAAGTCACTATCCAACACCATGGTAGTGGCTGGATCATATTTCAATTCTCGTCAAAGGAGGAACTTGCTACAGTCCTGGAGAATGGACCATACATCATCTATGGAAGGCCCCTGTTGTTGAAAACAATGCCAAGATACTTTGGATTTGGATATGAAGCAATCAGTTGTTTTCCGGTTTGGGTCCAGCTTAGACATGTTCCTTATGATTTGTGGCATCCAAATGTATTTGGGAAAATCTGCTCGATGATTGGCAGACCAATTCATATGGACAAGCTAACTTCCAAGAAGGAAAGAGTGACCTATGCCCGATGTTTAGTGGAGGTAGACTTGGCCAAGGAGTTAATCCATTCGGTCACTATGGATTTACCCGGTGGGGTAGAATTTGAGCAAGCCATCTTCTATGAAAATCTACCAAGATTCTGCCCCAAATGTAGGATGATGGGGCATACAAAGGAAAGCTGTAAAAGGTCTAATGCTGGAACCAAGGTGGAGAAGGGGAAGAACTTAGAGGCGGCAAGGCCAGAGGAGGGAGGAAATCAAATTGTGAGCTCAGGGGAAGGATCGAGCAAAGGAACAGAATGGATTGTTAAAAAGTCCAAGGCAGGAAAATTCCAACCGAGTAGGCAAGAAAGCAAAGACAAAGCAAGCAACAAGGCTATGGAAGCAAAAAAAACAAACAAATTCAGCCCTTTGGAAGGTATTCCAGAGACTGAGGAGAATGAGGTGATCCAAGTCCAGGATAATACAGAGGCTGAAGTCCAAGCTGAATCAGAGGCAGTGGGTCAGATTGAGCAAGAGGCAGAAGGCCAAAATGTGCAAGAGACAGTGGGTCAGATTGAGCAAGAGACAGAGGGCCAGAATGTGCAAGAGACAGTGGGTCAGATTGTGCAAATTCAAGCTGAAAGGCCAAGTAAAGAGCAAATCACTAAAAAGGCAGCAGGGGCAAACTCTAATATTCCCCCAAAGCAAGTTGGGGAAGATATCTACGTTCAGCAGGCCAAACAAATAGCTAGTGAAGAGCTAAGGAACAAATTGAAGCAGACTCCCAAGGAATTAAAAGGAAGTTCATCAGGAATTCAGGGGCTAAGTGCTGGGAGACCACCAGATAAAGTAGCTAACTCAATTCTGGCCCTTCCAACTGCAATAGGTGAGGAAGGAAAGAAAAGGAAAGGTAAAAAGAATCAAGAGAAAGGTGGGAAATCAGTATCACTTGCTGATTTTTGTGCAGAAATGGGGAGTGACTCCCCCAATCCAACCCAACAATGATTATTGCATTCTGGAATATAAGGGGCTTCAACAAACCCCTCAAACAGAATGGAATCTTGAAATTTATGAGAAGGAATAAGGTAAGCATCATGGGAGTTTTAGAAACAAAACTCTCTCAGCACTACCTAGAAGATATTGCTAGGAAAAAGTTCAGAGTTTGGAAGACAGAAAACAATTTCCAGCTCAATCCGAATGGCAGAATTCTAGTTTTCTGGAAGGAGGACAGAGTCTTGCTGGAGGTTATTGAGAAAACAGATCAGATCATTCATTGCCTGGTTACTTGTAAGATTTCCGCCAAAAAATTTCACTTAAGTTTTGTTTATGCTTTCAATTCGCGCATGGGGAGAAGGCCCCTTTGGGATAACATTTGCAGGTTTAATTCCTCTTCTGGGATGCCTTGGATGCTGATGGGGGACTTCAATAATATATTAAGCATTGAGGAGAAAGCCAATGGTACTCCAGCCACTTCTTATGAGATGAGGGACTTCAAAAAATGCTGCTATGAAGCGGGAATCTCGGACCTAAGATCCTCCGGTGTCTTCTTCACTTGGTCTAACAACTCTATCTGGAAAAAGTTGGATAGAGTTATGGTCAATAAAAATTGGGTTCATGAAGGGCTGCAGGCCCAAGCCAGATTTGATTTTCCTGGCAATCTCTCTGACCATTCCCCGTGTACTGTTTCCCTTTTTGATGAAGAATATCAGGGAGCCACCCCTTTTAAATTCTTTAACATGTGGGCCAAGCATGACAAATTTCTGGAGATAGTTAGCAACACTTGGAGAATGCATTTGATGGGAACAGATATGTATAAGTTCTGCAGGAAGCTAAAAGCAGTCAAAGACCCTTTGAAGGATCTAAACAAGCAGCATTTTTCTCTTATAGCAGCCAGGGCTGAGGCAGCTGAAGAAGAGCTCAAAAGAGTTCAACAACAATTGCATGATAGCCCTGAGGATCAAAGTTTGCAGGTAGCTGTTCCAGAGCTGAGAGCTAAAGCAGCTAGATTAGCAGAAGCTGAGCTGAGTTACTGCTCTCAGCTAGCTAAAGCCAAATATCTGAAAAATTCGGACAAAGGAACAAAATTTTTCCATGACTTGATCAAGAGCAATAGATCCAAAAATCATATTGCATCTATCTCCTTGGGAGATGGGGGCAGATCTAAATCGAGCAAGCAAGTAAGCGAGGCTTTTGTTCAGTTTTATAAGAGTCTCCTGGGGTCTAAAGAAGACTGCATCAAGCTCAACAGAGAAACTGTTTTAAGGGGCAATCTTTTGGAGGCGGAGCAAGCCAACTTTATGCTTAGAGAAGTCACAGAAGAGGAAATCAAATCTGCTTTATTTAGTATTGGTGAGGACAAAGCTCCCGGCCCAGATGGTTATACTTCATGCTTCTATAAAAAAGCTTGGAATGTTATAGGGAGGGACTTTATAAAAGCAGTCAAGGAATTCTTTGATTCGGGGCAAATCCTCAAGCAAATAAATCATTCAGTTCTTGCCTTGATTCCGAAGTCTAAGGCTGCAGACAAGGTTGAGGATTTCAGGCCTATAGCTTGCTGCAATGTCTTGTACAAGGTAATCTCTAAAATTTTAGCTTCCAGATTAGCCCCAGCTCTATGTGGAATAGTTGATCCTGCCCAATCAGCTTTTGTTCAACACAGAAGCATGACAGATAACATTTTCCTGATTCAAGAGCTTCTCAGACAATATGGGCGTAAAAGGGCTTCTCCCCGATGCATTCTAAATGTGGATCTAAGGAAAGCGTTTGATTCAATCGATTGGGACTTTCTCCAGGATATGCTGTCAGCCTTGCAATTTCCCTTGAGATTTATTAACTGGATTATGGAATGTGTTTCCACCACCTCATACTCCCTCTCTTATAATGGGTCTATGCATGGGTTCTTCAAGGGAAAAAGGGGCCTAAGGCAAGGAGATCCATTATCCCCATACTTATTTGTTATTTGCCTTGAATATCTTTCCAGAGGGTTAGGTCAATTGAAAGACAATGCAGAGTTCAACTTCCATCCCAAATGTGGGGGGCTGAAAATCACGCACCTAGCCTTTGCAGATGACTTGATTCTTCTCTCCAGAGGAGACCCCAAATCTGTTTCCCTGCTCATGGAAAATCTAAATCACTTCGGGGACTGCTCTGGGCTGAAGGTTAGTTTTTCCAAGTCAAGTCTGTTTACTGCTGGTATCAATAGCAATGATTGGGAAGACATCAAGAATATTACAGGGTTCGCGCAAGGATCCTTCCCTTTCAGATATCTAGGAATTCCAATTGCAGATTCCAGGCTTACAATATCTCAATATGGCCCCCTTATTGACAAAATCACTGGTTATATTAGCGCATGGGCAGGGGCCAATCTTTCGTATGCTGGCAGGAATGAATTAATTAAGTCCGTTCTTCAGGGAGTGGAATGTTTTTGGCTCACCATCCTTCCCATCCCAGCTGGGGTTAAAGCCAAAATAGTCCAGCTTTGCAGAAATTTCTTATGGAGTGGCAGCTGCAACTCTCACAAAAGGCCTTTGGTCTCCTGGAAAGAGATCATATTGCCTAAAGAAGAGGGTGGTCTGGGAATTAGAGACATCAAAGCATGGAACAAAGCCCTCATATCAAAAACTCTTTGGGACATCCAAGCCAAGAAGGACTCCATTTGGGTGCAATGGGTCCATCAGATTTATATGAGCAACTCGAACTTCTGGGAATACAACAGCAAGCACGGGGACTCGCCTCTTATAAAGCAAATTATTTCTCTCAGAGATGAGATCATAGCAGCAGAGCATAACGTGGAAGGGGCCATTCAGAAAATTACTCAATGGCAATCAGATGGCGAATTCCATTCTAAAATGGCCTATGAATATTTCAGACCAAGGAGAGCGAAGTTAGCATGGACAAAGATGGTTTGGCAAAGCTTCATCACTCCCAAGCACTCATTCATACTATGGCTGGGGATGAAGGAGAAGTTACTGACCAAAGACAAGCTTCAGGAAGTTACTGAAGATATTGCCTGTCCTCTGTGCAGAGCAGAGGCTGAAACAATTGATCATGTATTTTTCTGCTGCCATATAGCCAACGAAATCTGGGCAAGAATTAAGAGTTGGCTGGGAATTTCCCGGAGAATGCAAACATTAAAAGCAGCGGTAAAATGGATGATCAAAGAAGCCAGGGGCACGGGTGTTCCAGCCAAGATCAAGAGAATCAGCCTTGCCAGCACAGTGTATCATATTTGGGAGGCCCGAAATCAGAGGATCTTCGAAGGGAAAATCAGGCAACCAGATGCAATTATAAGGCGCATTCAAATTCAAGTTTATCGATGCATATACAGTCTGTTCCCAGACTTAGATGGCCCCATCTGAATTTGTTTGTTTTGTTGTAAGGCTGTTCATAGGCTAAGCCTATAGTGTTTTTCATTGCTCCCCCCCTCCTTGGGAGTTTTGTTGGCCTTGGCCTTTTTGTTTGCTCATGGGCATGTCATGAGTTTCTTTGTGCATCTTTGTACATTCACTTTTGATCAATACAAATTTATTTACCGATCAAAAAAAAAAAAAATGGTAAAGGAATAAAGTAAGCATACCATTTTTGATATAATAATGTTCTTTCTAAAATCTTCATAATTAATATAGGATTATGACGAATAATCAAAAGAAGGCAATACAGTGTTTTACAAGTTGTGCTATAATAATATATATTTTCCAAAGATATTAAGATGGCATTTAATTAATATAATATTTTAGTGCTTGTACTAAATAGCTTTCCACAAATAAATTGGCCTTCAGACAGACAAGGACAGATGGTAATGGCAGAGTAACAAAAGCGACAACAAACTAGTATATGTTGGTTGATTTTTTAAGAAATATACAAATATCTAACTTTAATCTGATGGATTTAGACTGTTAATTTTAGGCAGTTCGAATTTAGAAATGGACTAAGAAAATACATACTTACATCCAACCAAGGAAATAACAAATGGATGTTAATATTATATAATACCAATTATCAAACTACATAATACATGTTCAATCGATTAAGAGAAAGCCTAAATATAAATGTTAATTATTGTGAAGCACGTGTACGAGTATGTGTATACCAGTGGTATTAAAGGTGAGAGGTATATCAAGGCACAAAAGTTTATGGAATCTCAGGTGCAAGGCGCGCTCCTTATCGAAGCGAGACACACATTGTCAACATAAAAAATAAAATATAATATACGTTGTTAAAAAAATTAAAACAGAAAAATAAAAAAAAAATAGATAAAACATAAAAAATAGATAAAAAAAAAGGTTTAGAAATAGAAAAAATTAAAAATAGATAAAAATAGAAAAATAGAAAAAAATATTAAAATATAGGAAGGAAAAAAAAAGAAGATAAAAAAATAAATCTATAATATAAAATACAACTTATTTTGAATCTTAAATATATCTCCTGCTATATACGGTTGAAATACATTGAAGTTAATCCAACGATTAAGATTGAGATTTCACCTGAGATTATTTTTTTTCCTCTCAAAACTATCACTTTCTTTTTTTCAAAGATGTGAGCAACACATAAATTATGATCCAATTGTCAAAAACTCTTCAAATGTGGGCATATATTTTACCCATTAGATCATTTTTTTAGTGGAATCTAAAAAAAAATTAAAATACACATTTCTTTCTCGCTCATTTTTTATTTTTTTTTATATTTAATAAAAAAATTTTTATTATTTGATCAAAATTTTATATTATTTTAGTTATTTTTACGATAAATCTAAAAATATAAATAAAATATTTAATTTGGAGGTAAAAATAGTATTTTTTTTACTTTTAGTGAACTTTCTCATAAATTATATATTTTTTTAGATTTTTAGATTCTTTTTATCAAGGAAAGCCGAAAAAGTATAAAATATTAATTAATTGGTGAAAAAATTCACTAAAGACAATGAAATATAAAAAATAAAGCAGACAAAAAATTTGCCTCCAATAGAAAGGAAAGTTATTTTCATATGTCCATTTTTTTTAATTGCACATTTTTTATATTTATTGAAATTAATTTGTCCAATGGTTGTAATAAAAATATTTGAGTAAAAATAAATATTTAAATAAATTTATCATAATAAGGACCAAAAAAATTATAATATTTGACACACATATTTTCGAATCTTTCAAACTATCTATTTATAATACAAAATACAACTCATTTTGAATATCAAATCTATCTCCCGTTATATACGTTTAAAATTTATTTTAGTTAATTCAACGGCTTAGATTTCACTTGAGACTATTTTTTTCATTCCAAAACTATCACTTGTTACTTCTCAAAAGCATGGAACCCATACAGGGTGTGATTCAATGGCCAAAAAATCTTCATTGAGCATATTTTTTTATCTAATAGATTATTTTGTAATGGGACCCACATGAAAAAAACTAAAACACCCTTTCTTTTCTCCTCCTTTCTTCTAAACTACCAATACTTTTTCAAAATTATTATACTTTCTAATTTGTTATATACATGCAATGTATATCTTCTCTAACGTTTATATCTTATCTGTTTTTTAGATTATAAAACTGTAACGAGTACACCTAGGGGATGTTTGGTAATGTTTTTATTTTTTTGTTTTTTTTGTTTGTTTTATGTTTGTTTAATTTTATTTAATTTTTTATAAAATAGAAATTAAAAATATGTTTGTGTTCACCTTTTTTTAAACTATTTAAAAATAAAATTATATTTATGTTCACCTTTTTTTAAACTATTTTAAAAAAAATTGGTGGTAGTGTTGGTGGTGGTGGTAGAGGTGGTGGAGGAGGCGGTGGTGGTAGAGGTAGTGATGGCGACAGCGGTGGTGTTGGAGGAAGAGGCAGTGGTGGTGGTATAGGTGGCGGCGGCGGCGGCAACGGCAATGGCAATGGTGTTGGAGGAGGCGGTGGTAGTGGAGGTGGAGGAGGTGGCAGTGGTGGTGATGGTGGCGATGAATGATTGAATGAGAGGGATGTGGATGAAAAAAATATAAATAAAATAAAAATACCATTTTATTATTTTTACTATTTTTAAAAATAGTGATAGTAATTTTGCATTATTTATAATTATAAATAGCAACACAAATAAATTTTAATTTCGGTTAAACAAAAATATAAAAATTAATGGGTTAACAAACATCACCCTAATAATTTATGTTTTTTGTGTAGTGGCCGTGAGCACGGGCAATTACTAGTATATATATATCAAAAGAAGAAAAAAAGTCTAGAACTTCTAGACCAGAAGGCATAAAAAGATAGAGAGATAGAAAGGCAGAGGCTCGGAGCTTACCTTCGATGGACAGCCGAAGGCAACCACTATGCTACAAATTGCGACAACGTGATGGTAGATATAGTCACTCTGCGACTACAGATCCAGTCGCGATGACGACGAGCAAACTGCAACGATAATGACAGATCCAGATTTCAATCAATCAACTAATGAGTCTGTTGATTGAATTGCTCGCCTCGTGCACGCCTCGTTGAAGTGTTGGCGCCTCACCCACAAGGAGGCGCGCCACAGTGCACCTTTTACGACTATGGTGTATACTGTACTGATATCAATACAAAAAAAAAATCTATAAAAATTAAGTATGAGTACACTATGTTACGTCCCTAAAAAATGAAGTACAGTCTGGGTCCGGGTGGGTTGGACCAGCCCAATTTGGCCTAAATATATATATATATATAAAATTAATTTTTTTATATGTATGTATTTATTATTAAAATTTAACATTTAAGGATATATAATGAATGTTTGGTCTAGTGACATGATTCTCACTTCATGTGCAAGAGGTCGTGAATTCAATTCTCGCAAGAAAAATTTGTTTTACACTTTTCATATGTACGTATTTATTTATTTTTAAAATATAATATTTTGAGATATACAATGAGTGTTTGATCTAGTGATATGAGTAAATATAATTTGATCACAAAGCTACTAGTACCCGATCGATATGAATCTTTCATAAAAAATAAAATAAAATTCTTGGCAGGCCCTATCAAATCCACGGTATACGTTGGTGCACCCAAATAAATGGTACAAAGTTCGGACTTCAAACGAAGCAAGGAGAAAGACAGAGAGAGATTTCCACATCCGCATAAACTTTCAAGTAAACGCGCCAGAGAGATTTCCATATCCGTAAAAACCTCCAAGTCAACGCGTTAAATTAAGTAATTTGCCAAGAATCGTCGATGGATTAAGACCACCCGCCCACCATGTCTCTCTCTAGTTTTCTCTCTTGTTATAATTAGATAATTATTTGATTATGCATGTTTCGTCTCTCTCTCTCTCTCTCATCATGAAAAAATAGGATCTTAGTCCTTTGTGTTTGTGCTCTCACATCCCTGAACAATAT
>BRYE01000013.1:15330000-15332500 GCA_030159115.1 Actinidia arguta var. hypoleuca | reverse complement strand
TTTTTTACCTAACATATTGGACTTGGGGCCCCCTAAATTGGGCTATTTTTTGGATGCCCACGCACGGGCCTATTTGGGTTGTGCCCAGGGCCGGCACTGCAAACAAGGAAACGGGAAAAAATGATAAAAATAAAATAGAACTAAATGCTGAGAAATTAAATTACTTGGGAAATAACCAGTAAAAAATATCACTTAATTGACTAGAACTCTGACATAATCCTCCATTAACTTCCTTTTCAATCATCAACTGAAGTGCATGTATATAATTCCCATCTCATGTAAGTTTCAAGCGCAGGAAAAATCATGTTGTGAAATTCTGTGTGCAGTGATCTATCCTATAACAACTTCTCGAAACTCTCAGATTGTAGCAAGAATGACGTGTAAGATCACTCACAACTCGGGGTATTTGTAATATCATAAACATCTTCTGTATAACCAGATGAAGTCTTCTTTCGCCTTCTAATTTTTCTACAGGAACTTGTTTGGAATCTCGTCCAAGGGAAATACATCGTAAGTTTGTACACCTTTGTAAGAATCTTCAATCATGATATTTTTGTTTTCAGTTTATTTCCTCATTACCTTCAAATCAAATGATATGATGCTGACCTGTTGGTGGTCTCACATTGTTTTTCCAGTGGAATCGTGTCCTGCTTGCCAAGCTATTGCCCAAATAGTACGTTGGAATATTGTCATTTCTTTTACGATACTGTGTTTTGATTTTATATCTTTGTAGTTTACACTGCCGTGAACTATATAGAAAAATTGTTATCAGCATAAACTGTTAGCAGCTTAGGCACAAGGAAGGAACATACACCTGACTTCACATGAACACAGGACATGATCACAAATCCTACAGGTATTATGTATCGCAAATACAAACTTATGATGAATTTTACAATCAACCGTGCATATTGCTGAATATAAAGAAACATGCTGAAAACAAATTATATTACGCGTATAATACAACTACTTTCTTATTAAATCTTTCAATGGACAATTTTGGTTCTTTCCATATATAACAGTATGTCCATGTCATTCTTAACTTCGAGGTGGCAATGTGTCATGTGAACAACATCCCCTCTCTCTCTCTCTATGAACTTCAAGGGGTTACCATCCTATCAGTCTCACAATTTTATTGTCTAAATTATATTAAACTTTGATATGGAAAAGAAATGAAAAAGTAATAAAAGATGGTATGGTAATATTAAGCTGTTAGAGATTATTTGAAATGTTTGGTAAGATAAATAAGTAGTAATTCGTTTGAAAAGGCATCTGTTTCTTCCCTTTTTTCTGTTTGATCTTTAATAAAAACTTTGAATAGTCAGCTACCTTGCTCGATCACCCTGGCGTACCAGCTATGCTATCTTAGCAGCAAAGATAAAAAAAGGTTTACAAAATCTGCATTTGTATTAGAGGTGGAAAATGGGAGGGTTTAGATGGGTTCAAATGGGTTGCGAGTTGAATATGGGTCAAAAGTATCCAGGTTGAATATGATCAGGTCAAATATGGGTCACGTCAAACCCATAAACCCGTCTTTTTTTTTTTTTCTTTAAAACTTTTTCTAGTTTTGTTCCCTTTTCTCTAAGATGGGTTTCGCAAACTTGAGAACTGGTCTAAGTGCAACTTACGATCATACTACCTTATGTGGCCAAAGATTAAACCTTATTTGATGTAATCAATTACTTTTTTCAAAACTACATAAGTAATCTGTCAAGCAGTATATGTATAATCCAAACAATTGATATCTTGAAATTCATTAAGATAAACAAACAAGTGAAAAACTAGAAGTAAAGGATAAGTTGCTAGGTTAATTAGAACTTGTTCGGGTTATCTAAATTTCTTTTTTTATATACTTTTTTTGCTTTTAGAAATAATTTTTCTTCAATTTTTGCTTAGAAGTTTTTTAATTTTTATAACTTAATTGGTATTTGTTGCGGTTTCTCAAATTTTGCTAAAAAGTTGGAAATACTGGCTGTTCTTGAGGATGAAATTTCAATTAAGTTATTCAACACTCACCTATTCAGCCTCTTTCGGCCAGCATGAGATCCCACAATTAAGATTGCGGTGATTAATGCTTTTGGTTGTGTTTGGATGGCAAGAATTAAGGACCAGAAATGAGAATCTTGTTCCCAAGAATGTGATACCCAAATAATCATATATTACGTGTTTGGTGTATTCAAAACAAAAAAATTGTAAATTTTATTTAAGCGTTTGGTCTAGCCATTTGAAACATATGAATGAAATTATTTTTTACTTACTTTTCTGAAAACTCTATTTTCAGTTTTATTTGAAAGAAATTATTTTTTTATTATTATTTTTTATTTTAGATGTCGTTTTTTATTTTTTTTATTAATATATTTTAGTTTCCTAGTACATCTTAGTTAAAATAATCAAAAAAGTAAAAAAATATTTTTTAAATACAAAAGCTAATAAAATAAAAAAATATTTCAAATGAATTGTAAAATTAATCATTTACAAAATTTATTAATTTATATTTTTT
>BRYE01000013.1:15270000-15280000 GCA_030159115.1 Actinidia arguta var. hypoleuca | reverse complement strand
AACAAGATTGCTAAATGGTAAAATCGTATCCAAGAGACAAAAGATACCCAGTAAAACAATTAAGTGAAATTTCAGAAAAGAAAAATAGAAATAATAATTACAATTGAGAATGCAACAAAAAGGAAAGACAAAAAGGAAAGACAAAAAAGACAGGCACGTATATATTAAGAATGCGCATATATATTAAGAATGCAATAGCCCTGGTGGTGCTAGAACAATTAGTCTGCTTCTTCCTTTCCTCCATTCTTAACCACAGGCTCAGCCTTTTCCAGTCATTTTCTTCATGTTTCCGCAACTTTTTATCGAACTCAGGATGCATAGCATAATATTAAACAAAACAAATATAGAGATGAGAATGTATTAATCTCATAGGCAATGTTGCAATGATTTTCAAGCTCAACAGCATTGCTATAACTTTCAAGGATCATGAAAACTCCCTCTCTACTAAAATTTGATGTTGCTTTACAGAATTATCAAATTATCATTAATTGAACTTAAACTCTCAACAAAAGATCCAATTACAGTGATTTTCGCATTTCTTACTTTTTTTGATTTTCTTTGCAGAGCAGCTTCCATAAAGAACTTGAACTAGAATCCACCCACTTTGTCTCTGAAGCACTTCTCTTCTCATAAGACCTTCTCTTTAACTTTTCCTTCTCATTGTACTTGGGTGGTGGCACTATGGAACTTTCTTTAATCAAATTTTGATTACTTACAGAAAAGGGCAAATCTGTTTAGGTTGTATTTCAACATGCATGCTATTTATGAAAGTGAGATTCCATATTGATATTTCAATGTGATATCTATATGTTCTTAGATTAAACTATCCCAATCAGAAAAACTAGCAAAATGTCAAAAAACACAAAAAAAATGTCAAAAAACAATCATAATTGTTGCTAGCATTTCCTGACATATAAATTACAGCAAACACTGTCCTCCATTGGTCGCATGCAAGACTACAAAACTATGGCCACGATATATATCAGAAAAATGGAATGTGCTTCTACTTAATATAAAACTAAAAAATAAATAATAAATTGACAAACGTGAATAGAAAAGAAGAGCATGAATGTTTTACTAAATAAGAAAGCCTGCTGTGAAAGTATTAAAGGCAAAAGGCAACTACAAATAAGTTTACGCCAACAGAGTTTCGTACCATAAGACTTGGGACAAACAACAAGCAAATATGGTTTTAGCTTCTGCCAACTAGCTTCTACCGCTAGTCGTTGGACTTGGAAGCAAGCTACCCTCTTAACTACAAATATTTACTCCTCTTTTGGCTTCACGAAAATATTAATATTCTAGTTTTTCCGGTAGCAAATCCAACATTCACTAAGTTTTTGCAAATAAAGTGTCAACAACAATTTATATGGGACAAAAAAGATACTAACAGAAAATAAATTTATTCAAAAAAGAAATTAAACAAATCTTGCCAACAAAGGATAAGAAATCTTCAAGTTTCATACTAGGTGAAGTCCACATCAACTTTTCTATCAGTTTCTCAGGCCTAGGGTCTGAATCACCAAGAGAAGTTTTGTTGGCAATCCCAAAGTTTCCATAATGTCTACATTGTGCTTGCACTTAGATGTGTCTAAGCCTCTAGAACCATGACGCAAAACAAAGAAAATTTCCACCGGGCAACAAGATTCTAGAATGGTAAGAATCCTATCAGTAGACACAAAATACTTATAAAATGATTGAATGAAATTCATAAAAAAAAGAAATAATTAAACCTAAAAATGCAACAAAAATAAAGAGAAAATAGGCAGGCTCATATTTAAGGTACTCACATACTGAAGCCTTGGTGTGAACTTTTCCTCCTGTCTTAACCAGATCCTCGACCCTTTCTAGTCATTATCTTCATGTTTCAATATTTCTAAATGGAACTCAGGATGCATCACATAATATAAAACAAAACATATAGTCAAACAAAACAATAGATGAGAACATATTAGTCAGACTTTATAAAGGCAATGTTGCAAGGAAATTCTCAAACTCAACGCCGTAGCCATAACATTCAAGGATAGTGAAAACTCTCTCCTCGATACTAAAATTTGATGTTGTATTTATAGATTTTTCTAATTACTATTAATTGAACAACTTAAACTCAAAGCAAAAGATCATAAAATGTACAAATTACAATGACTTATCGCATCTTTTACTTTTTGGTTTTCCTTGAAAAGCAGCTTTGAAAGAGAACTATACACTAAAATCTACCAATTTGCTATGTGAATCACTTCTTTTTTCACAAGTTCTACACACAGAAAATGCACCAGCAATTTAGTGCATTTCCTGTGAAATAGTTAATTCTAGGCAAAATCAGTTGAAAGTAATGTGCTTTTAGTTTCCATAAATTCAGCATATTGCTTTCTTCCAACATGTTCACTTTGAGATCTACATTGGAGCGGAACACGCAAAAGATTCTTGTTACTCGTTGATATTCAAACCAAAATGCACTTGTTTAGAATGGTTTACAATATACCTTTTTAGTTGTTTGGATGAACACAGGTGTTGTTCTCTCGCTGTCATCTCCAATTATGTTCAAGACTTTATCTTTGCCATCAGCAGAGGCTTCATCTATTTTATTAATTGTCTATACACCTTTTTTCTTGCACAATTATTTCTAGACTTCTTGATGTGAAAGACCGTGGTTTGATTTTCTACCCATTTCTAAAAAAATAAAAGAACTAAATGAAATAACCCTCCTTCTGGTTGATAAAAACAATGTAAAGACTTTGAAGATCATCTCATGTTTTTCAGATTATATACAAACATCGACGTCATAGAACCATGATCGTCAAATCTTCAAGAACACAAATTCCTATCAATGTACGTGATGACACGTGTAAATGATTACAAGAACCTAATAGTTATGTATTAACATACTTACATGTGAATATATAAGAAATACCTCAAACTAAGTAGAACTTGAACATTTGAACACCTACTGATCTTGATCTCGAGTAAACATACTCGAGAGTTTGGATAGAGCTCCATGATGTGCTTTTCATAGAATATTTCGAACATTTCTATGATAAAGATGAGTGTGTGAGCTCTAAAAGGTTGATCTCGATCTGGGATAAAGAGAAGAAGAATAGTTCTCTATAACAGGATTTGGAGAGATAGAACTAAGAGAGAAAGCGGAAGCAGCCTAACAAATAAAGAAGCAGAGACCAAAGACTTCTTCTCTAGTTCAGAAGAAAATAAATAGTGTAATCAGCTTGTTAATCTCAGCAAAGCAATCCTCTCTATATAGGTATTCACTTATATGACTCATGCTAGCCCATGTGAGTGGTCCCCAATGACCCATGTGAGGTCATTATGACCTCATCGGGAATCAAGAGACTCGGAGAATTTTGTTAGAAAATCCAGGGTAGGACCACCTAGACCGTTATAACATATTCCAAAAATACAACCTCTCTCTTATGTTAGACTGTCCAAGACAGTGCATCGCGGTGCTATTGGCTGCGATGCCTTGCTTGGCAAACTTCCATCATTGCCTCAAGTCCACGTTCTCTTAGATCCCACATAGGGGAGAGCACGGTGGTCTGCCTCTTGAACTTGTCCCAGATCACGCTCGGCCAAGGGATGTCGCGATGCCTCGAGCACCTCAGTGCTCCAAGCACATGATGCCGCGGTGTCAAGGGATGCAAAACACCACGGTGTCCATTGCAAAGACTATTTTTAAAGTGACTTGATTAGCAAACTTTACTTACCTCAATGAAAACACCAAAGTAATCTTTTTTACACAACATTTCACTAAATCTCCAATGCTAAGTTTAGCCTACAATCAAAATAACACTATATCAAATGAACATTTAACTTCCAAACACACATAAATGAAAACTAAAATGTAAAAACATGAGTGCATCCTGATGCCATTATAGAACAACGCCATGAAGAAAAGGTTGCTTTGTTCCAGAACTGATTTTGCCATATTAGTAATCTATTAAATATAATATGCTAGGAGTGTTGAGCAGCTTATCACAATTCTCTTTCAAAAAATGCAATGCAAACAATTAGTTTGCTGAAGTTTATCCTTGTTAAACAAAATACAAATAATTCAGAAATTGATCTTGCTTTCCTATCTTTCAGCTTCAAAATTCTTGGGAGTTAGGAGGGGGATAGGTATGATAATGTGTTGCAAGGCTGGAGAAGGGTAATAAGTGGGGTATGGCTTCTGAGTGGCATTAGCCCCACCAACCCCAATATGGGGCAAAGGTGAAGACATAAAAAGACCAATCATTGTCTTCCTTGTTTTCTTAGAGGAGTTTAGGATGGCAACTCCTAATTGAAGAGAATCATCGAAAAATGATTTCATAAATCTAGGTAATGCTGGGAGCAAGAAATGGAAAATGAAATGGGTTGAGAAAGGTTCTTTTTGTGGCATTGGCAGCAAAAGGACGATTAGTAATAAGTCCATCAAAGAAACACGTAGTTATTGCTACATATAGGCAGATTTTAGTTCACAGGGTAAGAGATTGGAGTGGAGGGAGTGTAGTGGTGGGATCTGATGTCGGCTCCGTTAGAATCTGATTAGGCCTTCCCTTTCACTAGAGTTTATTTTCTTTTTGTTTTCTTTTTGGTGTCTTTTCTTCTTTTTTTCCTTCTCCTTCTAATTGTATTTGGATGGTGCCACCATGGCACCTTCTTTAATCTACTTTTGATTACTTACAGAAAAGGGCAGATCTGTTTAGGTTGTATGCTATTTTTTCAGGCGAGTTTCCATATTGACTCCAACTCTATGTGATTTCTATAATATTTTAGATAAAACTATCCCAATCAAAAATGAAAAAAAAATGTCAAAAAAACAATCATATTCGTTGTTAGCTTTGCCTCACATATCAATATGGTAAATTGTGTCCTCCATAGATCACATTCAAGATTACACAATTATTGCCTTGATATCATTCAGCAAAATATAGAATGTGCTTCTACTTAACATATAATTCTAAAAAATATAAAAAGAATAATAGAAAGGAAGAGCGTGGATTTTATACTAGATAAAAAAGCTTGTTGTGACAATATTAAACACAAAAGGACAAGCAAAAGGCATCTATAAAATAGAAAGGAATAGCGTGGATGTTATACTAGATCAAAAAGCTTTCCATGACAATATTAAATGCAAAAGGCATCTATAAATAAGTTTAAGTCATATAGAGTTCCAGTCCATAAGACTTCCCTTTTTATCAAATATTCTCTCCTCCTCTTTTTGCTTCACAAAAAAACAGTAGCCTTCTAGTTGTTTTGTTCGCAAAGACAATGTTCGCATTGATTTTTTTGAAATAAAGTGCTATCATTAATTTTATATTGGACAAAAAAAATTATGATATAAAATA
This sequence comes from Actinidia arguta var. hypoleuca, assembly GCA_030159115.1. Lineage (NCBI taxonomy): Eukaryota > Viridiplantae > Streptophyta > Magnoliopsida > Ericales > Actinidiaceae > Actinidia > Actinidia arguta. The sequence continues at coordinate 15,274,661 of BRYE01000013.1, read as the reverse complement.
AACTTATTAAAAGAAAGATGTACAAACCTTGTCAACAAAGGATGATAAGAAGTTGATCTTTCTAGGTACGGATCTGAAGATATTCCAGTTCATATCAAGTGAAGTATACATCAACTTTTCGATCAATTTCTTGGTACTAGTTCTGATAATAGTTTGGAAATTGATATGTTGAAGTGTTGATCTGTTCACATTATTTAGCTTCAAAATTTTTGGGAATTAGGAAAGGGAGATGGATAAGCTGGATGTGCCGTGGTCTGGAGAAGATATAACAGTGTGGGCTCCTAAGTATCATGAGCACTGCCAATATGGGGCCGAGGATAGACCTAAAAGGCCAGTTACTGTCTTCCATGTTTTAGTTACTGTCTGTTTAGGATGCAACACTTAATTTGAAGAGAACCACCCAGAAATGATTAGGTTGTAACGTTCATAAGGCTGGTCGAAAGAAATAGAGATAGATGAAAGTTGTTAAGAAAGCTCCTTAACTGTTAATTCAAAATATGCTTGAATCAGAAGAGAAGAAGGTCAATTAACACGAACACATACCAAAACAAACCTTCACAATTTTCGTCGCGATGTTCTTTTAACTGTGAATGAAACGTATCAACAACCAATTGAAAGGATAAACGAAATGCAGAATTGGTTTGAATTGCCCCTTAACTGTTAATTCAGAATCACCGTATGAGGATTGAAAACTGAAAGTGTTTCAGAGAAGATAAGGGTCAATTAACACGAACCCACACCAAAAAAATCTTCACATTCTTCGTTGCGATTCTTCAACTGTCAATAACACATTGCAAACAGAACCCAAAGTTGTTTGAAAAAAAGAATATATGAAAAAGGTAACTGTCAATAACACATGCAAACAGAACCCAAAGTTGTTTGAAGAAAAAGAATATATATGAAAAAGGTCAATTAACAGGAACGCATATTAAAACCTCTTCACCATCTTCATTGCGATTGGTCATTCCTGTGAGTAACACACATGATGAACTAATTGAAAGTAGAAACGAAATCCAGTGCTAGTCAAAGAGAAAGAATGTATGAAAGAGGTCAATTAAGATGAACCGTGAACGCATACCAAAAACTCATCGCAATATCAAAAACTCATCGCCATTGGTCTTGTGGATAACACCAATTGAAAGTGTAAGCAAAACTCAGATTGGGTAGAAATAAGATAATGTAAAAATTGTTCTTCTTTAACTGTTAATTCAATATCACCTTACGAGACTTGAAATCTTGAAATCTATCAGAGAATAAAGAAAGTTACGGAACGTTGTTTCGAATGTAACGATTGCGAAATTTGATTCAACGCTAAAGACGAGAGCCCTATGTGCTCTTCGATGGACTGATCAGGACGATGATCAGGATCAGAGCAACTCCAACGGCTCCCTCGTCTCCATTTTTAGACAATTTGGGGATGATTTAAAAAAAAAAAGCTCCAGCCCTATTATGGCTCCCTATTTTTTAGGGTCCCGACCATAAATGGCGAGTCACTGTAGACTTTTTATAATTATTTAGGCTTAATTATTGATACATTCCTTAAATTATAATGTTTTGTCACTAACACCTCTCAATTAAAAAATCGATCACTTACACCCCTTAACTATTGAAAATTGCAAATCTCTTATGCCGTTAACAAAATCTGTACAATTACTAGAATACCCCAAATATTCCAATGCCCAGCTCTCTTTCCCATTCTCTCATTCACGCGTTCATCTTTTCTCTCTCTTCTCTGCACTCTTCTCTCCTGCTCTCTACTTTTTGTTTCTTGTTCTCTTCTCCGCCTCGTATCTCTCTCTTCTTGCCATCTACATCTCCCTTTCGCAGTTGCTGCACTATCCCGTTTTCTGCTCTCTCTCTCTCTCTCTCTCTCTGTCTTCTCTCTTGTTCTCTGCACTCTATATATCTATGCTATCTCGTTCTCTGCGATTGAAGTTAAAAATCAGTTGATTTAGTGACTAAAAATAGTCTGAAGTTAAAGTACCAAAGGTGTGATTTATTAACTGAAAATCAATTGTACAAAAACATTGTTTTTATTTGTTTTGTATTTTGGTAATTTTTTTAAAATCTTGGTTTTGGGGATTAAATCTTGGTTGCTATTCTAAAATCTCTACTCATTTCTTAATCTCTGATTTTTGTTATGATTTTTGCTGCTTTTTTTCTTTTATTGTCTCCTTCGTAGCTGTTTGTTGTATTTTTGTTGTTGAATGTTGTTGTCCTGATGCTTGCTATATGGTGTTTGCTATTATTCTACTGAAATGTATTTCAAATCTGTTTTCTATTTGTCTCTCAAATCTGTTTGATGTGATTTTGATGTTTGCTGTATGTCAGTGTTTTGATTTTTGTTATTTTTTTTCTTTCTGTTGTCTCCTTCGTAGCTGTTTGTTGTGTTTGTGTTGTTGAATGTTGTTGTCCTGATGCTTGTTGTCTTGTGTTTGCTGTTATTCTACAGAAATGTATTTCAAATCTATTTTCTGTTTGTCTGTCTCCTTTGTAGCAGTTTTTTTTTTTCAGCTGTCAATTGGGGGGTTTAGAAGATCTCATTTTAGTACACTTGTTTGATTTATGTTTTGCAAAAGGCATGACTAAGACTATGTTTACTTTACAAATTTTACATGGTGAAAAGTTAGTACAAGGGGAGCAAGGTACTTATGTGAATGGTGAGGAGTATATCTATACGGTAGATTATGATTTTATGTCCTACTTTGAGTTTATAGATATCATGAAGGACATAGGGTATCCAAACCACTCAATTGTTATTATAAGCTTTCAAATTCTGATATGAACATTGGTTTAGTGGAATTAACATTTAATGCTAAGATTATTCATATGTTTGATGTGCATACTGGGAGTGACATATCCATAATAGAAGTATTTGTTCATACTCCAGATTTAGTGGATGTGTTTAGTAATTCTGATAGTGAGTGGCATGATGATGTCCAAATTGATTCCGATAAGAAGGCTTTCAGTGGTATGGAAGAATCATCAACAGATGATGAGGAAGAAGTGGGTAATAAAGAGTTGGATGATAATGTTGGTGATAAAGATGAGAGTGATTCTGATAGTAGTGATGACCAACGTTGCCGTAGTGAGTCACTAAGTGATGATGATAACAAACTTACGTTTCCAGAATTTAGGGAGAAAGACATGAAAATTCCTCAATTACAGTTGAGTATGATATTTCCTAATGTTAAAGTATTCAAAAGTTTTTAGAGGGAGTATCACATAATTGAGGTTATGCGTTTAAATTTGTGAAGAATGAGTCATCTAGATTGACGGTGGTAGGTAGTGATGATAATTGTGCTTTTCAACTTCATGCTTCTCCCGTGTCTAATTCATTTCAAATCAAAAGTATCAGTGGGCCTCATACTTGTGCGAGAAAATACACGAATAAGCATGCAACATCGACATGGATTTCAAATAAGTACATATAGAAGTTGAGTGATGCTCCTAAATTTAAGGTTCCCTCTATAAAGAAAACAATCAAAAGAGACTTGATGCTTGATGTGTCTCAAAACTAGGTTATAGGGTGAAGAGAAAGGCCCTATACATCATTCAAGGGAATTACAGAGAACAGTATTCTAGATTGTGGGACTATTGTGAGATGATTAAGAGGCAAAATCTAGGAAGCACTGCATTGTTACAGCTTGAGAGACCATGGTCGGTTGTATCACCATTATTCAAGAGATTATTCATATGTTATGATGCATAAGTAAAAGGTTTCCTAGAAGGTTGTAGGCTCATAATTGGTCTTGATACTTGCTTTCTTAAAGGACCATATGGTGGCCAATTAATGCGTGTAGTTGGCAGAGATGCAAATAATCAAATGTATCCCTTAACAATTGATGTGGTAGAAGCTGAAAGCATAAGCAATTGGTGGTTTACAAAAAATTGATTTCAGTGATTGGAAGGCATGGAGAAAGAGGCTGGTGTTTCATGTCTGATAGGCAAAAAGTAAGAATTTGAATTATTTATCAAGTCAACTTTGTTATTATCTTTAAGCTTTTAATTATAAATACTAATTCATGTTATTCATTTCAATGTTTTCTTAAGGGTTGACTCAAACATTTGAGAAATTGTTGCCTGGGTTAAAGCATAGATACTGCATCAAGCACATGCATTCAAACTTCAACAAGTTGTTCAAGGGAAAAGAATAAAAAAAACTCATGTGGGAAGCAGCTGTTGCTTACACAATTCAGGAACTTGAGCAAAAAATGAAAGATATCAAGGCAGTAAACAAGGATTCCTACAACTGGTCACTTAGAGAATCTCCACGCAATTAGGCAGGGTGCATGTTCAGTCTAAGCGTCAAATGCAATCGGATGGACAACAATACAAGTGAGGCATTTAATTCTTCTATCAAGGGAGCAAGAGACATGCCAATCTTCACAATGTTTGAGATGATTCGAAGACAATTAATAAAAAGGTACCAATATAGCATGTCATTCAGTAAGACTTTCGCTAGTAACATTTGTCCAAAAATTATTAAGAAACTAGAGAAAACTAAAAAAAATGCCATGGCATGTGATGTTATATGCGCTGGGGAGACTGTGTTATCTGTAAGGACCTATGTTGTTGATGTAGAATGGATAACTCAAAATTTCCTTAAATAACGAGACCGTAACAAGTCAGCGCGCAAAAAGTCTAAAAATTATAAAAGC
>BRYE01000013.1:15235000-15240000 GCA_030159115.1 Actinidia arguta var. hypoleuca | reverse complement strand
TGTTCATTTTTGGCTAAATAGAGTTTTGTTTTTAAAGTTTTTTTAGATGGATTAATGAGCTAAAGAAGGGCTCTCGTGGAGCTATGGCCAAACCCCCATTTTTTTTAGTGAGTAATGAGTAAACAAAAGTCCTAAAAATATTTTTTGTGTTTTACTTCAGTTTGTGCACAAGGGCAGCAGTGAGCATGCTATTTTATTCCCCATGGCATGTAGGCAAAAGAACTTGTCGAGTATTTGGTTTTTGTTTTGTCCATTGATATTGTTATCCTCCATTTACAGAATTATATTCGGTCTCAAACAAACGTGATATAGTATTAATAGACAGTATATACATATCGTTAGTTATCTCGCAGTGCTTTCAAATCCACTCTACATTCACCAGCACATTATATCCCACGGAATACAATTCGGCAAACAAACGACTCCCAAGTTCCTCTCCACTACCCTCGTTCTTTCCCTGACCACCTCAGCCTCAGATTCGTCGCCCTCTCCTTCTCCCTTTTCTCCTCGCATAGCCCTCTCCCTCCCTGTTGTTCCTTTTGCACAACCCTCTCTCCCTTGTCCCTTTCAAACAGCCTCCCACGGTAGCCCCTCTTTTTCTCTTCGACTTGGATTCCAAGTTGTTCTCTCTCTCAAACCCTATCCACATGGGGAGGAAGGAAGAGAGAGGGGGGCAACGTAGGGGGAGAAGTAAAGATCGTTGGAACTGTGATATCATATCATCTGTGACACATAATATCATCATTTAAATTAAACTTCTATAAGGAATGAGGAAACCCTCTATTTGAGTATATGTAAAAAAGTTCTGCTATGAGCGCATAGTGGAGTTCGTTTTACAGAAGTTGTAGTATGTTGTTGGATGGAGGAAACATGTGTCATCAGTGACAGAATCACCATTGCAATGAAAACAAGGGAAGGGGAAAGTGGGGAGGGGAGTACAGTGGAAGGGGAAAAGACTGCTGTAAGATTGTGCTTGACCAAGGATTTGTGAGATATTTATCAAGGACAAAAATGATAGGTAAAAAAATAAATCAAAACCCATAATTTTTTCCCTTATATTTTCTTTTTATTTTTATTTTCTGAACTAGAAAATAACTATTTTGAAATTTTAAATTTTAGTGTAGAAGTAAGTAATCCATGATTCTGAGTTATTCAAAAAAAAAATATTAATAATAGTCGAGATAAGAATTTAATAATTTTATATATCATTTAAGAAATATTATAATACACACAATTAATTTTGGGATTCAGGTGATTTGGGGAAGATAATAATAGTTTCTTCATTGTGGAAGAAATTTTTTTCCCCACACAACTACAATAAGAAAAGAAGAAGAGCTACATATAACAACACTTGGACTCCAAAATCACACTCGATAAGGTAACACCTCATACACTAAGGTTCCGTTTGATAATACTTAAAATTAAGTTTTTTTAAGCTTATTATCAAAAATGTCAAGATTTTTTTGTTTTTTTTACTTTACTTTAGCTAAAATTAAGTAAAAAAAATCAACTCTAATTGGCTTTTTTACTTATTTCAAGCAAAAAAATCAAAAAAAGTCATAAAAAAAATTTGTGTCAAACGGAGCCTAAGTCAATTCATTGATTTTGCGATTTCTTTAGTTGAGTACCCTAGGCCCGGTTCTAGGTTTGATCGAGGCATAAATAATGCTGAGTATTTGTTTTTTAAGTATAAGCAAACATTTAAACCTAAACACACATTTTTGCATTGATCAAACATTATTACATACAATTGAATCCTCTATTGGTCAAAATTAAACTTCCATCTCTCTCCCCACATGCAGTAGCATTCTTTTGGAAATGGGTGTGTGCAGGCGGCAGTCTTCTTTTTACCAGTCAGAAAGAATTGTGTTTTAAAGATCCCATGCAATGTACATAGTCCCAAATTCGCTTCTGGATGCTTGTTTTTTTTTTTTTGTAGTTGCTTTCCATTTAAATTGCATTATTTCACCATCCTTTATTATGATTTTCATTATCACTGGCCATAATTACGAAAAGGAAGTTTCCCCTCCATATTTATCTGTTCCTATATATATATATATAGGCAATCATGTGGCAGCTTTTCAAGACTAAAGAGGGGCAAACCCAAAATGAAAGGACGGATCTGCCAAATGAGAAAAACTTTATATAGCTAGTAGCCAGGACTAGGAGGAAACATCTCAATATCCATGGTACAAACATAAACATTTTTTTTCTATTTTTCTCTTTATCATGCATCTATTATCCTAGCGATGGGTCCATAGGCGGAGCCTCAACAGGGCTGAAAAAAAATTATATTAATATTTTTAATATAATTTATTATAAATATAATTTTAATCTTTAAAAAAAATAATAATTTATTTTTATAATTTATAATTTTGACCCGTTGAATTTAAGTTCTGATAATTTTAACCTCATAAAAATTAATAATTTATCTTAAATTCTATAATTTTGATCTCGCTAGATATAAATTCTTATTATTTTATCTCCACTAATTTTAAGTTCTAGTTTCGCTCATGGATGAGTTCACTGTTTTGTTTTAAATTCATCAATGATCATTGACAAGAGGGACTGAAGTTATGTTTTGTTCCAATCCTATGAAGGACAGCTGAATAGGATATTAAACCTGATTATAGAAGGAAAAAGACCATAATAATGGATAGCCTACCTGATTCTTGACATGTGTCATAATTCTATTAGAGTATTAATTAAAGATTTTTAAATTATACATGTTTGGTATTTTCATGAAAGACTTCATGGACTCAAAAGCTCTCCAAAGGGAGCTGCTTTTCACCCCCCTCTGACCGCGGGGGGGGGGGGGGGGGGGAATTGTCTCCTTGATGATTTTACGATTTTACCCCCCACCCCAGCCCACCCCTCCTCTCTCTCTCTCTCTCCCTTTTTAGTTTTTTGTATTTTTTATTTAGTTTTTTTTTTTTAGTTTTCTGTATTTTTTTATTAGTTTTTTATTAGTTTTTTTTTATCTTTTTAAACCAAATCTCTCTCTCTCTCTCTCTCTCCCCCTCTCCCTTTTCGGTTTTCTGTATTTTTTTTTTAGTTTTGTGTATTTTTTTTTTTTAGTTTTTTTAGTTTTTGTTTCATTAGTTTGTCAGGGAGGCGGGAGAAAAAATTTCATCTTTATTAAGGACGTATGATCTCTGAAGGCTAAAACCTTTGTGCCCCTGAAGTTCTCTTCCCTTTTCCTTCCCCCCACCTACACAAACAATTTTTTTTTCAGATTTTTTTTAGTTTAATTATTTTTTTTATAAGTTTTTCTTTATGAAATTATTTTTTTTGGAATCTTTTTGTTTTTAGTAATTTTTTTTAAAAAATTTATCGGGCCCTTTTTGCTATAGGAGTTAGAAAATATAAAAAAATATTGATTGAATATTTTTTTTTATAAATGACGAAAAAAATAAAAATAAAAGTAACTAAAAAAATCTTTAAAAAAAATGAGTTCAAATTGGGCTTTAGATCTATTAGAGTAAGAAAAAAAATTAAAATAATTTTTATTTTTAATTTAAATGGTGGAGGAGATTCTGACATGTATCAAAAATTAATAAACAAAATAAATAAAATCAATAAAAGAAAAAAAATAAAACTATATAAAAATAACAAAAAAATAACAAAAAAAATATTGAAAATCGTAATAAAAATAAATATTTATCTAAAAATAAAAATAAAGCTGAAAGAAAAAAAAAATTCATAAAAAAAATTTAAAAAAATTAAACAAAACTAAAAACTAAATAAAAAGGAAGGGGAGTTGCTGGAGAAAGAATAAAAGAAGAGGGGTAAAATGGTAATTCTCTGAGGGGACAAGGGGGGGCGCAGTGTCAGGGGAGGGGTGAAAAGCAATTTTCCTCTCCAAATCCTGGGATTTTAATTTTAATTTTAATTTTAATAAATTAAATACACGTCATATAGGGTTTTAAAATTCTCCAAAAAGTTTTGCTCCAAAAAATCTAAAACCCTCATTTTATTTTATTTTTCTTATATTTTCTTTGTTTTTTTAATTTCTAAACTAGAAAATAACTACTTTGAAAATTTTTCTAACTGTAACAAATTAAATACACGTCACATAGGATTTTAAAATTCTTCAAAAAGTTTTGCTCCAAAAAATCAAAAAAAAATCATTTTATTTTTTTCTTATATTTTCTTCATTTTTTTATTTTCTGAGTTATTCAAAAAAAATATATTAATAATAGTCTGGATAAGATTTAATAATTTCATATATTATAAAAGAAATATTACAATACACACAATTGGTTTGGGGACTCAAAAGCTCTTAAAACCTCATAATTTGCTCTTTCTTGAGAGAGAGAGAGAGAGAGAGAGAGAGAGAGAGAATCAGGAATGGATCCAATTAAATTTTATGTTTCTAGGTAGGGAATTCTATCAGCTGCCCCACCTGCTGGTTATTAATTAATTTACTAAAATTCTCCAAAAAGGTTGTCATCCACCTAATGACTGATCATCACTAACAAGAGAATCCTTTGAAAGAGTCTGAAATTTGGATTGTTTAGAGCGTTTTATTAATCTTATGTGACGTTTACGGTTAGGAATCTCACATATTTTTTAAGTTTTCTCATCTTTATTATTTTAGTGAGTGTTTGTTATAATTAAAATTTATGTTAAAATAAAATAGTTCAAAAACAAAAGTTTAAAAATATCATAATGGAACTTCTTTAAAATAAGTTAGAAAATAGCGTAAAAATTTTCAACATTTGACTATGGTAACAATTTAAATCCTATAATTACAATTGTAACAAATCAAATCATTTAATTTTAATTTTAATTTAGTAGCAATTTAAATCATATGTTATTCTTCATACACTTAAGGCTAACGGAATCAACTAGTTCTCACCCAATATGCACTGATACCATGTTATATAAGTTTTTTTTTCTTTTTAAACTCCTAATCGAACCATTCTCATTCTAAAGTGACATAAAAATTTAATTTCTTTAAATAAATACAAAATTAAAGCTATGTAATTTATCTTGTT
>BRYE01000013.1:15230000-15232500 GCA_030159115.1 Actinidia arguta var. hypoleuca | reverse complement strand
TAGTCCGTGGAACCCCTAATCCGGTGTTTGGTTTGGCCATAAATGGCCGGACTAATAGTCCGGTCGGACTATTAATACCATGAATTGGTGGTATTGTTAATACCACGTGGGACATGGTATTAACAATACCACCCTACTCCATGGGCCCAAATTGATAAAATTATCCTTGATATTTGTATATTTGTATAATTAAATGGTAAATATGAAATTTCATAAAAAAAATTCATAAAATTTTAGACACTATTACCACATTATCCTTGATATTTAACAATTCCACTGTCCAATCCCATGCAAATCAAACAAGAGGTTGGACTATCCCACCTCATTATCAATCACAATCCTAATCCCACCTCATTACTAATCCTACCAATTCTATCACAATTATCAAACGAGGCCAAAAGGTAAAACAAATTCAAATTTACAAAAAAAAAAAAAAAAGATTCTAACGATGCAAACTCTAATCTTCTCTAAAATTATTTATTTCTTGGATTTAGTGGTTTTTTTTACATTGCTCTATTGTTTTAATTTTTGAGTTCCTTTAGTCAATAAACAATGAAAAGGTGAGAAAAATTAAGAAACAAGCTAAAAATATGGGATAATTATGTATAAATCTTTACTACACAACTTATACCGAACTAACTTCTGTATTTAAACAAACTCTCGTTGTAGTCACTTTTCTAGGTAACATTATCTTTGTATCCTTAATCCGTTCTACAAGGGAGTTGTCACTTTGGAGGTTTAGAATCAATTGTTGGAGTGTTGGCATGACACTTTTTTTTTGTATTTTTTTTTAAATGTAATAACTTCTATTGTACACAATATTTTTGTAAAAAATTATATTTTTACAACCTTCTCAATGAGATTTATCAAACAAGATCCATATTAAGTATAAATTTATGACAATATAAAAATATTTTTTTTCTTGTAATTAGATTCGAGGTGAGGTAAGTGATAAATTTATCATTCTACACAAAAAATTATATAAAATATATAAAAAATTATAAAATGTGTGAGATTAGTATATTTAATTGATAGAATGATTAATTTATTATTCTACATATATAATTAGTGAAAATAAGATTTTTCTCATTTATAATGCATTTATACTTTTAATTAGGATACAGAATGAGAATTTTATTATTCAAAGGTGAGAAAATTTCTTTAAGGTTAATCACTTATAATGAGATCATCAACCACAACCTCCCACCACGACCATCATTCACACTTAAAAAATAGAATAAAAATATAAAATATTAATGTAATATTTTTGAATGGTAAAATGTGTACGAGTAATATGTTTAATTGGTGGATTGATAATTTTATCATTATACACATATATTTAAGGGGCATAAGGAATTTTTTATTCATAATATATTCACATTTTTATTTGGAATATGGAGCGAGAATTTTATCATTAAACAACGATCCAAGTGTTCCATGCATGAGAAAATAATAATTTCATAGCATGTGTTTACGATAATAGTTGTTTAATATACATATTTGTATTAAATATATGTATAAGTTGTACATGTATTTGTCAATATATAGTAATGCTTTCGGGAATAGTTTATACACCAAAATTTGAATTGTTACGAACTGATAAAACAAAATAAAATTTTTATCATTCAACAAAAACATGACGAGAATTTTTTAATTTTATAGTGTAAGTTTAAATTAGATCTAAATTTTAAATTTTTAAATTCTTCTCCTCAAGATGAACATAAAAAATATAAATTCTGATAAGACGGTAAAAAAATTACTAAACGGAAAAAACTCGCAAAATATATAACTAATTTAACTAATACAAATTGCACCTAAGTAATTTATATATATTTATTTGTTCAAACTCAATGTTCAAAGTCAAACTAGAAAACCTGTTTTTTCTTCGTATGGATCAAGAGTGTTGAAGTGCGAGGTTAAATGGCCATGGATGCGTGGTGTCGGTGATGCTATAGTCAATTTGTCAAATCGTTGGGGACGGACCGTCGGTGATAACTACCGAGAATCCTCAACGAAGGGCGGTCAGGCAGAGACTCTCCCGTTGTCTAGCCCATCCTTATTGGATTAACAAGATCAAATTTAAACTCTCTTCACAGGCTTGACTCAGAGCGGCCTTAGGCTCGAGCCCTATGGTTCCAAGTCCAGTTAGAATTGTCGCAGGACACGCATATGGGCGTAATATTACACAGAAAATGGGGATGGAAGCCCAGTTTGACGAGGAGTCTAGGATTAGGCATTCTCTCTCGGAAAATTTCATATGATCAAGACTCTATATCAATTGAGGGTTCTAACACAAAATAATTTTACTCAAAGTGATGACTTGTAATTAATATTGGACAATTTCACCCCTCCTATTGGAATGACGCCATTTGAGAAATGAAAAGCAAAGCATGAATGCAAGTCAGACGTGTCTCGGATGTAAGTCGTGTGTGCCCTAGGTGTAAGTCGAATATGTCACGAGTGCAAACTGGATATAGATTCACTATCCTATCGATTATCC
>BRYE01000013.1:15220000-15225000 GCA_030159115.1 Actinidia arguta var. hypoleuca | reverse complement strand
GTATTAAAGACTGCCTACTATTGTTCTGTATTCAGATGGATCACAGGGAGGTGATCCCGATGATAACGTAAGTGCTGATGAATTGGTTGGTAAAAGAGTAAGGACATGTTTAGCATCTTTCATATGAGTCTAAGCAAGCAAATCCTTGATATAGCACCGTTGGGAAAGTAGGATACCATGTCGATGAGAAACAACTTCAACGCCAAGAAAATAAGAAAGTGTCCCCAGATCCTTAAGAGAAAATTGCTGAGCTAGAAAATCAACAACCTAGTATACAAGATCTTCACTATTACCAGTTATTATAATATCGTCAACATATACCAACAAGTAGATCAGTTTGGGGCCAATGTTGAGAACAAACAGGGAAGTGTCAGAATGAGAATTCTTAAACCTGGAATCCACAAGGAATTGGTGCAACTCATGATACCATGCCCGATGAGCTTGTTTCGTAAATAGCTTTGTAAAGTTTACACACATGAGTGGGATGATCAGAGTCAATGAAGCCAGGAGGTTGAGCCATATATATTGTTTCTGATAAATTGCCTTGGAGAAAGGCATTGTTGGTATCCAATTGGCGAAGAAACCAACCATTGCTTATGGAAATACTAAGCACAAGTCTCACAGTAATTGGCTTAATAACTAGACTGAACATTTCAAGATAATCCACACCTGGTCTTTGATGAAAGCCTTTGGCCACAAGACGAACTTTAAACCTATCAATAGAGCCATTAGAATTTCTTTTAATGTGAAATATCCACTTACAATGTACAAGATTGGTGATACCAGCGGGAGAAATGAGTTCCCATGTCCCGTTGTGAACAAGGGCGTCATACTCTTCAGATATAGCTTTGTATCAGTTTGGGTCTTTGAGGGCCTGAGTAACGGATAAGGGTTCAGGGCTAGGTGAAGAGGCTAAGTGAGTGTGAAGGTTTAGTCTTTGAATTGGTTTGGTACTATGGTTTTTGGCTCGGGTAGTCATTGGATGGCGAGGGGGGCGTGTATAGATAGGTTATGAGGCAGGGAAGTGTTGTGTTGGAGTTTCTGGTTGATGGGATGGTGGTGACGAGGTTGGGGAGGGATCAGCAGCAGGAGGCAAGTCTAGAGCGTGTACTTCTGGAGTGTGAGAATGCGGCTGTGTTGGAAGAGGGATGGGAACTGTGATAACTAGTAGAAGTCATGTGGCAGCTGTAGTGGAGGTAGGACGAGTTAGCTGATTATTAAGAGTGGTGTAAGGAAATATGGATTCTACACATTGAACATGGCGAGAGACATAGGTTTTAGAGGTGGATGGTTCAAAACAGGGATAGGCACTTTGAGATAATGAGTAACCAAGAAAGACATAGGGTTTAGACTTTAGAGCTAGTTTATGGGATGAATAAGGGCGAAGCCATTGATAACATAAGCACCCGAAAATCTTGAGTTTAGAATAGTTTGGTGTGGTTTTGAAAATTAATTCAAAGGGAGTGGAGAGGTTGATAGTAGTGGTTGGCATTCTATTAATTAAGTAGACAACAGTACTGAATGCATGAGACCAAAAGGTTAGACAAGGAAGGCATGTGAGGGTACGGTGAGTTCAATTTCTACAATGTAATTGTGTCTTCTTTCAGAGTAACCATTGTGTTCAGGCTACTACTTAACCAATACCTTTATAACTAATTTCGCCTCTCCTAATTTTATCATACATCCTTCATCTCAACATTCCTTCCCACCCATACTAAAAACATCAAAAAAGGAAATTTTAAAAATAAAAAAAAAATACATAGAAAAATGCATAATTGCCAAATTCATTTATGATATGAACTTCAGGCACCAATAAGATTTTAAATCTAAACCACCCATAAATTCTTCTTTACAAATCTCTACATTCCTAGTTTGTCCCCTTTCTCAACCCATAGCAATCCTCAAATCTTTCATTTGATATGCATGCTTCTCCCTAGTCTCTATCCAAAGTCACATTCTTAGACTAGTTCAAGCCAATTTCTTCACTCCCGACAAGTTATTCTGTTGAAGTGTCGCCATTAATTGAAATTAGTGACCCTTTGAAAGCAACCTCCTTACCATCCATTCCATCGATCAACAAGTAAATCAAATGGAGTATCAAAATGGATATCCTCTCTCACATGATTCATATTTGACAAGACCCCTTTCGTGGAGAAAACCAAATTTGAGTGATTCACAGCTGGGAATACTATCTTTTTCCCCAAAATTAAAGAGTAAAGTTGCACCTTGAATGATGGTGCTATTAAATTCTCAACCTCCACATAAATAGAAACAAGTACATGGGTTATGGATGGAATAGGGACAGCGAGACTTTCACGTGGTTCATTCACACAGCCCCTGTTTTTTTTTTTTTTTTTTATTATAACAAAATCACTGTCCACGGGTTCTATAACTATTAACTCAAAACTCCTAATTTGTCATTCACTGACGAAACTCTGATTCGATGTCGGTGGAAAGAACTGTGGAATTGTTTTGATAGGCATGGGAGATGCTCTCTGGTATACAATTTTTTATTTGAAGTGTATGAAAATACACCTTATTTAATAATTATTAGATAAAAAAAATAATTTAAATATTTAAATAAATTAATAATTAATAATGATAATTTAAATATCAGAGTAAGTTTGTTTTTATAAATTGTATTGATTTGATTATAAATTATATTTATTTTGTTATGAATTTTTATGGTCATTGTTATAAGGTATTTTTTTATGAATTATATTGGTATGTTTGGTAAATTTATGAACTTTTATGGTTCATTTTTGAATATTTATTGTTCAATTCAAATCATTAATTGTCGTGGAGCCCACTAATTAAATTTATTTTTATGATTTTTATCGGTTTGATTATGAATTATTTTGATTTTGTTATGAATAGTTATAACCATTGTTATAAATTAGTATGGTTTCAAACAATAAATTAGTCGCTTTAAAATATTAATTGCCACGAAGCCTACCAATTAAAATAGAATTTAACTATTTTTATAAATTTTATTGGTTTGATTATGAATTGTATTTATTTTGTTATGAATTTTTGTGACTATTTTATGAGATGTTTGTCATGAATGAATTTGCTATGAATTCTATTTGTATATTTGATAAATTTTATAATTTTTTAAGATACGTTTTTGAATTCTTATAAAGTAAACGTTTTATAAAAATTTGTGACTATATTATGAATTAAAAATTAAATTTATGAGAATTTGTGATAAAATTATATTTTAATCTAATTGACTTAGGAAATAAAAGATTTGACCTATCAAAAATAGTGACATAATGCAATCTCAACTATATTACGGGTGCAAATAATATGTGATGTATATTATTGTATTTCTCAATAAACTTAAATTTCAAATAAAAAACATTTCACGAAATTAGATTTGATGTTTTATATGTAGAGTTCGGCATTGAGATTCAGAGTTTTACAGGAACCACTTTGATACGAGTGATTTAAAACCTTTGTCAAGATCACAGCAAAGTATATCTATACTACCTCTAACATATTTTTCACCTTAGACTCCTTTTGATAACGCTTAAGAGTCAAGTATTTTTTAAATTTGCTATTAAAAAAGTCAAGTTTTTTTTATTTTTCTGACTTTATTTTAGCTAAAAATAAGCAAAAAAAAATAAATAAAAAAATCAATTTTTTTATGACTTTTTTACTTATAAACTTAAAAAAAAACACTAAAAAGTTGGTACCAAACGGAGCCTTAGTTTCATAATCGACCTCTCTACAGTGAAATCTTAAAGGTCAAATTGTAATACAGTCAAATTTTTTTGATTTTTGATCTTTTTGACTTTATTTTAGCTAAAAAAAATAAAAAATAATAAAAAAAAAAAATTATGATTTTTTTACTTATAAGCTTAAAAAAAAAAATTAGTACCAAACGGAGCCTCAAATTCATAACCGACCTCTCTACAGTAAAATCTTAAAAGTTCAAATTGTACTACCTCTCATAAAATTTGCCTTTAATACAGATTTTTCCCTCGTGTTCTAAAAATTACAATGACCTCCCATAAGATTTGGAAATGCATTACAATCTCCTATCCCAAACAGGGCCGAGTACCTAACTTTATAAATATGAAAATTTGTTCATTTTCTCCACTAGTAGAAGAATTGAACAAGGACAAAAGAAAACTTGTGGAACGCATTTTCTAAAAAGATGTAGTTGAATATTACTATTTTCAGTCAAAGAATTGATATAAATTCAAGATAAAAGCTCTTCATGCCCAAAATAATGCCGCATCTTAGATATGGGTCTCAAATACAAGGGAGGTGTAAAAATATTAAAATTATTTAATTCTCAAGTCAAGAACACGTAAAAATATTCATTTACCTTAATGTATTTCTTTTATTTTTTATGATAAATGGTTTTTATAATGTATCATAGGGATTTTTCATGTTTAATTTGAAAGTTTACTAAATATGTTTTCCAAGAGAAAGTTCAACTACTCCTATCCCATACGCTTACTCTAAGTATCGAATGACAGACAGAAATATAGAGTCCATATGTATCATAGATGATGTCTATGGACTCACCAAATTCAACTCAATCCATCAAGAGAGATTAAGAATTTTTTTTGTGTGGTTTTCTGCTAAAAAGTTGTGATATATTTTTTTTGTGTGCGTGTGTTGAAATAAGTTTATTTAAGATAAATTTACGTGAATATATGAAAATTTATTTAAGATAATTTTTTATTGCATTTTACTTTTTAAAATAAAAAATAAAAAATAAAAAAACTTACTCCTATTTTGCTAGTTACCCCAAACAGAGCATAATTAGAGAACCCTGCCTAGGGATAGCAACGAAGCGGGTTTGGGACGGGTTCGTCCCAACCCGCCCCTGCCCCGATTAAGAAAAGCCTCTCCCCCCCCCCCCCCCCCCCGCGTCCCCCATTGCTATCCCTATGCAGGGCTCTATAATTATGCTCTGTTTGGGGAACTAACAAAATAGGAGTAAGTTTTTTTAAACCCGTGACGGGTTGGGACGGGGCCCCTTC
>BRYE01000013.1:15212500-15215000 GCA_030159115.1 Actinidia arguta var. hypoleuca | reverse complement strand
ATGTATCTAACAATTTAAATTTAATTGTTTTCTTTTTGCATTTCTCTTTACAAATTGTTCACTAAATCATTGACTCAAACACAACTTATGTCACTTTCATATACAGAGACAAACGCCAACTTTTTGCTTTTTAACCAAAAAAACAACTTACAAAAATTTTAAAAATGTTAACTTTTTTGTAGAACTCTATTTTGATAGTGTTTGACTTCTGATTTTAGTTATCGGATTTTAACATAAATTCAGCATTAATAAGCCTATAACAAACACCCACATAATGGACTATAAGGTTACAAATAAATTAATCAACAAATTAATGAATGAACGAATGAAAAAGAGGAATAGAACATTGAAAAAGTTCTATAAGTCGCGTCCAGTGAATATAGCCGTTAACCCTTGGCTTAATTTGAAAATCCACCCAACTTTTCTAATATAAATAAGACCCACACAGCCCACCAAATTAATCACTTTAGTCCTTTCTGGCACAGCACGATACAATACTAAACATTCACTATGGCTAAAGCAACATCTCTCCCATTTTTTCTGCTGCTCTTGTCATTCATTTCAGGTATGTCTCCAAGGTTTCAGTGTCTCTTCAGCGCCTAAAAAGGCTGATTCTGCAATCACTACATTGCACTATATTAGGGGTTTTCTTTATGTTTGTTATTGGAGTCTTCAATCACAGTATCGGACAACGTATCGGTATTAGTTACATGGTCAAATATCGATTAATATCGCTGATATATTAATAAATGTATAGAGGTCCCAAATCTTCAGATATATCGGTCGATACGATGCTTATAACCTTGTTTGCTATCTTGAGTGTTCTCGGTTTTTATTTAGTTTGATTGCCTAATTATCAGTGTGATTTTCTTGTTGAATGATGATTATCATACATTTTGCCTTCAGCTCTAAGCTGGATTTTATTAAATTCCTAGATCCTAAACGCTAATAGTCTGATTTCGCTTCAGAAATGTTTAATTTCAGTTAAATCTCAACTGGGTTATCTTCAATTCCTAAGGTTTAGACTTCCCAAAAGGTGAATATGGGAAGTTTTTTCTAAGTTAACAAATTTTTCTGAAGTTCAAACTAGTTTCATGTAAAGAAAGATAAAAGAATGTCATTAATTGAAGGTGTGTTGCAGTAAAACTTTATTACGTAGGTTTTAGACATGTTAACTTCCCTGTTTTATCGAGTTTTCTAGTAGATTAACACTAATTAAACACTTTCTGACGTTTGCAGGTGAATGGACAAGTAATTTCAAACACTCCCCTACTTTACAGACGGTAAAGTTTCAAGGTTAATTTCATTATTACAAGCCTCATCAGCTTGTAATAAGAGTTTGCGAGAAAAGTTAGTTTGTATAACACTGTCTAACAAACTATCCCCAACCCAAAAGGAAGTGTAAAAGAACAACACACAAATAAAAAGAAAAGAAAAGTGAGAAAATATTGGAGCTGAATTCATGTAAATTATTCAATTGGATTGAAGAAAACTTGGTGTGTGTCCAAGCCATCTTCGGATCTGGCGACTCTTTCATTGAATATCAACTATGCATGTTCCGAGGTGGACTGCAAGTTTCGACAAAAAGGCTGCCCCTGCTTTTCACCAGATAATCTCATCAACCATGCTTCAATTGCCATGAATCTCTATTATCAGTGCAAGGAAGGAGCATGAGGAATTGTGATTTCAAGAATTCTGGTCTTATCACGCTCTGATTCAAGTAATAAGTCTTAATTCTCCTGGTAAATAGTAATTATTATACAAAGAATCAGAGGTCTCCTCCTTGCACCTTGTATTTTTACCAATATCTTACTTTTCACTCTCGCTTCCAATTTTGCTAATCAGCTCATAACACTTTAGGTTAAGTGTCAATATGATTCTTCCATCCATATGCCATCGAATTAAGTGACGAAAAGAGGTCATGTGGGCCTTAATTGAACGGTAAATGGATGAAAATGGAATATTCTCTGCACTTAAGATCAAGTGTTAATGTGACAATTTCATCCCTGTGCCATTGAATTAAGTGGCAAAAAGAGGTTATGTGGACCTTCATTGAACAGTAGATTGATGAAAATGGAATATCTTTTATACTTAAGGTCAAGGGTTAACGTGACCATTCTATCCTTGTGCCGTTGAATTAAGTGATGAAAAGAGGCCACGTGAACTTTAATTAAATGGTAGATGAATGAAAATAGAATATCGAAGCCAATAGAAGCGAAGAGTGCAAAATAAAATTTTGTTAACAATGTAAGAGTGTAAAATCGAATGATTTTTACCCAGCAAACAGCCAAATCAAGGAACAGAAAAGTACCCTCCAGGAGGACCGCATGATATCTACACTCAAGTCATGAGAAAAGTCGCATTCCAACTCTACGTTCGTAACCTCTTTTAGAAACAAACTAAAAATTGCCATATCTTATATCGAAACTATAAACAACTGAAAATTCAAACAAAACAATTCTAGACGTATATCATTGTTTAAGTGGAATGAACCGATAAT
>BRYE01000013.1:15192500-15195000 GCA_030159115.1 Actinidia arguta var. hypoleuca | reverse complement strand
TGACTATTTGCATCCGATCCTGACACATTTTCTCTTATTTCGAGTAATCCCCTTTGCGCCTATAAATATCAGTGCATACCTTGGTATTATTCATTCATTCATTCTAGTCAATGACTCTCTGCACACATACACTCTACATATTGCGATAAAGAGTTCTTCATTAGAGAGTTTCTCCAATGTTTTTTTGCGACGTGCATATAGTTATAATGCTGTAATTGTGTACTAAAAGACTGTTGTATATTAGGAGGTAGACGTCTACTAATCATAAATAACAAACCGAGAGCGCATATCGGCCTTAAGGAAACTGTGTTCAACACAGGCCCCAAGTCAACATTATTTTTTTGCACTTTGGTTATGTAAATCTACATCTTACAATTTCCTTAAATTTTATTCCATTTTTAACTTTTAGAATTTGTCTTGGTTTCTTTTCAAATTTAGACAGATTCTATTTGTGTTATTTTAAAAAAAATTAAATTTCTATTTCTACAAAATATTACAATTAATATTTATATATATACTTATTTATATCACACAGTACGAGTTATAAGAATCAATTTCTCTATAAAAAATACCAAATAATGTGTCTATTTAATTACTACCTCTATCTAATTATACGTAATCCCCAAGAGTTGCCTGTTGGTTTAGATTTGAGGTTTGTCCTTTTTCAAAGTCTTAAATTTAAAATCTCATATGTGTTTTCAATTTTTGAATTGGGCCATTGGCGCATGTTGTGAAGAGAGAGAGACGCAAAAGTTGAATGGGCGCCATATAAAACTCAACGCACAACTCACAACTCACTGTCATGGGTTGCTGATTTGGATTGTACAAAGAAAAATCATAGGAGTAAATGAAGTGAAAAACTGACGGATTCAATGGCCAAATTGTTTACTAATTCAACACGTACCATGGTTGCTGCCTGCCTGAGATGGCCTAAATTCACTGAAGGGTTTCCTCAACATCACCAAGTCAATTTGCTATATATCAAAGGTGTAAAACGATTCCCCTATTTTTTTCTCTCTTCCCACCTTCTTAATGAATATTGAATGCCAACCAATCCTAGTAATTGTCTGGTTTAACTTTTTTCTTGGTCTAGCTTTTCTGATACAGATTGAGCTTCTTGAATACCAACCAATCCTAGGACCTACGTTGTTAAAGACTACTCACATATCGAGACATATTTAGAATAGATGGCCTCATTTTGTTAGGGAATTTGTTGATCGAGTTAGAATTAGAATGCTAAAGAAAAGGAAAGATCACGTCATTAATTGAAGATAATGAGGAGTGATATAAAGAGAGCCGGGGTTGCTTGAGGCCATGAGTTTTGATCAACTTAAATGATGATATATAGACATGAAAAGAATTCGGAGAGAAGAGCGAAGGGCAAAGTAGGATAGAGACATAACTATGAAAGGACACAACTTCTCTTCATTTGGATCCATTTTATGATCGACGTTAATATTGTAAAATTTCTAATCAAAATTAATATTATAAAAATTATATTGGTTACATATAAATTGATATCCGTTCAGTATTGTTTTATAACTTAATAAAAAATGTAGCAATCCGAATTATACTTATTTATCTTGATATAAATTAATGTTGATTGATTATTGATCTTTATCCGATCAACGTATTTTTTATAGCAAATAATGTACCAGACTTCTCTAAAGTTGGGAAAATAAACTGCATCGGTGTAATTTGATTGTTTTAGGTTTAGTTTTGGGCTTATTTTGATGACTCAAGTCGTTTATATTGTAGACTTTACTATAAAGATTTATAAAAAATTATATTGATTGACCATAGTTTAATATCCGTTCAGTACTGTTTTAAACTTAATAAATAAATGTGACACAAAAAATTATACACATTTATCTTGATATAAATTGATATTGATCGACCATTGATTAGTATCCGATTACCGTGATTTTTTTCAATATTAAAGATATCGATGAAGTCAACATGGATGAATGGTTTGAATCATAAAGATAGGCTCAAAATGGAGTCCAAAATACTTGGATTGTACAGTGCAGTCCACAATTTGGACTTCAAAGATGTTGCCTCCTTTTTCTTTTACGCTTCATTTGTTTTGGGCCAAATATCTTTTTTTTAGAAAAGTATTTTCTAGAAATGAATTTGTTTTTCGGCGTTTGGATTGACATTGATCCATTTTTTAAAAATTAATTTCTATTATTTGTTTGACATGAAAAATCACAAACAATTGAAAACACCCAATAACTAAGTAATAAACACTAATAACTTATTAACTATATTCTTACTTTGAACTCGAATTCAGATCAAATCCGTGAAAATTTGATTCAATTCAATTAGGCATAAATTTGAATCCGATCCGACTTATATGAATATCCTATTCTAAATCCAATCCGATTCGTTTATTTTTTCAAGTATAAACCAACTCATATAAAGAGAAAAATCACCCAATTCTAAAAATGAAAACCAAGTCCAATTTTTTTTTAATATATTAAAAAAAAAGAAATAGTTA
>BRYE01000013.1:15165000-15167500 GCA_030159115.1 Actinidia arguta var. hypoleuca | reverse complement strand
TAACACCGAGGGTTTAATTTAACTTTTTTTAAAACTCATGCATTTATGAGACATTTGAACAAACCATGCACAAATAGACGAGTCCAAACAAATAGATGAGTCTAATGTTCCACCAATAAAAAGACCTTTATTTGGCCAAAAATATCTTAAAGCGGTGGTGATTAGTGTTGGGCTGAGTCCTCTATTTTGTGAGTAATCTGAAGCTATATAAATTTAACACAATTAGTTATTGGGTCATTATGGTAATGATAGTGGGATAATGTATGGGTTGAAGTAACTAGCTCACAGATGGGTAAGTGGTAACGAGGTAGTGAAAGTAAGTTACAATCTTTTGCACTCATTTCATTATGTCCATGATCCTCGTCAAGGGCAGATTTATCAATGAACAAGTGAGGTTAAATTGACCTCATTGTAAAAAAATATATATTTTTAGTCTTTTAACCTTTTTAATAAATATAATTTTAACCCCATAATTTTAAATATAAATATAATTTTAACCAAACATAAATTTGTAAGTTATCGTTAGAATATATCATAAAAATAAAGCAAAAATTAGACTCAGCTCTCTCTTTCTTTCCCTCATTCTCTAACTCTCACTCTTAGTATCTCTCTGTTCTTTCTCTGTTCTTCTCTGGTTCAAGTCATCTCTCTCTCTCTACTCTCTCTTTGCTCTCTCGTTCTCTCGTTGTCTCTCTCTGCTCCCTCTTTCTCTTGTTTTCTGTTTGTCTCTGCTCTCTCTCTACAAAAGCCAAAATGTGCGATTTCTCTTAAAAAACCAAACCTTAGCATCTATCCTCTTTGATTCTTCTTCATGGTGTTCGAATAGGTCGAAAGCAACACAAAAGGGTTTGAATGGCGACCAATTGACCCACCAACGGCCGACCCCTAAAAGCTTTCCTCTTGGAATCTTGAGCCCTAACATGCATGGATTTCTGGATTTGATTTGATTTTTTTTTATTTTGTGAAAATTCAGATTATGTGAAGAAAAGAGTTTGGTTTGTTAATTTGAAGAAATTGAGAAGAAAAATGATGGGATTTTGAATTTTTTTATTGAAAATTTGAAAATAATTGTCAATGTTTGGTTTTTCAATTGATTTATTGAAAGCTCGAAATTCATTTACTGTTTAATCCATTTTCAAGACTTAGAGAACTAGAAATTTCTGTATTTCATGAATTAGCTGTTGGGGAAACAACCAAGGAACAGCTACTGCCCTATCTACTAAATTTTGGAAAATAAGTACACTTTCAGCGTAGGCTCATGTAGTAACCATTTCTGCTTCTGGTGTCAATTGTGAAAAAAATGGTATGATGCCATTTTTGTTACGACAGCCACAGTAGAGAGAAAGTTTTCTCTATGAATATCGTGAAGAATCGACTTCCCATCCAAATAGGTGATCAATGGATGCATGATATTTTGGTTGCGCATATTGAGAAATACATCTTTAATAGTATTACAAATGATGTTATCATTTATCGATTTCAAAATATAAAAAATCATCGGGGTCAGTTGTAAATCAAATTTGTATATGTTAATAGATAATTACTTTTTGATTAGTACACAATTCAAGTATTTTTTTTATTCAACAAATATGACAAGTGACAATAATTACGTACAATTTCACCCCATTGACATTTTTTTCTGGTTCCGTCTCTGAACCTCACTATCGGCTCTCGTTATCTCCGCACGTATTCTCTCAATTAACTATTTTAATTATTAAAAATATTTTTTAAATTAAAAATGCTCAACATCCACACTCGTTTTTAATATTAAAACAAAGAAAGCGACATCTCAAGCAAAAGACAGTTTATTATGCATCATGAAGGTGAACTCTGTATTAAACACCATTAGTGAAATAGTAAACCTTTACTCTAGAATCAGAGATGTTCTCAATATTAAACTATTATGATTGTCAATAGAAAATAAAGTGTAGCCCGCTGATAATAGTTCGGGTGAACTATTACTATTTAGAGGAAATCAAGTTTATTGCTCACACATAATAGTTCGGGCATTGATATAAGTTTTAATAACTAAGCACGTTACGGCCTTGTACTAATCCCCATTTTTATGAGTATATTTAAGAATAATCTCAATTCTTATAAAAAGTGGCCCCACTTTCATATTCACATAGGTGAAATCTGTCAAGGGTGCTATTGTAATTCGGATATCTCACTCATATAAGTTGCAGAATTTCATTAAAAGTCTTAAAAACAATCAACCTCCCAATCATTACAGGATCTCTTTTTTTTTTATCAGGTAAATGAATATATTGATCAAAGAAAAGATTTTCGGACATACCCGAAGACAGACATAAGGCAAAAGCCCAAATAAGAACCACTACCTCACTAAAGCAAACAACAAGGGCCCCACATATGGACCCAACCCGAAAACTACTGGAAGCATAACGAAAAGATACAAACAAACCCAAAACAAGGAACATGGCATGAATGAAGGCACCCAACATGAATAGGCGCCAACGAGTAACCATGAAAAACAAAAAAG
>BRYE01000013.1:15127500-15130000 GCA_030159115.1 Actinidia arguta var. hypoleuca | reverse complement strand
AAAAAATTTAACCTATATAATGTTAATTTTATTTAACATCTGACAACAACAACAATAATAATGACAACTTAACTTTTTATTTAATGAGGGTAAAAGATATAAACTAAGTTTTCTATCACATAAACATGTAAATAAAGTAATGAAAAATCGTGAAAATCGAGGGATATTCTCTATATGAAAGTCTTCTATGTTTACTCCGATATCTCCGGGATATACTCATAATGACAACTTAACTTTTTATTTAATGAGGGTAAAAGATATAAACTAAGTTTTCTATCACATAAACATGTAAATAAAGTAATGAAAAATCGTGAAAATCGAGGGATATTCTCTATATGAAAGTCTTCTATGTTTACTCCGATATCTCCGGGATATACTCATAGTTGGTCGTCCGAAGATTACGCCGCACTTTTCTTATACAACTCTCCATTCTCCAACTATAAAAGGGTCGCTCCCCCATTATGAAAATGTACGATTCAATTCTAGCACACAGATATAACTTTGATTTCTCATTGCTCAGTTTATTCTTGCCTTGGTCTGATTCGCATGCCGGAGAAATTTTGAGTGGCGTTGGCTTGACCGGTAACATTTATTCATTGCTGTGCAGGTCGCCCACTTGTTGCCAATGTTCAATACCGAGGTAAATAGAGCAATATTGACTGTTGATTACTCGTCCTAATTTTATACCACAACAAGGTAAATATATATTGTGATCGGTTTTTATTTTTCATTTCAAGGAATGCTGATTTGAACACCCATTAATTAATAGTGAAGTTTTGATGAAAATATTTTAGTTAACAGTAAGTAAGAAAGATAATTCAAAAAAACATACACACAAAGAAGATAAAGAATTTATAGTGAAAAACCCTAACCCGAGAAAAAAATCAACTGACGAGAAAAATTCACTAATAAAATATAATTTATTGTGATTCTCATTTCATATCTTTTACCAAATATTAAATGTTCAACACTTATTCCTCGTACATTTAAAAGAATTGTATTGTACAAATCCGTCCATGGCTATGAGAATAATAAATTCAACTTGTACGTACTAAATGTATATGAGTTGTTTTAAAGTATTCATGGTTGGCTTGTTAGGATCATTTGAAAGAGCTTAAAGATAATTATGATGGCAAAACAATGGAGCTAGCTTCAACTGTAGGCAACTTTGATGGGGATTATTTAGTATTATTCTAAGTTTTGTGGGACTAAATTAAAGAGCTTAATTTATTGATGATAATGAGGTGAAATTTCTATTTTAGGCATTTTATAGGACACATGTGGGTCCTTGTAATTAATCCAGACTATTGACATATGAACAAATCATAACCATTTCCAAAAGTTGTTGAGATGTCACATGTGATCCCAATACCAATTTCCACCTAGAAATCATGAGGTTGAGGAAAAACAACCGCTCCAAATTAGTATTTCAATAGATTTACTTAAGGAGAAATTACACTGACTTACACTAAGGTTTGCCCTAGTTTTTCCCCTCTCCTTTTAAGAATGACAATAACCTTCCTTGAAGTTTAGAGTTATCTTACAATCTCATCTTCGTCAGTCGACCGGTTAAGTAAGTTAACATATAATTATGACATCAGCAATCAAAACTCAATAAATACCTATTTTAACCCTCATGTGCCCTCTCCTTCCTCTCTCTCATCCACCAGCACCAATTCACAAACCAATCAATCACAGCCACCACAACACGCCCATCACCATCAATCCCTAATAATATCCCAAAACAATCAGCAAACCTCCCCAGAATCCCCAAATCCAGGTCTCTTAGGGCTCGTTTGGCTGGCAGATAGGGAGGGATGATAAGTTTTAGAAGGAAGATAAATTTTAGAGGGAGATAAGTTTTGGAGGGAGATAACTTTTAATTTTGTTTGGATACTTTTTAGAATAGGTGGATAAGGGTAGGGATAAGGAAGGAAATATATATAGAGAAACAAAATGTAAAATATTTAGATATTAAAAATATATATTTTATTTCTATATATATATATATAAATAAAAATATACATTTTGTTTCTCTTTATATATTTTTTTCTTATCCCCCACCCTTTTATCCCCCGGATAACTTTTAGTTAGGGTCTAGGCCACCCAAAAATTATTCGCCTCTGTCCACCTGCTGGGGGAAAAATTATCCGGGGGCATAAATTATCCGCCTTCCTATCCGCCAACCAAACGCCCGGGGAAAAAAATTATCCGGGGGAAAAAGTTATCCCCCCTCCCTATCCCTCAGCCAAACATGCCCTTATGTTAAGGAAAACGTTTTTCTCAACCCCGTGTCAGAGAGGGTGTGAGAATGAGACGTTTTTTGACCATTTTGGTTAGATTTATCCTCTCTCTCTTGCCCATTAATTGCCCTCTCCTCTTTCTCTTTCTTGCTCATTATACCATTTTTTGTTATTTATTATCAAAAATTTGATCAAAATTTTGTAGTTATTTTTTTATTTTTTGTAATACCATCTTTTGGTTATTTATTATAAAAAAA
>BRYE01000013.1:15107500-15122500 GCA_030159115.1 Actinidia arguta var. hypoleuca | reverse complement strand
TAATACCTTAGGCGAATTGCCCTTGTCAATGGTAAGAGCTCTGATACCCTTTTTTCAGAAACAAAACAAAAGCTAAGCATAGAGTTGGGAAAACAACTTATATTTTCAAAATCATCCATCGTGGGAACTTTAGTTCTTGGAAGATCAATAACTTAATAATTACCTCATAGACATCACGAGAGATTGTAGTCCGTAGTATGTTCATCGTCAAACTGAATTCTTTCTCCAGACATTTAGAGAGTTTTTGCTTCCTTGCTTCACAAATATGTTACGACAGCGCACTAAGTGGAAGCAGAGGCAGTAAATGCAAGAAGTAACCTTAGAAAGAACATAAACTACGTTGTAGATGTTCAATTCTAAACATATAGTCCATCTCAATTATGTCATCTTTCCAGTTTGGAGGTGTCCCAAAATGTTTGTTCACTTTGAAAAGTCAAAAGTTAAAAGTTGTTTGTTTTCCTAAACTATCCCTCACAAATGTTCATAAATACTTTTGAAAATGTGGATATAGGGGCAATCTTAGAAATCACTAACTTTTGATTTGATTTTAAGTGCATTAATTTAATTGTGTGTTCCTTTAAAAAAGTTAGAATTCTCAAAATGGTCAAACAAAATGGGACAGAAGGAGTACAACTTCTGCAAAATGAGACAGATGCATATGTGCTTCACTCTTTTACTTAATAAGAATATGGGTGAAGTCGCAAAAACAAAAACCTCAATGAAACTGAAAAAGTTGTTCAGTTCATACTACTAGATATAGAAGACTTACAAAGGATTTTACTCTCTCTTCCACAGTATTCTTAGAAAAACACTCGTCTATTATTGACTTCCTGCAATTAACCAAAGCATATTGTCTTGGCGAGCTCTTTGGAAATTGCTATTGCGCTTCAATAGTTTAGATTGATTACTTGTTCAAAACACTTCATCAATCTGAACTTCTCAATTACAGACTTGACTGCATTCTCATCACTGGAGTTTAAGGTAATCAACTTCCTCTCTAGCTCGGCCAATTTCTGACATACATAAAGCGGTACAACAAAGACAATCATATTATCGAAGAAAATAAGCAACAAAACATTCCTATTATGAAACAAAGAAGAAAGAACAATCACATGGTCAAAGAAAAAATTAAATATCAAATCTGTGATGAGATTAAACTTGCGGACTTTCTTTCAAATCTGTGATAGGAAGACAGTTCATGCAAAAAAGAAAAAGGGGGAGAGATTCTCTCTCTAGAGAAGTATCTGTCCGGGGGTTTCGGGAGATCTAGGCCACAGCCTAGTGCCTCTCACATGGCTCTCTTAAGGATTTCGGCTATCAGTCATAGGGTCGCTACTGGGGTTTTTGAGTCATCTCTCTCTCTGTTTTGTCATTGCTTTTCGTCTTTCCTCCATAAACCAGTAGGAGGTCGTTAACCAGAGTCGCCTGAGTTGCACGCTTTGTAACTTTTGAGGTATGCCCCTTGTAATTGTGTATTTGTGGTTTTCTTTCTCTTTTATAAACCCGATTAATTACAAAAAAAAAAATCATACTGTTGTTTTTACTTGTTTAATCACTTCCTCAAAAGCATTCATATAATCAAATAAAAAGAACTATGAACAATCCTAAGTTTGTAACTTGTCAGAACACATGGGAGCTGTCGTAATTTCGATTTACTTCACCGTCAGTATGCTGTTTGATAGAGAATACATGTGAAACTCCTAGATGTGGCATTGGCAGGACTTTACTTGAAGAGGCAGACAAATCTTGACAAAGCTAGATGAGAAAAAGCCATTATCAACGCCAAAAGTCATGATCATAGAGATAGATGGGCAAATGAATCCATTTGGCAAATGCATACTTGGATATTTCATGAAATGGAAATGACATTATTGTAATTGAAAAGCACTTGCAAATGAGGTCTTTCCATTCCATCTCATTCAAAATGCTTACAGGGACCATGACATTTCACGTTGGATATAACTCTAAAAGGACAGTGAAGCAGTAATACAATGGGACAGTGTGTGGGGTGGATTTTGAAAGTGGTGGAAATCCGGAATTCGTTTTGGAGAAAGCATCATTGGCGTAACCACTCGCCTCGTCTCTACTCTTACGCGATCCCCTACACAATGAATTCCGTTATAAAAATAGAGTCGCCACTTGTTTTTAACAGAACTAAGAAACTGAGATTTTGTTTTGAAATAGAGATCTTGGATTTGGGAGCTAAGGTAGAAAAGGGGAAGGGTTTAGGCACCCCATTTCGCCTGGTCGAAGACCGGCCTCTACTAACACTTCGAGGATTTTTTTATCTTGGTCGATTTGTCTTATTCTAGTTAATTAGACACATAATAGTTTGCAACTAATTTGGCCCTTTACAAAGAATCGGCTAACCCAAACTCTATTTTAGAAAGTAAAAACAAAGACAAAAAGCCAGAACAATAGGTAGAAATAGGTTTTTAAAGCAGAAATACATAAAATGACTAAACAAAAACCGAAAAGGTCAAAAACAGAACCGATGGAGTATTCAAAAGTGGTGATCGCTACTCAGAACACGCGGGGGCCACTTCTTCCCTAGAAGAATTGGCGTTCGCTACTTCTAAACAGGCGAACGCCTTTGCTATCTACAGTTCTAGACATGAATTTTTCAGAGGCAAGATTGGCTAGAAAATCTTTTAAAATTGAGATTTTAAGAAGTTTTTATGTATTAACATAAGCAAAAGATGTTCCAAAACATAAATATTGGAATGAAAGAAAGACTCTAATCCTTTGAGAAATAGGCAATTTGAAGCATGTCAAGTATATAAGGTTTAGAAAAGAGTTAAGCACCTCCTTGACTGGAATCCCTCAAGGTGAGCTTTAGACCTCCAAATGACCACCAAGGATCCTCAAATGAACGGGGAAGCTGTTATTGCTCTCTCTCTCTCTCTCCCTCCCTCCTACCTTCCTTAGAGCATCCTAGTTTATTTATTTTTCAGTTACATTCTAGATAAAAGAACAATTGGGCATTGTTTGGTATTTTTTCTTCTTTTTTTAGTTGACTTGACTTTCGAATTACACGTGTCGACTGTTATGTCAAGAGGAGGCGGTTAAATAATTACACCATAATGCAAAAGTAATGAGTGGTCCGCAGGCTTCAGACATCGAAGAAGGCATTGCCCTTGTCTTGTTCTCACCAGTTTCAAACTGCTCCCTCTCCTGCTGTTCACTCATAGTAAGCGCACGTGCCAGCTAAATTTTTGGATGAACTACACTTTTACACTCAAAGTATTGAGTGATTCCCACTTTGTGGTTATAACTAATAATTTTCCTACTTTGCACGCTCAATTATATAAACTGTTGCAATTAACCCCAGCATCCATCTACAAAGTGAACGAAAATTGCCACGCAATATGTTGAACCGACCCTAATACATAGAAAAAACCATGTTAACGTTATAAAAAAGTATCCAAATTCAATATTTTTTGTCTCATAGTCAATGAAAAGAGAGAGGGAGAGAAGGATTTAGAGATCGAACAAAGTAAAAGACAAATCGAAATTGAATATTTTCTATGATATTAATATGTTTTGTCTCTAGATCTGGGTCGGGTCAACACGTGGTGACTTAACTGGTAATTTTCATCAATTTTGTAATTGGATATTGGATGTTGAAGTTTATTGTAACGGTTTATATAGTTGATGATAAAAAATAGAAAAACTATTAGTTAATAAGGTAAAGTGAGAATTATTCAATACTTTGAGAGAAAACTTACTGTTTTCTTTTTTGCCCTTTCAATATATTTAATTTACACCCCCTAACTCTTTGTCTTCTAAATTTATACTCCCAAGAGAGCGTGTGTGGTTTCTACTTTCTAAATGGCCGGTCTCCCCTTTGTTGAATAAGGGTGGGTCTTTGTAAACCCCACTCCCAGGGTGTGAGTAACGTCCCATACTCTTAACTCAGTCCAGATAGTAAAGTACTTTCGGTTCGCGTATATGGGTTGATGATGGTATCATAGTTGGACTCAAATTGCCAAATTTTATGTCCCAATCACAAGTAATGTGCGATAACCGTTTAATTTTTATTTTTATTTTTTAGTATAAACGTTGATGTGGAATAATTCGAACTAACAGATGTTCCGAGTAAAGCACGTCGCCCAAAGGGCGAGACTATTTACCTCGCCCAATGCAGAGACATCTCCTTCAAAGACTTCTCTCCAAAAGGACTCCCATTTCCATTAGAGATCTGCTATCACAGGACTCCTAACCTGATTGAAGTCCATCTCCATAAAGAGTTTCACATCTACAAGAGGACTGTTTCCAATAGACTCCAACTCCACAACGTCGCCTATAATTCCGGAGTGATCACCAGTTAGCAGTCCAGATTGAACTCCAGATTTAATTGGGATATCATCCCATGCTTATCCTTCCGAGGAATTCGCCATACTACACTGACACGACTCAGTTCTCCCGTCTATATAAAGGCCGCTCCCCCACAACCAAAAAGGTACGCTCAACATAGGCACTACACACTTTTATTGTGCTCTCCATACTGCCTTATTTTTTGGTCGCCTTGGTCTGATCCTTACGCCGGAGGGGTTTTGAGCGGCCTCACCCCGGCCGATTACTTTTGCTCGTTGCTGTGCAGGTCGCCCCAGTTTAGCCGAGGTCCAGTGCCGAGGCCGAGGAGCAATTCTGACTGTTGGTTGCTCTCTCAGATTTTTACCACAACAGTTTGGCGCCGTCTGTGGGAACGAAAGTTCTCTTTATCCTATGCACCTGCGCAGTCGACTATTATCCAGACCAAGTACTAGCAGTCCTTTGGACAACAGAACACGTCCAATGGCCAACACTAGTCAAACTCCAGATTTAGAGGGCCTTCATCACGAGATACGTGGGATGGCTGAACAGATGAGAATTATGAACGAAAATAATACCCTCCTCATACAGCACCTCACCGCAAATAATCGCCCACCACCTCCTCCGGCTCCCCGTCATTCTCATCCATCAGGGAATGTATCCCAGAGTCACCATAGCACCGGGCGAGACAGGCAACGTCACTCTCCCAACCCTCGCCCTTAACGAGAGGAGAGCCCAAGAAGCCCATCATCAGGGTCATCATCCAGCAAGACACCAGGGCAGGAAAACGAAGGGGCGAGGCGGGTCAGATCTTCTAGGAGGGCCCAGCAAGAACAAGATATATCCACTTCCCAGAAAATTAGGGACCTGGATGCTCGCCTGGACGCCATCAACACGGGGACCGACGCCCCGATAACTGTAGACGCTTTGATCAGGCAAACTGAACCACCTTTCACCCACAGGATAATGAGAGCCAGGGTGTCGTCCAGATTCAAACTGCCTACTCAGCTCGGGGTCTATGAAGGCAAAACGGATCTAATGGATCACCTGGATTCTTACAAAAATCTGATGCATCTCTAGGGTTACTCGGACGATGTCATGCGTAAAGCCTTTTCTGCTACACTCAAAGGGGCAGCGAAATCGTGGTTCCGAAAGTTGACACCTGGAACCATAGATTCATTTGGCGAACTGAGCAGACTTTTTGTGGCCAATTTTATGAGTTGCAGGGTCAGGCAGAAGAACGCGTCGCATCTTTTCACCATCCACCAGAAGGAAACGGAGAACTTGAAGGATTATGTGAAGCGATTTAACCAGGCTATATTAGAAGTTAAAGACCCCAGTGACAAGGTGGTCGTCATGGCAATGATGGAGGGGCTTCGTCCAGGTCCCTTGTTCGATTCTCTGTCCAAGAACGTTCTAGAGACATTGTCCGTACTTCAAAGAAAAGTCGATAAATACATCGCCGCGGAGGAATTGGCCGAAGCCAAACGGAGGCAAAGGGGAAATGAGGACCATAAGAGGAAAGAGCCTGATACAAGGCGATCTGATTATAAAGACGAGCGGAGAAGCAAGCAGCCTAATCAGGACTGGAAGCGGACCAATGACAGGCGACCTCGTACTCCACCTCGCCGCACTGAGCTGGTGTTGCCACCGCTTAATACTCCCATTGCCCAAGTCCTCACAGAAATCAAGCATGAAGAGTTTGTCAAGTGGCCCTCAAAAATCAAGACTGATCCCCGGAAGAGAAACAAAAACAAATATTGCGAGTTTCACCGAGACCATGGCCATAATACCGAAGACTGTTTTCATCTAAAGGAGCAAATAGCCGACCTCATCAAAAGGGGATATCTAAGAAAATACGTTGGAGATCACCATTCCCCCAATTCACCGGAAAGAAGGTACGATGGCAACTGACCTACTGCTGGAGAGATTCACGTAATACACGTTGGGTTTGGATCCGGAGGAAGTTCGAATTCATCCAGAAAAAGGCACGCCAGAAGTGCAGACATGTCCGCAGAAGTTTACAACCTCTCCTCGCCAAGGGCCGATGTCAACCCACCCATTACCTTCAACAATGACTATCTGAAAGGCCTGCACCTACCTCATGACGACGCCCTAATCTTTTCGGGCATCATTGCCAATTTTACCGTCCAAAGAATCTTGGTCGACAATGGTAGTTCGGCTGACATACTGTTCATCTCCGCATTTGAAAAAATGAAGATAGGGCTCGACAGGTTGCAGCCCTTTATGACGCCATTGGTGGGATTTGGAGGAAATCTGACTCATCCCCTGGGATGGGTCAAATTGCTAGTTACTTTAGTGACAGAACCTCGCCAAACTACTGTTTGGCAGGACTTCATCGTAGTTGATTGCCCTTCCCCCTACAATGCTATTCTAGGTCGCCCAACTCTAGGCGGAATTAGGGCGATAACCTCAACCTACCACCTGAAGATGAAGTTCCCGACCTCGACAAGCGTGGGAGAAGTGCGGGGCGACTAGAAAGTGGCCAGGCAATGTTTCATTTCGGCCATGAAGATTTGGACCCTCCCGGTACTGAATACCCAATAGCAATTACCGATCAACGATGGCGAGATGGAATCTCTGAGGGACGAGGTGGAACAGGTGGTCTTGATGGATCCCCGAGAAACCAAAAACACTAAGCCCCTTGAAGAAACTACCTCAATTTCCATTCATCCGGAATATCCTAATCGCCACGTCATGATCGGAACAGAACTTGCCGCAGAACAGCGCGATACTTTAGTGGATAGAAGAGAAGGAAATTTGCCCCTGAGCGACTTCGAGTTATCGACGGACAGATGTTTACCGTTCTTCAAAATCCTAAGGAAAAATCAAAATTTTCAGTGGACAGAAGAGTCGGAAGAAGCTTTTCAAAACTTAAAAAGTATTTGGGGTCACCTCCTATGCTTGTGGTTCCGACCACAGGAGAAGAATTGTTCATATACCTCGCCGTTTCGCCCACAGCAGTAAGTGCCGTGCTCATCCGAGAGGAGGACCATCTCCAAAAGCCAGTATATTATGTTAGTAAGGTTCTGATAGGTGCTGAGAACAGATACGTAATGATTGAAAAGCTCGCCTACGCACTCCTGATCGCCTCCAGAAAACTTTGCTATTATTTTCAGGCCCATCCCATCACCGTATTGACCGATCAGCCGTTAAAACAAGTTCTTCAACGACCAGATATTTCGGGAAGACTACTGAAATGGTCCATTGAGTTGAGCGAATTCCATATTAACTATAAACCGAGGACGGCAATAAAAGCCCAGGCTTTAGCCGACTTCGTGGCCGAGTCCACTCACCAGCCCGATCTAGAATTCTCGGAGGAAGGGATTCACAACTCAGAGAATGACCTCGGGAGCTCGGGGGAAAAGCTCGACAATTGGACATTGTTTGTTGATGGGTCTTCCAATCAACACGGATGCAGTGCAGGGTTTGTTCTGCAAATCCCGGAAGGTGAACAGATGGAATACGCCATACGGATTGGGTTTAAAGTCACCAATAACGAAGCAGAGTACGAAGCCCTCCTCGCCAGATTACGGGTCGCCACAAGATTGGGAGTCCAATCAATTGAAGCCTACAGCGACTCCCAACTAGTGGCTAACCAGGTTCAGGGAGATTACCTCGCTAGGGATGTACGAATGGCAGCTTATTTGGATGAAGTTAAATGCTTAACTCAGAAGATCAAAAGGTTCACCATTCGACAAATCCCCAGAGAAGAAAACAGAAAAGCAGATGCCCTAGCCAATCTTGCTTCAACTTTTGATTTTATATCAGACAGAAGTATATCGTTGGAATTCTTGTCCAAACCAAGCATTGAGGTCGCCAAATCCGTCTTTACAACAAAAACAAATCTGACCTGGATGGATGAGATCGCCACATACCTTCGAGACGGTACATTACCAGCAGATAAACTCTAATCTCGCCGAGTTCGCCATAGATCTGCAAGGTTCTGCCTACTACATGGAATTTTATATAAACGATCTTTCTCTGGTCCCTTCCTAAGATGTCTCCGACCTAAAGAAGTCAGTTATGTGATGAGAGAAATCCACGAAGGCATCTGTGGAAATCACTCGGGGGCGAGGTCGCTGGTACGAAAGACGATTCACCAAGGCTACTTTTGGCCCCAAATGGGACAGGATGCAGCGAAATACACCAGGGAATGTGACAAATGCCAGAGGTTCGCTCCATCCAACCACCTTCCCCATACCGAGATGGTGCCAATTACCAGTCCCTGGCCATTCGCCCAATGGGGAATCGACATACTAGGGCCTTTGCCTCAAGCTCCATTACAGAAGAAGTTCTTGATCGTAGCTATTGATTACTTCACGAAGTGGGTAGAAGCTGAACCACTGGCCAGAATCACGGAAAAGAATAAGAGGAATTTTGTTTGGAAAGGTATCATCTGCCGATTCGGAATTCCCAAAGTTCTCATTTCTGACAATGCCTGGCAATTTGACAATGACGGATTCAGGAAATTTTGCTTGGACCTCGCCATATCGCATCATTTCTCCTCACCCGATCACCCTCAAGCCAATGGCCAAGTAGAAGTCACTAACAGAACCATCCTCAGAAATTTAAAAACTAGATTGGAGAAATCCAAAGGGGAATGGGTGGAAGACTTGCCGAGCATATTATGGGCATATCACACTACTAGCAGGATTCCTACTGGTGAAACGCCTTATTCTATGGTTTATGGAACCGAGTCAGTAATACCTGTCAAAATCGGAATGCCGAGTTTCAGGACTTCAAACTTTGATAGAGATAGCAATGATGGCGAGCTGAAACTCAAGCTCGACCTCCTTGAGGAAAAGCGGGGACAAGCGGGCATACGCCAAGCAGCTTATAAACATCAGGTCGCCAAATATTTCAACCAGAGGGTCAAACACAGATCATTCTTACCTGGCGACCTAGTTCTACGAAAAGTTACCCTATCAACCAAAGAGCCAAATGCTGGGAAATTAGGACCAACATGGGAAGGCCCTTACAAGGTCGTCAAGGTAACTAGACCAGGAACTTACTGGCTGGAAGACATGAACGGAAAAACACTCCCCCATCCTTGGAATGCTGAGCATTTGAAGAAATATTTCCAATAACTCCCCTAGGCGAAATACTTGTAACTACTACATTTTATTCCGAGTAATAAAATTTCTCCAGTTTATTTCAACAATAGTGCAAAATAAAGATCGCCTAACCAAGATCGCCAGTTCATTGAAAAATGACAGAGGCATCTTGGTCGCCTATTCAAGATCGCCAGATCATCGAAAGATGACGGAGGCATCTTGGTCGCCTATTCAAGATCGCCAGTTCATTGAAAAATGACGGAGGCATCTTGATCGCTTATTCAAGATCGCCAGATCATCGAAAGATAATGGAGACATCTTGGTCGCCTATTCAAGATCGCCAGTTCATTGAAAAATGACGGAGGCATCTTGATCGCTTATTCAAGATCTCCAGATCATCGAAAGATGACGGAGGCATCTTGGTCGCCTATTCAAGATCGCCAGTTCATTAAAAAATGACGGAAGCATCTTGGTCGCCTATTCAAGATCGCTAGATCATCGAAAGATGACATAGGCATCTTGGTGGCCTATTCAAGATCGCCAGATCATCGAAAGATGACGGAGGCATCTTGGTCACCTAAACAAGATCGCCAGATCATCGAAAGATGACGTAGGCATCTTGGTCGCCTATTCAAGATCGCCAGATCATCAAAAGATGACGGAGGCATCTTGGTCGCCTAAATAAGATCGCCAGATCATCGAAAGATGACGGAGGCATCTTGGTCGCCTATACAAGATCGCCAGATCATCGAAAGATGACGGAGGCATCTTGGTCGCCTATTCAAGATCGCCAGATCATCGAAAGATGACGTAGGCATCTTGGTCGCCTATTCAAGATCGCCAGATCATCGAAAGATGACGTAGACATCTTGGTCGCCTATTCAAGATCGCCAGATCATCGAAAGATGACGGAGGCATCTTGGTCGCCTAAACAAGATCGCCAGATCATCGAAAGATGGAGGCATGTTCGCCTATTCAAGATCGCCAGATCATCGAAAGATGACTGAGGCATCTTGGTCGCCTATTCAAGATCGGCAGATCATCAAAAAAAAAAAAAAATGACCTCTCCTATCCTAGTTCCCATTGGTTAAAAATTGCACAAGGATACAATATAAAAATCAACATGCAAAATTGTCGAGAAAATCAACGTTTATATTCATGACCATTCACATTACAAATTACATTTATGATAAAGGGGGGGTTGTCCTCGCCTTGGGGAGCTGCGTCGCCCGGAGGATTCGCGTCTCCTTTTTCAACCGTTTCTTTCTCGCCCCCTTCCCCTTCTCCTTCATCCTCCAAAGCAAGCAGGTCCAGATCGAGGCGCATCTCCTCCAAGTCTATGGCCAGGTCGGGATGGTGGTGACGAATCTGACGTTTGCAGAAATCAAACCCTTCGCCAAAATACTTCGAGGATGAGCTTTCGACAGCCTCGGAGAAATCTGACGAGGATTTAAATTCCTCAACAGCCAGCTTTCCTGCACGATCCATTCTCCCCCTCAAGTCTTCAACCAAAAGACCTGCCTTTGTCAGACTATCGGAGAAGGCGTCTCTTTTAGCCTTCAGTTTGGCGAACTCGTCGCCGACCTGCTGCTCCCGAGCTCGCGCCTCGGCCAATTGCTGCTCCAGGTCGGAGGATAATTTCTGTAGGCGAGAAACTTCAGAATCCAAAGAAGCAGCTCGCCCCTGTTGAAGGGTGGCCTCCTCAATGGTCTTCCTGCTCTTCACCGCCAGAGAAGACCCGAACACGAGCGCCTGCTACAAACAAATCTAATCAGATCAAAACAATCAAATTTAACAAGGATAAAACAAATTTGAAGTTAGTATCGAAAATAAAACCTGGCCAAGGGCGTGAATAAATTTTGAGGCAGTCTGGTCAAGAGAGAGCTGCCCCACCTTCTCTTGATCCGTAGGAGGGATAACCCCTCGAAGGATCTTCTCGGCCATCAAAGGGCTCCCCAAGATGGAGGCCCTCGGACCAAGTACTGTACCCAACGAGGGCGAGCTTCCCTTCCCGGGACCAGAAAAAGGGGCAGCTGGGTGACGTACTGGAACAGATTTCTTTTTTGACTCGGGAATGGGGGCTTGCCCCTTGCCTTTGGAGTCATCTCCAGATTTCGCCTTCTTGCTCGGTGAGGAAGGAGGTTCATCCGTTGGACGCTTCTCGCTAATGACCACCCCCTTTGCAGGAGGGGGACCGGATTTTTGGGATGAACTCTCACCTCGGGCTCTCTTCACCCGTTCGCCAAGCTTCTTAAGACTGATTCTCCTCGACATTGCTGCAAAAAAGAAAAAAAGAGATATATATCAGACGTAAAAAAAATCAACAAAGGTAGCAAGGGTTTATACCATCCGATCTAAGCTCGGGGGATAGCTCGGAATCCGACCAGGATTCTGATGTCGAGATCGAGCTCGATCCCAATGCTGAGCAAAATTCAAGGACAGGGTCTCGAATTTTTCCCCCCGACCATCTTAATAAGGTCAGGTCGGGAATATGAGGAGCAACCCTCCTCAGTTCTTTCCTAACAGTCCCTATATATTCTATTGAATCATCTTGGGGCTGGCCGTCTTGAGGGAGTTCACCACGGGAAGAGCGGGACTCACCCGCTTTACCCGACGTCGACGACGGCTGCGGATGATCGCCCTCCAATCCTGATTCTGTAAGACCAGGCGAGCTGAAACCCCGACCAAAAGCCTTGGTTTTGAAAATCATGGGGACATTGTATCTCCCACGATCCGCCACCGACTTGGAAATTTGATCATAGAATTCCTGCTTGAACGACAGCAACGTAGGCAGCTCGTTGCAGCGTTTATCTGAAAAGAGAGCCATGTTAATACCGATCTATTCAATTAATAAACCAACACTGGCAAAATAAAAACCGACCTGGAATTCCCCATGACCTCGGAATCCGCGGTACTCCCTCCCGAGGTTCTTCATCAAAAAGCTTCCATTTGTCCCCGGAAGCAAAAAAGAACCTGCTTTTTCACCCCTTCACGTTGCTGGGGTATCCTCCAAGGATAGTTTTCTTGTACCTCACCTTGAAGTACAGCCACCCTTGGTCCGGCTTAGGATTATTAGTGAGGAAAAAAATGTTCCTAAACTCGGATAGGGTCATCACAAACTTGTGAACTCGCCACAACGACACGGCGCCGACGATACTGTGCCACGCGTTGGGGACGAGCTGAGCAGGACAAATTTTGTAGAAAAGCAAAATTGACCTAATGATTAAAGGAATAGGAAAACGGAGGCCCGCGGGAAAGGCGGCCTCGTAAAAAGCTACCTCGCCAGGGCGAGCAGAAAGTATGGTCTCGCCCTCTTCAGGGAGTCTGAGCTGAACGCCCTGAGGAAATGAATAAGTCTCCCTTAATGAGCCGAGCTCCTCAAGGGTCATAGTGTTGTGTTCCTTAGTTATAGAGGGATGAACGTCACCTAGAGGGACGACCTTGGCAATGGATGGATCTTCCATTGGGGACCTAGGGGACTGTCTAACCTCGTCAGTTACGTATGACGAACCTTCTCCTAAATGGTCTGAGATCCACGAAGGCAAAGAATCCAAAGTAGGACTCACCGTAGACCTATGGGACATACAACTAAGAAAAAAAGAGAGAGCGAACGATTACTTACTGTGCTAAGAAGCAAAGATCACAGGCAGAAACAAGGAGACTTAAGGCAGGAAGAACAGGAAGAACAACCACAAGCAAGAGCTAGGAGAGAGAGTGATATTGGTTAGGCAAAAGGGTAAAAGTAAATGGTTAGGGTTCCTTATATATAAGGAGAGTGACGGTTGAGATTCATCCGCTTTAATGGCCTAGATTAATCCGCCTATTCAAATTCTTTTTGAAACTTGAATCCCGAGCCATCAAATCCCGCCAAAGGTAATCATGGCGCCGCCTTGTTTCTCCAAAAAACTACTGCAGAATTTAATACCCCATCCACATGTCAAACCGGGAAAAAAGGCACATTTAATACGCACCCACACGGGTCCATAACTTCTAATGATATTACTCAAAGGTCCCAAATATCTCGGCACTTTTGAGTAGGGGGCTACTGATGTGGAATAATTCGAACTAACAGATGTTCCGAGTAAAGCACGTCGCCCAAAGGGCGAGACTATTTACCTCGCCCAATGTAGAGACATCTCCTTCAAAGACTTCTCTCCAAAAGGACTCCCATTTCCATTAGAGATCTGCTATCACAGGACTCCTAACCTGATTGAAGTCCATCTCCATAAAGAGTTTCACCTCTGCAAGAGGACTGTTTCCAATAGACTCCAACTCCACAACGTCGCCTATAATTCCGGAGTGATCACCAGTTAGCAGTCCAGATTGAACTCCAGATTTAATTGGGATATCATCCCATGCTTATCCTTCCGAGGAATTCGCCATACTACACTGACACGACTCAGTTCTCCCGTCTATATAAAGGCCGCTCCCCCACAACCAAAAAGGTACGCTCAACATAGGCACTACACACTTTTATTGTGCTCTCCATACTGCCTTATTTTCTGGTCGCCTTGGTCTGATCCTTACGCCAGAGGGGTTTTGAGCGGCCTCACCCCAGCCGATTACTTTTACTCGTTGCTGTGCAGGTCGCCCCAGTTTAGCCGAGGTCCAGTGCCGAGGCCGAGGAGCAATTCTGACTGTTGGTTGCTCTCCCAGATTTTTACCACAACAAACGTAAATAAAAATTTATTTGTGTTTCTATTTATAACTATAAACAAGACAAAATTACACCCACTATTTTTGAAAATAGTGAAAACAACAAAAATAATTTTTTTTTTGTTTACAAAATTATCGCCTCCATCACTCACTTCACCACCACAACCAACTCCACTGCCTCCACCACCAACAAAAACACCGTTGCCGCTGCTAACACCACCTACTCCATGATCTCTGTGTCCACCATCACCATCACCATCACCGTCACCGCCACTATATTTTTATTTTTAAATAATTTTAAAAAAGGTGAACACAAATATATTTTTAATTTTTATTT
The DNA here is from genome assembly GCA_030159115.1 of Actinidia arguta var. hypoleuca. Classification (NCBI taxonomy): domain Eukaryota; kingdom Viridiplantae; phylum Streptophyta; class Magnoliopsida; order Ericales; family Actinidiaceae; genus Actinidia; species Actinidia arguta. Next base: position 15,108,115 of record BRYE01000013.1, on the reverse strand, counting down.
TATAAAAAAAATAAATAAAACTAAATAAATATAAAAAATAAAAAAATAAAAATGTTACCAAACATACACTTGGTGTAATCATGTTTTTAGACTGCTTATGGTGTTCTGGAAAGAAATATAATTTAAAGAAAGTATAGGGAGCGGACACTAAAACACTGCAAGTACAGGAAATAAGTGCAAAATTCTCCATCACTACAGTAGCCAGTATCCGCGCCACAAAACAAGGCAACAATTACCAGAGAACTGAACCAGAGAGAGAGAGAGAGAGAGAGAGTGAATGAATGACCCACTGAGCCTTTTTCACTTCCCAATTTCCAAACCTTCTCTCTCATTAGGTGCACCATTGAATTGAATCTAGTAACGTTTTGTAGGTTTTGGTTTTGAGTAGTTCGTTAAAAGCAATCATGGAAGCAGAAGAAGACTATAAGAGGAAGGAGCGCATAGCTCTGGTCGTAATCTTAATTGTTGGTTCTATAGCCATGGCTTCTCTGCTCGTGGCCTTCATCTGCTACTGCTACATTACCAATAAACTCTCCAGGCGCCTAAACAACAGCAAAAGTAAGCTTCCGTCAACAATGCGATACTCTCTCTCTCTCTCTCTCTCTCTCTCAATTT
>BRYE01000013.1:15050000-15057500 GCA_030159115.1 Actinidia arguta var. hypoleuca | reverse complement strand
GCTACTCATGTTCTTTACACCCTCTATAATTCCCTCTTATCATATTAACCATTTGAAAAGCAAATCTCCTAAATCAAACTTCACTTTTTGTTTAATGCAATATTCTAAAAGGATGCCCTTGTTTTAGCAAAAATATCCATCAAACTTTTAGCAAAATAAATAACTTAGCAATTTAAGTTTTATAGCCACAAAATGCACGAGCTCCGATGGTTTGTTGTTCAATGTAGATAGCTCAATCACATTTGATTATGTAGGAAATATATTTATTATTATTTTTTTTGCTTAAACAAAATACAAGACATGAACCTCATTATATAGGTACCATACAAGACCTTTGATTTTCCTTGTGACCCTTCGATTATCACTAAAACACTTCGAATTCCACAATGACTTTTAAAACTACATAAAACACTTAGAATACAACACTCTCATTAACTACTCTGTATTTACTTCTCATTAGATTCATGAACCTCATCAAGTTTAGTTTTCAACATCCTCCCTTAAACTTTATCTAGTCATGCCAAGTTGCTCCCGTAGCAAGGCAAACACTTCATGCTTCAATGGCTTCGTAAAAATATCAGACACGTTGTCTTGATATTTTATAGAAATGATTTCAATCGGCTTCTCCTTCATATGCTCTCGAATGAAATGGTACCGAGTGTCAATATGCTTGCTCATTTCGTGTCAATATCTTTGCAAGTGCAAGTGATGATTTGCTATCAATGTATATTTTGATTGGTTCTTCTTGGAAAATTTGTAATTCTTGAAGTACATTCCTCAACCATATGACATGACAAACTCCTGATGATGCAGCAACATACTCTGCTTCACATGTAGACCGAGTAATAATAACTTGTTTCTTTGATGAACGAGAATGCACAATGTCCTCCATAAAAAACACATAAGCACTAGTGCTCCTTCGCTCATCAAAGTCTCTTACCCAATCACTGTCTATGTATCCAAAAAGCTAAAATTTATCATTGCTTGAATAAAATAATCCATAGCTTCATGTCCCTTTGATATAGCAAAGGATTCTTTTAGCTGCTAACAAGTGGGTAGATTATGCAGAGGATATGTACAAGGAACCAATAACAAAACCCTAGCCGTTAATTCTGAAGAATGCTGGTTTAGATTTCTTTCCTAAACTATTGATTCAAGTGAATACTAGGTAAAGAGGTATCAAACGTTCGTTAATTCGTAAGGATACTGAACGATTGGGGTAAGCAATGCAAACTCACGCAAAAACTATATTAATCTAAAAAAAAACTATTAATAACGTCACAAAGAAAGTATAAATAGGCTACACAAAATCCTACAACCCAGGACAAACTGGGTTAAAAGAAAAAAAAAACTTACGAAAACCCTAGAAACAAGCTCAAAACACTAAACGAGCCAAAAATTATACTTAGAAGTGTTTTTTTGCATTTTTTTAGGCCGAAAAATGATGTGATAATTTTCAATGCCCTTTGCCTCATCGCGAGCTTTCCAAAAATATATTATAATAAAAGAATGGAGTTACACAGCAAAAGTTACGGCCGATTAAAACTTATTGACCACACGTTCATAACGATGCCTCCGGGTCTCCAAATAGTCTTCTGTAGGGATGGAAATTTTCTCCATCCCAATTGGGGTGAAATTTCAGAGATTTTTCGGGGATCAGGGATTAAAAAAAAAAATCGGGGACAGGGATGGGGATGGTTTTGTATATCCCCGCCCCGATCCCCGAAAACTTATCCCAAAAATGTTAAAATTAAAAATAAAGGGTACTAAATAATAATCTAATCAAAGTAAATGGGTGCAAAGTGAAATTAATCCTAAAATATCTAACACCCTGTACGTTCCCCCACCCCCACACAGCACCACACACACACGTAGAGCCAGAGAGAGAGAGGGAGGCATCACTGGACTCTCCCAACTCAAGCCAGAGGTCCCCAAAATCAATAACCCTCCTCTCTCTATATATATAGCCGCACTGTGAGAGTCTCACGCCTCTCTCTCTCAGTGTCTTTCTCTCCATGGCCCACGAAAAGGGTATTCTAGAGACCCACCACCAGATCTCAACAGTCGCTGCTGGTGCTCGCCGGACTCGCGATCTCAACCGTCACTAGATCTCAACCGAAAGAAGAAGGTATTCTTGATTTTGAGTTTCATTTGTGGTTGAGTTGTTGATTTTGTAGTTGATTTAGGGTTATGGTGGTTTATTTTCAAATTTTTGGCATAGGATTTGTGGTTGATTTAGGATTTTGTGGTTCATTTAGGGTTGTGGTGGTTGAAATTTTGGGATTCAGATTCGAGATGGGGATCCTCAGTCCTCGTTAGGGGCAGGGATGGGGGTTAAAAAAAATTCTCCGCCAGGGATCGGGGCGGGGATGGGGTTAAAAAATTTTGGGGGATCGGGGATGGAGATACCAACCTCCGGCCCCGCCTCGCCCCGCCCCACCCCACCCCATTGCCATTCCTAGTCTTCTGTGATGTTATCCGCGTCAATAGACTTAGGCTCCTCCATGTATCGACTAACTAACCCAACACCATAAAGAATATCAGGTCTAGTGCAAGTTAAATAGCAAAGACTTCCGACCAAGCTCTTAAAATATGTAAGATCCACTTTGCTTCCTTTATCATGCCTTGGATAACTTGATTCCATAATTTACGGGTGTGCTAACCGGATTACACTTCTCCATGTTGAACTTCTTTAAAATAGACTTTGAATAAGCTTTTTGTGAGATGAAAATGCCTTTTCTATCTTGCTTTACTTCAATGCCAAGTTAATAAGACATAAGCCTAATGTCCGTCATCTCAAATTATCGAACCATAGAGTCTTTGAATTCTTAGAACATCCTTGGATTATTTCCAGTGAAAATAAGATCATCCACATATAAGCAAACGAGCAAGAAACCTCAATTCGTATCCTAATTTATGTACAAAGCGTGTTCATACGGGCATTTGGTGAACCCATTTGCTTGAAAGTAGGCATCAATTCTACTATTCCAAGCTCTTAGTGCTTTCTTCAAACCATATAAAGCTTTCTTCAACTTTAGAACTTTTGTTTCATGCCCTGTTTTAACATAACCTATAGGTTGCTCTACATATACTTCTTCTTTAAGGAAATCATTCAAAAATACTGACTTGATATCCATTTGAGAGCTTTTCCATTTGTTTTGAGTAGCAATTGAGACAATCAATCTTATTGTTTCAAGACGAGCAACATGAGAAATACCTCATCGTAGTCAATTCCAGCCTTTTGCTTATATCCTTTAGCAACCAAATGAACTTTCTACTTTTTAACTTCTCCTTTTACATTCTTCTTTGCCTTGTACACCCATTTGACTCCAATTGATTTCTTGCCCTTTGGTAGTGAGGTGAGTTCCCATGTGTTATTCTTTTCAATTGCCTTGACTTTTTCATCCATAGCTTCTCTCCATCTTTTGTCTTGAACAACTTCTTCAAAGTCTAACAGCTCACAATCGGAAAATAAAAAAGCGTAGGATTTTCCGTTACCTCGTACAACTTAGTGAGAGTTCTTGTTTTCTATGCACTTGGGACGAGGAACTTGATGAAGATAAGGATGATGATGCCGGAGAACCACTTTGGCTTGGAGATGAGGGAGGTGACGGAGTATGACCTTCCAATTCCTTAGTTTCTTGAACTTCTTCTTCAAAAACCATACTTGAGTTGTTCCATTCTTCTTGAGCTTTCCACTCCCATGTTCTATCTTCATTAACCTCCACATCTTTGTTCAAAGTAACTTTGCCATTTCTTGGATCATACAACTTGTAGCCTTTGGTTCTTGAATCATAGCCAATAAACACAAGTTATTTGCTTTTATCATCAAGCTTGTTCATTCTTTGTTTTGGTACATGTGCATAGGCGATGCTCCCAAACACTCTTAGGTGCCCAACACCTGGCTTCCGTCCACTCCAAGCTTCTTGTGGCATCATGTTCCATAAGCTTCTCATAGGGCAACGATGTGAAATATAATCAACACAATCAACAGCTTCAACCCAGAAGGCTTTGGGCATATGCTTGCTTATCAACAACTTCTCACCATATTAAGAATGGTTCGGTTTTTCCACTCAGCCAATCCATTTTGTTGAGGTGTGTATAGAGCTGTAAGGGAGTGCCAAATCCCATGTTCTTCACAAAATGCTTTGAATTCTTTTGATGTGAACTCTCCACCTCTATCTGACCTAATGGATTTAAGAAAATATCCATTTTTTTTCTCCACATAAGCCTTAAATTTTTTGAATGCATTAAACACCTCTGATTTATTTGTTAAAAAAATAAACCCAAGTCTTCCTGGTGAAATCATCAATAAAGGTTAAGAAATCCCTCCAAGAGAATTCAGAGAGATTGGACTGCAAATGTCTGTATGGATGAGTTGTAGTGGCTTCAATGCTTGAGATGTTGCTTCCTTCGTGAAATTACTCCGGTGATGCATGCTGACTAGACAACCCTCACAAAATTGCTCCGGGTGATTTATAAAAGGTAATCCTCTTACCATGCTTTTTCTTTTCCAACAACTTAAGACCGTCAAAGTTTAGGTGGCCAAATCTTAAATGCCATAGACAAAAAGTACTTTTGACACATGCGCTCAAGCATTTCACATCACCACCTTGAACATTAAGGAGAAACATCCGATTTTTTCGTCATTTGGACTTTTGCAATCAACCTTCCTCTTTCATCTCTAATGAGAAGACCAGGATTTGCCATATTGATAACATAACCCCTTTCCAACAACTAGCCCAAACTCAGGATATTATTCTTCATATTAGGAACATAACACATATTAGAAATGAATTAATGGCCTCCATTTCTTTGACAAATCAGAATCTTTCATTTCCCTTTTATTGGAATTTTCGAAGAATCACCAAAAGTGACTTGGCCATCCACAGATTCATCTAAGTCAACAAACATACTTTTCTTTCCACATGTGATTACTGGAACCACTATCAAGATACCACATATCTTGCTTTTCTTCATCTCCTTTGAATGCTAACAAAACAACATGTTCTTCTTTGTCTTCTTTTTCAATGTAGTTATTCTCTCCTTCAACAAGGCTAGAAGTTTGATACCAACAATCCATAGAATAATGACCATATTTTTTGCAATTGAAACATTGAACTTGTGATTTATCAGACGAAGCTCTTCCATAAGATCTTCATCTTCCACGGCCTCTTGTAAGCTTTGGACTTTGATATTTATATATAGTTTTGGCTTGGAAGCTGCCTCTTCCTCCTTGTCCATGACCTCTTGTTCCTCCATGATCTCTGAATGTTCTTCGACCTCGACCTCGGTTATTAACTCTACTTCGCTCTTCATGATTTCTTTCCTTGGATTCCTCTTGACCTTCTTTTAGGCTTAGTTTTGATTGCAAAACTTCTCCAACGGCTCTTGTCTTTTGTTAGATCTTTGTTCATGAGCTTGCGAGGAACCCATGAGTTCATCAATGGTCATGGACTACAAATCTTTGGTTTCTTCAATGGCAACAACGATGTAGTCATACTTCTAATCAAGTGATCGAAGTATTTTTTCTATCACACGAACATCTTCAATGTTCTCTCCGTTTTGCCGAAGTTGATTAACAATGGATAAAACCCTTGTGAAGTAGTCAGAGATTAGCTCTTTTTCTTTCATTTCCAATTGCTCGAACTCCTTTCGAAGAGTTTGTAATCGTACCTTCTTTACCTTCTCCACTCCTTTGTAGGAATTTTGAAGTATCTCTCATGCTTCTTTTAATGTGGTTGCATTAGCAATCTTCTCGAAAGAATTTTCTTCTATTCCCTGATAGATCATGAAAAAAGCCTTCTTGTCTTTTTTCCTAGAATCTCTAAGAGTATCTCGTTGGGCAGTAGTCAAGCCATTAGTAGCTTGAGGGTCATCATAGCCATTCTCTACGACATCCCATACATCTTGTGAGCCCAACAACGCCTTCATTTGGATACTCCAATTCTCATAGTTTTCTTTGGCAAGGCGAGGAATGGAAAATGTCATCATTTTGTTGGCCATCTTTCTCTTTCTCTAGCTTTTTTTTTTCCTCTAAGCTCTGATACCACTTTGTAGGAAATATATTTTATTCACTTTTTTTGCTTAAACAAAATGCAAGACATGAACCTCATTATATAGGCACCATACCAGACATTTGATTTTCGTTGTGACCCTTCAATTATCACTAAAACACTTCGAATTCAACTTTTAAAACTACACAAAACACTTAGAATCCAACACTCTCATTAACTACCTGTATTTACTTCTCATTAGATTCATGCACCTCATCGAGTTTACTTTTCAACATATTGGACGGACCAAAAAGAAAAAGTTGAAGACATGGAATCACCGTGGGAAGGGGCAGTTGTTTATCAAAGAAAAAACCCTTTCATCTCGCATATGGAATACTGCAAAACCTTAGAGAGACTCGGGTTACGAAAACCAATAGGTATTGTCAAGTATTATTTAACAGTTCACACTTTAGTGAACCCCGTTCCCCTTCCCCCCACCACACACATACAACTGACACGCACACACGCACTCTGTAACTTTTGATTTGGTTCTTACTATTACTTTGTTTGATGTACCTCATCTTTCGTTTTCTAAACTGTAGTTAAATGCAAGATTTTGTGGTTTGGTAAACTGAAAATTCTTTGATCTGAATTAGGATTGTAGAAAACTTCTAGTTTAGAGCTGAGAATTATGGCTTAAAATTGTCTTTTGAGATTGAAATTCGAAGCCAAGTTCAACTAAGTGTGTTTAGCATTTTCCTTCATTTCTCAAGAGATAATCAAATGCTTCTCGATTCTCTTTCTTATAAAAAACAGAAAGCCTTTTAGTTTATTAAATGTTTTGCTTATGTGTTTTATTTTAGAGAGCTGTTCATGACTTCAACATAATAACTGTGACTTTGCTCCACCATTCAACCTTTCAAGCCTCAATTGCCATTCTTGCTGACACAAAATGTAGCATGAAAAGTTGATTGAGGCAGCACCTAAAAGGTACATATACAGACACGAAGGGACCCAGATTTCCAAATAATTAGGACAAGGACACGGAAAAACCTTATATAATTTAATATATTATGTATAGGAATATTATATCCACAGACAGCCAAACTAATGAAAATTAATACTATTTCACCCTTTTAAAAAACCAATGCTAAATAATTAATAGAATATCCACCAAAAACATAATCGAGGTTCATCAATGGCTGGAAACGTCTACTACTATATGGTTAAATCCCCTCTTTTGCTTTCATTTATGTTTTGATCTTAGTGGAAGACTGAAATTCCTTAAAGTTGTTAACAGCACGATCACCAATGCTATTTCACTTCTATGAGAATTCAAGGCCTTGGGATGATTAGGAACTTTTCATATGCGACATTTGAAACTTCTATGAGAATTCAAGGCCTTGGGATGATTAGGAACTTTTCATATGCGACATTTGAAGAAAATTGATGATTTATTTTTGGAAGATTACATAAATGGTCGGTGAAGTTTCCTCATTGTGTC
>BRYE01000013.1:15027500-15030000 GCA_030159115.1 Actinidia arguta var. hypoleuca | reverse complement strand
GTGGACCCTCGATCATGTGAATAGTACCCAGGGACAGATCCTCTTCTTCGTCCGCAGTCCATTCTATCTCGTCGTTACCTCAATCAAACCTCAGGTTGGGTTTGACTTCAGCCTTCTCCGCTCGGGTCTTATCTTCGTCAACGAACTCCTTCAAGTGTCCATCTCGAACCAGCTGATCCAAGAAGACCTTAAGAGCTTGGCAGCTATTCATTTTGTATCCTCTTTCTTCATGGAAAGTGCACCTCCACCTTTGGTTGCGACTCTTGGGATCTCCTCCCATGGGTTCGGGTTTCTTGAAGTAGGGCTTATATATGGGCGAGGAGCTTGTGAATTGGTTCTTTGAAGCCACGTTGATCCCCTACCTCACCCGACTCTAGTAGTCAACAGAGCCTTCCTTTTGCTTCTTGTGTGGGCCATCTCCCTTGGTAGTTATTCTTGTAGCTTTCTCTGCCTGCTTGACGTCATCCTCTAACCGGGCAAACATCTCGACCCAGGACATGAGGTCCTGGAGGTCGGTCAAAGGATTGAGCATCAAGTTTTCCCAGAGCCTCTCGCTAGAAGTCAGTCCGAGCTTATAGCTCACCACCGCCAATTCCTCCGAGCACTCCTTAATCTCGTTGTAAGTCTTCAAATACCGCTTGTTGTGGATCATCTCATTTTTGCCTTTTCTTAGAGTCAAAAGAGAACCTACGCCTTTCGGCGCCTTCGTGTTGATCACGAACTGAGCTAAAAATGACTCAGTTAGTTGGTGAAAATTCTCGACCGACCCTGCAGGTAATTTATCAAACCATTTCAGTCTGAGGTCCCCCAAGCTCAACGGGAACCATATGGCTCCAGAGGGCCATCATCTGCCTAACGTGGCTCACATGAGATATCGGGTCTGATTTTCCATCATACAGGGTGAACCTTGGTGGTGTGAACTTTTTGGGTGGGTCCAATCCCTCGATTTCTTGAGAGAATGGAATTTTGTATCTCGGGGCGGCCTCCCTTTGTTCACTATGGGCCATGCGAATCACTGAATCTGCTAGGACAACCTTGTTTATGGCCGCCTCCTTGCGTCCGTTGAGCTTGGCACGCAAATCTCCTTCTTGCCTTCGTTTTGCGTTGAGCGTGTCATGGAGATCCACCCTATATTTGGATCGCTCGGTTAACCTCCTTTCCTTACTCGTCGCCACCGTCTTGCTATCAATTTGGCTGTCGACACTCACGTGAGTTTTATTTTGCTTTTTGTCCTGACCTTCCCGGGGAGGTAGGGTCGGTTTCTTACTACGGTCCTCCGTATGCCTAGGTGAAGCAGTTTTGACTGGCCTCATTAGTCTGCTGTCAACCATAATTTGTGTCAACTCTACCAGTTGTCTTTGTAGTCGCTCAATGGTTAAATCTTGGTTGTCTGTCCCCCTAGGGAGTAACCGACCTGGGTTTCGCTTAGAGGTGACCCCCGCCGCCCTCTGTGCATCCTCCAGTAGTTTACCCCTCCATACCTAGGAGTTTGGGGTGTATAAGGGGTTTCCCTGCGATTTTCACGACTGTCGAAACGGTTGCTACTTTGCGATGCCATCAGTAATGGCTTTGCAAATGTCTATAATCGATTTTTCATATACGGCGCTAGTTGTGGGGTTATGATTATGTGATGAGGAGAGAGAAAATCGAGGACAGATATCAACGGTGGTTCTACAACTGCGTAGGTAGCACCAACCCTTCATCCGGTTAACCAGCGATGCATGGACTGCAACCACAAGAACAATGAGACTGGCCGCCAGAGCTGTTTCTGAGAAACGACTCTCCAACGGTCAAGTTAGACGTCCGAAATCTTAGATAGAGAAAGAATATGTGTAGTTTGATAACAAGGTTGCACTTACCTTTCTGAGAATAACAGTGTTCTCTTTTATTCTTTAACTCAGCGCATGGCTCAATGCGCTAGCTGTTTGGTCACTCGGCAAGCTAGAGCTCGGTGCGTGCTTCTACTCGTCGACTAATGTGCTAGTGAATAGTCGACTAACCCAGCCATGCCCCTACGGCGTGGCTAGTAGCTCATGATCAACTGTCCGCGTCTCTATCTGGGTGTAGGTGTCAGAAGGAACTCTGACGTGCAGGTCACCCTCTATCCCCTAACATCACTTGGGAATATCGTCGGCCGTTGCCCCTCGCCCAAGCTTCCAACGCAATTATTATTCCAAGCTCGCTGAGTTGTAGCACCTCGGATGTAACAAATGCCTTGGCTCGAACAATACATTTTCAGTAGTGACTGCTCCGAGTTCTGGTGTAGGGGACCACCGAGCTTGCTTCTTAGCGATAGCTTGGCGGAGGTCTCTACCCTTGCTAGGCTAGATTGCACCGTTGTTTAATTTGTCCCCTTACACTAACTATTTGGACTTATAAACTAAATAAGTTTGGAGTTTACGGTTTTGGAGGTGTGATTTCGTATTCATATTATGGATTTTCATGCGGGATGCTCATGGTCCTTGGTTATCTTTGTTGGTGATTGCCCTTTCTCATCCCT
>BRYE01000013.1:14905000-14907500 GCA_030159115.1 Actinidia arguta var. hypoleuca | reverse complement strand
ATGGAAACATGAGACTAAGGCTATAATTCCTTTGTGACTGCAGCACATACCGAAATTTATGCAGTGAATGAAGTACATATCCTTCATGTACTATGGCTTTAGGCTTTTGCTCAAAGTCCAATACTCGGGAGATCAGCTATATGAGTGTGAAAGCAAAGGAGGCTGCAGAACATTGCAGAGTTCCCCTTCATTAGACACAGTGAACTTGAAAGGTGGGCTGCAAGAAGTGTGGGTCCTACTGGCCATGGCTTTGCGCTTACATTTGCCATCGCAGAAGAATCAACACTTGTTGTCTCCGAAATTTATATGATTGCAAAGCAAAACAAGGAAAAGAATGGCTAGATTTTTTTTTTAACAAAGATCTTTCCGAGAGCTACTAATAAGAAGTGCACATTGTTTTATCGTTCTTTTGATATCTCGAACAATTCTTAGATGCCTGGAAATTAAGATACGGGTGTAGAAAATTTTGAACAGTTTTCCAAACTGGATTAGCCAAAAGAAAAAATGATGTGAACTTCTTGATACTGAAAAACAATTAGAAAACTAGAAAGGAACTAGATCGATTCTGATTTGCAAAATGTTGTACATGTGAGCTATATTTAGAACAGGACAGGAACAGGTTCATCCAGCATTTGGACAGAGAGAATCTGGATCACACGCAGGCTTATCATTTGAGAGGTCCAATTTAGTACTTTCTTTGTTAACGTGTGACATAATTTACTGCAAATCCCCATGCATAAGACACTAAATGGATGTTTGATAATGTTGTCATTTTTTTATTTTTTGTTTGTTTATTTTTTTACAAAATAGAAACTAAAAATATGTTTCTGTCCATCAGTTTTTAAATTATTTAAAAACAAAAACACGATGTCGGTGGTGTTGGCGGCAGTGGTGGAGACGAAAATCGTAGAGGAGGTGGTGTTGGCGGCAACGGCGGTGGCAGTGGTGGAGACGGTGGTGGAGGTGGCGGAGATGGCAGCGGTGGTGTGCATGGCGACGATGGTGAAAACATGCACGCGTGAACAATACTGTAGCCAAATATGAGTTTTGAAAATAATGCAAAACCAGGTTTTTGTTGTTTTTAGGATTTTAAGTAATAGTGGTAGTAATTTGCCTTGTCTTCAATTATAAATAGCAATACAAATAAATTTTTATATATATTTCTACCATAAAACAAAACAAAACAAAAAATAAATAATTACCAAACATTCCCCTACAAAATGATTTATTGAGGGCAAAGGAGCCAAACTGTGTGTGTTTTATATATATAATATATCTACACACATGCAAGATTCAGAAGGCAACCATAGTTGAGTTAACATGGGCTCACAAAGTAAAAAATCATCAATGAGAGGGGGTAGGTATTGTTCATCTACGTTTTAGGTGGGTGAACATCGAGCCTTGTACCTACATGAATTAAGAACTCAGCAACAAATTGAATTAAAAATTATGTACAAAAAAATTCATCATTGGCTATATATTGTGTTATTCGACTTTCTCATATCGTAATTATTTGTCTAGATTCATCATTGATAGAATTTTTGTTACTTATAAATATTTCTCATTTATTGAAAACAAAATTAATTACGTCAGGATCCATTTAAGTATATTTATACTATAAAAAATCATAGCAGTTGATTAGTGCCCAAAAAGTTCATTATTAATAATTTAAGAAAGCAAAATGACTTTTGTACCCTTATATGTTATATTTACGTTACGTTGCTTTTTTTTATTGCCGGAGATTATGTTTATTATGATATATACGTTATTCAGTTGCCATATAGCGAAGATTGTTGAATCGTAATTGGTAAGATTTTTTGAACTCAAACTTATGTTTCTAAGATTTCAAAATCCAAATGTTTATCCATGAGATATTCCTCTTAAGTTGCAAATTGATATGTTTTTAATTTTATACGTGCTAAATTCTCACAAATTGATATATTCTCAACTTTCAAATTTTGTGTTTGAAAAACGTTCACAATATCGCATAGTTGGCAGTTATTCAATTTTTGTTTATATAATTTCATATTAATAACTTCCCACTGGTTGTTGAATTTGATATTGACATTCTCTTAATGTGTATTTCAAATTAAGTATGATACTTGACAACTTCTCAATTTTTTAAATGACTTCATAATATGATACTTGACAACTTCTCAATTTGTTCTTGAGAGAAAAATAGTTTATCAACTAATGCTAACTTTCTATTAGTTGTTTGAATTGATATTGATAACTTCAAGATCACTATAATCTGTTCAGTTATTGAAAATTTTGTATGGGAAAATGGTTACGAGGGAAAGTAAAGGAAAGGAAAAAAGAAACTAACTTTTTTGTGTATATTTATTTGACACCGAAATTTTACAAGAAAACTAAAATTTAATTATTGCTAGGAAAATAAAAGTTAAGAAAAAGTTTTGATTCTTTATGTATTTTCTCACAAAATGATTAAATAATAGATATCCTTCATATTCGTACATTTCAATAGTTAGATTTTTTTATT
>BRYE01000013.1:14875000-14882500 GCA_030159115.1 Actinidia arguta var. hypoleuca | reverse complement strand
CAACTGTCGAAATTGAATCTCTGAGTACTTCGATTCCTAATGTAGATATGAATGCTGAAAAGTCTTATATGAGTTCAGATATTTCAAAGTCCTCTGATGATGCATAACCAACTCTAGTCAAGAGAGATTTCTATTCCCAGTTGAGAGGGCAAGAGAGGAGAAAACTGAAATAAGAAAAGATACACACATGGGGGAGGAACCATTTTCGTACGAGTAACGTAATAGCCATTAACACACCACTAGGACCACTAATTGCTAATTAACTACATCAAAACATACCTCCCTAATACTAATGACAAAATACAAGATTACTATTTCCAACACCCCCTTTAAACTTGTTTTTTCTATTGATTCCTTATTTTGCAAATGCTTCATACGAGAAGGGATTTATGCAATTTTGTCATCATCGATATATCCTTCCATCTTCAACGACCTTCTTTTTGGCTAACTCCATGCTTGTACAAATGTTCAATTCCATCTTCTTAAAAACACTTCCACGTTTCTTCTTCATATGCTTGTAAGATTTCTTTGAACGTGCATCTTCAACCTTTTCTTTAGTAAGGACATTCCTACTCCGTCCGTTCTTAAACTTTTTATGTCTCTTGAGTTTCACCTTCATTTTCTCATGCAGATCAAAATATCCCTCCATATTGACCAAACCTGTTTCACTTTCACAAACCAACAATGCTGAGCTAAATACAAAATCAACATTTGAGGCAAATATACCTTTCTCGTTCTCTATAGTTTTTTTTTCTTCTTGAATCATCTCAATTTATTCTTCTTCATTCTCTACTTTATATTTTCACTTGTTTCAATTTCTTCTACCACCATATTTTCTTCTCTCTTGTATACTTTGTTTTCGTCTCTCTCCAATTATTTCTTCAATCCCAGTATAGTTGTTCATTTTCAAAAGGTGGATCTTCTTCTCCAACCTCCATTGGTGCGTCTTTTGGACCACAATCTTCTTCTTTGAACTCATCTTCTTCAAAATGTTTTGCCTAATGCTCCTTGGGCAATTTCCTTGCATGTTTGGTGACAACGCCATCAATTTTCTTCCAAACATGATATGGAGAATTACAATCTCCGTCAATGTACATCCACACCTCTGGATGCATTGCCTTTATAAGAACTCCAAGTGTCTTTTCCTCTTTATTCTCTCGGATTCTTTTAGGCAAGCTGTCATTTGGCTCTTCTTCGATCACATCATACAAATCACATACTTGTAAATATGAAAAGAGAACAATTTTTATTCCCTTATAGTCAGAGAATGACAACTTCTCACACCAGAAATATATTGGTGAAACTTCCATTATCACCAACGTTAGACCAATGCTCTCAGGATCGAATCACTAGGTTAGACTAGCTCTGATACCACTTTGTTGGAAATTCGTGATGGGTTATATTACCACTTTGTTGTGGCAAGAGAGAATTATACTAAAACACTCGTACTTAGGAAGAAGAAATAAGAGTTAAAACAATATTCTTTATTCAATCAACTCTCCTCCTCCTCCGCCAAATGACTAGATTACATAGACTCTAACATATAACTCATACTCCAACATTATGACCCACTAATTCTACTAATGACCCATTTTCACCACTAATATAATAGCCATTAACACACTACTAGGACCACTAATTGCTAATTAACTAAATCAAAACATAACTCCTAATACTATTAGCAATTTACAAGTTTACTATTTCCAACAGACCATAACACTGCTATTTTCATATCGTGGACTCCACACACCCCTTGCGGAATAATTTGTAGAAATCTATAACATGTGAGAAATTTTGTATAAATATATGTACAAATTGTATGCGTTATGATTGAATTGAAATGCCAGTAAAAAATGTACAATTCTGGTTTTTTAAAATCAAACTCTAGATTTTTAAAACTTTTAATTAAAGCGTTGTGTTTTTAAACTGATATCAATTCTAACCTTGCGTTTGTTTTAGTTAACTACTATAACTAACTGAGAAGTCAAAAATCCTCTCCCTCTCCCCTTGATCCCTCTTTGATATTACCAAAATCCATAGCCAAACTTCGTACTCATGTCACCACTGCCAGCACCAACTTTCTGCTAACAAACTACATCACCCATTGTGCCAAAGCCAATCATATATAGCAGCATCGTGGCGACCATATCACGACGACTGCCATTGAAGCCCAATCACCAACCCCTGAAGAGCAAGACAAAGACAAATAGATACCTTTTGGGTTTCGGCTTCAAATGAATATTTGCTTCTAGAGACATTGTTGGTGTGTGTGTGTGTGTGTGTGTGTGTTAAATTGGGTGGGTCGAGTCTTTGGAGTGGTACTGATCAAAAAGAAACAACTGCAAGTTAAAGTATCCTTAATATGTATACATGTATATATATGTGAATCTATATAATTGAGGAGAAAACTCAAGGTGTTAATGACTATATATGTGTGTATTCGTTAGAATTCGTCATGTCTCATACCCAACCCTACCCTACTAGTTTTTTTCAAACTTTTCTTACTAAGATCTTGTAGGGTTGGAGACAGACACATCAAGTCAGTTGTTTTTATCAATATATTATGTAACATATACAAAATTATAAATATTCTACCTCTATTGTAATTTGTTTTTCTACTTTGAAAATGAACTATTAAAATATTATAGACTTTCCTATTTGCTTCTTTTAATTTTTAATTAATGTGACACATTTGCATTTTTTTAAAATTTATATAATTTCGAATTGTTAAACATCCTTGACTTTTTAAAAGATTGAATTCTTCTTGATGACAAATAAATTGGAACGAAAGGAGTATAAAATATTGTTAGGATGGTAGCCATTATGGCTTCGCTTTGGAAAAGGAAATATTACGGGGGGAATTAGACTTTGTCCTAATGGATGTGATTTTGTGCAATGAGGAAATCACGCGTGTGCAATAGGCAAGTAATCGGTGGCCAAGCAATGGTTTCCTAATGGAACACACTTTAGTTAAGAATTCTTTTAGGGGAAGAATTCTACAAGACTATATTTGGGAAGATTGGGGTAGATTTACTTTCTTAGAGGTGGTAAAGGTTATGTATGTATGGGTCATATATAACTAGGTTTACAATGGGTAGAAAATATATATGAGTATTTTTCTAGGAGAGCATAACAATGTGGTAAGCAGGAGAGAATACACAAAGGGAGTAAGAAAAAAAATACTAGTGAGCAAGGACTTTAGGGAGGGTATTTATTTTTCTTACATTGTAGTTATTTAATTATTAGATTTTTCTTCTGCTAAGAAATTTGGTGTCGAACCATGTATATTATGTGTTTATCATCTTTTTTGTGTTAATTTTTAGTGTGCTTCTGTTGAGGATGTGATAAAAAAATTCCAAAAAATATTAGGAATATTTATGTAATATTACAGATAATGGGTTGGGTTCGAGTTAGAGAACCTCTTCGTTCACACCTTACTCAAATCCGATCCGATTATTTACTTTTTATTCTTAAACCTACTCATACCCTATTAGGGGTAATAGTTTTTTTTGCCCTCCTTAAAAGATGGGAGATTTTGAATTTTTGATCAAGTTAGTTAGCTATGTCATTTCTTTTTATCTGAATTTAGTTGCATAAATTGAGTAGGGATAGTTTGATTACACTTACATAGGATAAAACGCTCAAATGTACTCTATGCATTATTATGCAAACAACAAATCAGGGGTAACTTGGTCAATCTAAGTCACTTATTGCTTATGAGATCGAATGCTTTTTATAACAACACGTGCTATTAGGACAAGTGAGTACTACACCAAGAATTGACAAGCCGATGGATTTGTTAGATCAAAATCTTTTATTCTATGCCAACCCAAAGAAGTGAAATTGTCCTTGAATTTCGACATGGGCGAGTAGGGATTCAACCTAACACTAGTTTGAAGTCCGAATGAAGGCTGGGTCTAATTGAGTGTGCTTTCGCTTTGGCTTATCGTTGGTGCACCAGTGTTGGTTTCGAGAGGCTAGCCAGGGCCACAGGTTGAAGCAATCTAAGTGAGAAGCTTACTCTGCTACAGCGGACCGTTAGCAGGGTGCCGCGGGGCTTTGAAGTGGAGGACTTAGCACTTGTGGTATCAAAGCCATGGCTAGTGGAAAGAAACTGTGGGTTCTAGTGCCGTCAAAGAGGCTTGACAAGAGCGGACTCGTGATCTTGTGGATTGCATTGCTACACAAGAGACAGATTTTGAGCGAGAGGGGCCCATTGTACTTATGCTTTCAATTCGAACGAAGTCTCTTTGGCATTTAAAAGACCATATGGTCTTTGTAAACGAATGTACCTTTATTTAATGCAAAATGGCAACCCCCTAGGTATGTGAAGGAGGAACTAGGGGAGCCTCTTTATGCTCTTCTTGAGTGGATCTCACACTGTTTCGCCTATGGAAGCCCACTTGGGGGAGTTCGAAAATTTTGGTATTTGAATCTTCCATAAAATCAAAGACACGAGATTGTCCATCTACTACAACCTGTGTTACGCCTGTAATACATTGAGGAGGAAAATCTATCAACTGTCAAAGAAATACATACAAAAAATAAACATCTTATTGAGCTTTATATTATAAATAATGAAACAATGGGGGAAGTTTTAGATTATGTTGATTTCGAGAAAAAGACGGTCCCCCAACTAATCTTCTCATACACATACCCTGTAATTATTCAAAAACTATTCCCACTTTCAAAACTGGACCAAGGTAGAGTCATATCTATGCTCTGATACTTATATATCGAAAAGGTTAGAGAATTCCCCTATCGATCCTATCGAACCCTATTAGATGGAAGCAATTATTTGGTGAAACCCGATTCTGTTGGGAACAACATTCTCATCTTAGATGAGGAGGGGATTAAGAAAACAAAATGGTATGCTATTGAGCCGGTAATTCCGGAAGACGAACTAAGACATATGTTCAAAATACCATATCCAGAAGTCTAATTAACACCCATTTCTTATTTACAAGTGAGTATTACACCAAGAATTGACAAGCCGATGACTTTGATAGGGATAGTTCAAAATCTGAGTTTGATCCGGGAAAAGAATGAATATCCTTCCAGTAAAGACTTTCAGGAAATTTCTCAATAAGAAGCCTGAGCTCTATCTTCAGAAAGAATTTCACTCAAAGCCATACTCTATTGGTCAAGAAAGATTTGGCAAAAATATATTTATTGTTCTGACGACTCGGAATGAAAAGCTGAAAAATGAAAAACTGGGGCCTCAAGCGAAAGTAGGAGATAGCATAGAGAAAGAGCAACCCCCTCTTTTCACCGAACGACAGGTAAAAAAGGGTGGCTTTTCAGAGGTTTGGAACGAGATTGTTGGTTTTGATTCCTCACTCTCGTATAGTTGTTCTCACAACCAAAGGAAATTGGAGTTCATAACAAATGAAACTCACGCGCGTGAAAGATAGATAGAAAGACAAAGCTGACAGAGCTCCGAGAACTCGTATAGAGAAGGATCAAGCTGGTGTAGGTAGATGTTGCCTGGGAAAACGATTGAAAAAAGCCTCATTTGAGCAGAATCTATGTTGACTCCTAGACAAAGGAAATGCTACAACCCTAAAGTAGATCGGTATTGCCGAGGGAATACTACAACTTAAGAGTATGGTCTTTCCGACCCTCAACAGGAATGCATCAATCAAACTGCCAATACATCTATCTTTGATTTTATGCCTCGAATTGATCTATATCCGCGCTCTTTTGTTAGGGAATGGATGGCAGTTCACCTATCTTATTAGTACTAGGGGAGTGTCCCTAAATGATATAGAGGAAGAGTTGGAGCTGATCTCGAGGCGGACTGCAATTCAACAAGAAGGGAAGGCAAGTAGTGAAAAATTTAAATACGGTCGGGTTATCGAGCAAGAGAAAGAAAGGCTGCCCCGACTTTTGATGTAAGGTTTATTAGCGAAAAAGCTTTCATCAAAAAAGAGGGTCTTTATGAAAGTATTAGTTGTAAAAACAAAAAAAGAAAAGAAAGAATAGAAAGAACTCCCTAGCAAGTGTTATACGAGGAAGGCGGCGCAAAGGAGGCTCAAGTAAAGAAAAGAGCAGTATCTAATCTATGGATAAAATATCCATCCACACCAAGGTGGAAAAATAAACGAATGACACAATAACAAAGATGCACTTTGTTGACTAGTGAAGGGAGTGAACCCTTGGGGCTAACGTTGCCACTGGGGTCACTGTTTACTCCAATCAATGATTAGATATTGTGTGCGATCGTTTAGTCCTGGAGGACAAATTGTATTGGATTGATAAGAGTGCTGCATAAATAGAGCAATTGACTTCTGAATTGTGGTTAGGAAAGAAGCTGTAAGCAGCAGAATCTAACTTCACAAATAGAATAAGCCGAACATAAGGCAATCTGGAGAGAACAATCCGGAGGTGCATGCATAAAGGTTTTCCAAAATGTAATCAAGACAGAAAGATAGGCAGAAGTGAATTATATGAGTCGGACCAATCTTTCCTAATAAATACATTACATTCAGACGATTTGGTGGACGAGTTGGTCTGACTCAGAAAGCTCCCTCCAGAGCAATTAGCTGAAACGGAAAGATGCGTCCAGGCACAAAGTCATCAAGAATGGAATCAGGGATGCCCATTCTATATGTATCTAATTTGGATCCCCACTGAAGAGTGCTTTCCCAAGGCATGTTCGGGGAGTAACCCTTTCTTTCTGCGATCAGTCCTTCCTTCAACACTTACAATTCAACTCTTTATTCTTGAATTTGAATCACTTCCTCTTTCTCGAGGTTCTTGCTTTATGAACTTTAATCTTCGTGACCTACCCTTATTTGTTTCCGTCAAGCCCAAATGCAAATGGTGGGGCGTTTTCTCAAGTAAAGTGGATACCTTGTTTAGGTATAACTGCTTGGGAAATAGATTGGGTACATTAAATAAGCTTGCACTGAAAGCGGTAAGATATTATTTAATTAATCGAGTAAGCTAGGGGGTGACGCGGCCAGGAATCAATAAGTAAATCAATTGATGGAGGCTGCTAGCATATAGTGGGAAATCCATCAAGTGAGCTGTCGCAATGGAAAAAACCCATGTAGCCTCTTCCCGGTCATACGGGAAAGAAAGCAATTGAATACTGCTTAAAGCAATCTTGTTCGGTATGATGTTGAGAAAAGGTTTACTGCGCCCATAGTTGATTGAATAAACCCCCCCACAAAGTGAACATTGAGTTGCGTTCGGTCTGGCCTACCAGGACGGAGGGGGACTTGAACCCACATAGAGAAATGAATCCTTCATCCATTCTCTGCAGTGGAGCATGTTTATACCATTTGCTCTATCCCTTATATGTATGAACTTAGAACTGGGTGGGCTACTTGGATTGGATACTGGTTACACAAAACCGCCTCATTCGCCATTCTTGGCTAACAAAATGGCCCTTTTGAGGGGACCAAGACATAATTTTTCTCATCAGACCTATGATATGGATTTTCTATTTACTGAACTATACACTTTCAGGATGTCCCCCCTATGATTTCCAGA
>BRYE01000013.1:14867500-14870000 GCA_030159115.1 Actinidia arguta var. hypoleuca | reverse complement strand
GAAAATAACTAGCAAAGGCATGAACAGCTCTATTGGAGCATATTTTAGCCCAGTGGCTCGGGTTAAAAAATCACAGATATGTTCATATTCTCAGCAACATCAAGCCCCTAAAGGCATTACAAGACATTTTAAGTTAGTTAGAGATTAACTTGAGTTAATACATAACTGTAGTTAGGTTTGTAACTAGTTAGAAGTTAGTTGTAACAAACTCCAGGTTTGTAACAAGTTAGAGGTTAGACGCTAGACGCAGCAACCTCAGTAACTGTATAAGCTCTATACATATTGAACATATCTGTAACTCCTATAAACTTTAGATTTTCTTTAACAAGAACATCTGACCTAAACACACTCTTTTAATAGGTGTACACGGATGCTCCAACTTCTCTAATTAGTACATCACTAAGTTCAGAACTTATCCCAGTTCCAACTTGATTTTGGTGTCTTTATGACAATAAGTATTGGTATTGCTTTGTAATAGTCACCGCAACTAGTTTAATGGCGAATGTAGTTGCATCTTTCAGCAGTGTTTAAGAATTTTGAGCATGCTGTTAAACTAAGGCATTTTGAATAAGATCTTTTTGTACATCAAGTTTGCTAAAAGCAATAACTCTGGCATGGCTGAGAACAAAATAGTTGACCTCAAGATAGTGAAAGAAAAAGAAACTCAAAAATTAAAGTGAATTGTGTACCTGAAACAACTGCTTTCCTAATTTCTTCATGGAAATAAGAATTCTTGAAGTGGAACTGAAGTTGGAGCAACCTGTCGAATAACATTTGGTTAGAGTCACATTTCTTCAACAGCATGTAAAACAAGAAAGAAAGAAAGAAAGAAAGAAAGCATCTTGCATCAACACTTTTAGAAAGAAAAAAAAAAGCATATTGCATCAACAAGTGATCAAACTTTTTTCAAGAGAACCTTGACGGTACGAGGGAGATTTTATTGATTACCAAGAAAAAGGGTACAAACGAGGAGAAGACAAAATGAGCCTTACCTCTCAATGTATGAAATGTAACTAAATGCATACCAAGTGATCAACCGATCGATCTGAGGATAAATACCTTCTTTCAACTCATCAGCATAGCAATATAACATCTTACAAGTTGTTGCTTTCTCCTCCAAGACACTAGTCTTGATCCCTATTCTTCTGTGTCTTCATATGTAATGGTCTCCATACTGCAATAGACATGCGGCTTTTTTCAGAACCGCAAATAATTTTCAGCAACAACTACCACTAAACAACTTCAAAATTTACAGACCTCAAGAAAAGCTTAGTACACATGTTACAGAGGAGGAAGAACAGAAAGCATCTTCTATTTTGGTTCATAGTGAGAAATGTTAGCATTACCCACATGATCACAGACTAGAATCAAATACAACCCAGAGTAGCAAGAAACGAACAAATGTTTAAGTTTCACTTTCTCCAAGTGGTGGAACTTACAAGAAGAACACAATAACAACAACAACACAAAAAAAAAAGACGCAAGGAGTCATTGCAAATCTACGGATTTTTACAAAAATATTTCTTTATTGCTCTTATCTTTAAAACTCAGTCAGTTATCTCTTTCCATTTCAACCAAATACAGGCAACTACAACATTTATTTATGTTTTGATAGGCGACATGAAAAGTTTTTTTTTTTAAGAAAATAAGAAGAAGAGTACCACGGGAGCAGATGACAAGAAGTCCATCCTTATGTTTGACTTAAGGGATCCAATATCAAGGTTTTACCACAATGTTCCCTCTGTTAAGCACGAATGTAGAGATGAAAGGTACTGAATAAAAAAAACTTGTGTACAAGAATGTGTGTGAAGCTAACATCAACAGAACATCTTGAATATTAGTCATTCATTATGTACAAGAAAGTTAATGAAAAATATAACATGAAGTCGAGTACGTAGCTGATGTAAAATAGCCCCAATACACTTTAAAATGTCTTCTAGACTACCAAGTTTACTAAGAAACTAACTTAGCAGAATATTTAAAGATTGATTGAAGTAATCCGAAAAAGAAAGTACAGAAAGTAAAAAAACTATCAAGACATTACGATTCATTGAAAATAACTACAATCCAGCTAGAAAAGCTAATAAGGCATCTGTATTACATCCCCTTTGTTACTCTACAAAGAAATTTTTGTAGATTTTCAACTAAATAAAGGCTTAGCAGCTACTTTAGACAAGAGCCTTACTTGGTGGAATCTCAACAGAAGGCATTTCACCCAATTGAAAAGTTCCCCAATACGGTAACACAAAAGTTGGGAAACACCAAACAAATTTTGGGCACTGAGAAAGGTTACCTCCTACTATATGTTCAACTGCGTTTACAATACTTTTACTCAAGGCAGTCATCTTATGTTTTGTTTTGCTTTTTAATGACAATCAAGGGGCCTTCACAAGGTGGGACCCTTTGGACCCACCCCCAAGCGGTCAACTCCTCAAACTGGAGCCTGCAATGTATGGAGCATACCCACTAGTTTGTTTCACTTGTCTAGGTTCAAGCATTG
>BRYE01000013.1:14857500-14862500 GCA_030159115.1 Actinidia arguta var. hypoleuca | reverse complement strand
GTGTTGGTCCTATATATACCCATGTATTCTATTTTTTTGAAGTGTGAGTGGAATAAAAGTTCTAAGTTTTTCCTTCTATCTTCTTCTCACCGTTTGGGTGAGTTTGAATATTTTCTTGCCACAACAAAGTGGTATCAGAGCTAGTTAGGCGTGTAGTGACAAGAGAGAGAGAGAGAGAGAGAGAGAGAGATGGCGAATGGAATGCCCCAATTCCAAATGCCCCGACTCACCCAAGATAATTATGAGAATTTGTGTATTCATATGAAGGCAATTCTTGGATGACAAGACTTGTGGGAGCTTGTAGAAAAAGGCTACACCAAACCCCAAGATGAAGATGTTTTGTCACAAGCCCAAAAATATATTTTGCACCCTACAAAGAAGAAGGATCAAAAGGCGGTTTCACTCATCCATCAATGCCTTGATGATGTGATGTTACAAAAGATCGCTAGTGCAACCACTTCGAAGGAAATTTGGGATGTCCTTCAAACCTCCTACGGTGGGGTTGATAAAATGAAGGAAGTTTGCCTACAAACTTTAAGAGGTGAATTTGAAGCATTGCGGATGAAGGAATCCAAATTAGTTTTGGATTATTTCACAAGAGTCTTGGCTATTGTGAACCAAATGAGAAGATATGGTAATGATTTGAATGACAACCGAGTGTTAGAAAAGATCCTCCACTCCTTAGACCCAAAGTTTGACTACATTGTTGTAGCCATTGACGGTTATTGCACTTATGGGTCCGTTGTTAGCCCACGAAGAACTACTTGGCAAGAAGAAGAAAGAGTCATTGGAGCAAGCTCTACAAGAAAAGCTTTCCTTGAGGGAGAAAGAAGGAAATCAAGAGCAAAGTCAAAGAGGACGTGGTCGCAGAGGATGCAGTGGACGAGGTCGTGGAAGAGGACAAAGCTATAGCTGGATTTTTTCAAATAAAGATGGAATAAGCCAAGATTTATATCGTCAAAGAGGAAGAGAGGAAAAGGAAGAGGAAACAATGCAAGGTTCTATGGAAGAAGGTACGACAAATCTCAAGTTCAATGTTAGCCATTATGCTTCCGAGTGTAGAAATGATGGTGTTGACGAGAGAGCAAATTTGATTGAAGACAAATTTGAAGAAGTGGAGCCAACATTACTTTTAGCATACAAAGAGGAGGAAAAAGGAAAACGATTACTTGTGGTATCTTGGCACCGATGCAAGTAACCATATGCATGGAAGAAAAAAAATGTTCATGAAGCTTGATGAATCCGAACGCGGAAAAGCCACTTTTGGAGATTCCTATCAAATTACGATGAAAGGGAAAGGTAACATTTTGATTCGTTTAAAGGATGGGAAGCACGAACTTAGTGCCAAATATGAAAAGTAATCTTTTGAGCTTGGGGCAACTCTTAGAGTGAGGCTATGGTATTCACATAAAAGATCATAGTCTTTCTATAAGAGATGGACTTGGAAATTTGGTTGCTAAGGTTCCCATGAGACGAAATTGGATGTTTTTGCTAAATATTCAAAGTGATGTGGCTAAGTGTTTGAAAAGTTGTGTTAAAGACTCCTCTTGGTTATAGCATCTCCATTTTGGGCACTTGAATTTTAGAGGACTAATGATGTTGTCTAGGAAAATGATGGTGAAAGGAATTCCTTCCATTGACCACCCACATCAACTTTGTGAAGGATGTCTTCTTGGCAAGCAATCTAGAAGAAGCTTTCCCAAAGAAGATGTTTCAAGGGCAAGTGAGCCTCTTCAACTTGTTCATTTAGATGTTTGCAGACCCATCAACCCACCATCACTTGGTAAGAACCATTATTTCCTGATTTTCATTAATGATTTTAGCTGGAAAATGTGGGTTATTTTCTCAAGGAAAAATCCAAAGTTTTTGGAGTTTTCAAGGTGGTCAGGGCTCTTGTTTAAAAGCAAAGTGGGCATGAAGTGAAGGCAATCCAATCCGATCGAGGTGGTGAATTCACATCTAATGAATTCAAAAGTTTTTGTGAAGAAAATGGAATCCGCCATCCTTTGACGGTTCCAAGATCGCTGAAAGGAAGAACCGAACCATTCTCAACATGGCCCGGAGTATGTTGAAAAGCAAGAAGATGCCCAAGGTGTTTTAGGCTGAAGCCATTGATTGTGCCATTTATTTGTCAAACCATTGTCCCACTAGAAGTGTTCAAGATCAAACACCACAAGAAGCATGGGGAGGATTCAAGCCAAGTGTCTCTCGTTTGCGAGTTTTGGGGAGTATTGCCAATGCACATGTGCCGGATGAAAAACGAAGCAAGTTAGATAACAAGAGTGAGAAGTATGTCTTCATCGGGTATGATTTAAGAAGCAAAAGCTACAAGTTGTACAATCCAAGCAATGGCAACTTCATAATTAGTAGACATGTTGAGTTCGATGAAGAAGGTGAATGGGATTGGAACAATTCACAAGAAGATTATGACTTTTTCTGTTTCTTGGAGGAAAAGGAGCAAGATGATGTTGCTTTGAAGCAACCCATTTCTCCACCACCATCACACACACACACACCTCAAACTCATGTTCAAGCAAGTCCATCATCATCCAAAAGCAAGTTCAAGTGAAAGGTTGCCTCGCATGACAAGCCTTCAAGAGATCTATGATGCTACAGAAGAGGTAACTCTAAGAATTAGTGATTTAACACTATTTTGCCTCTTTTCTGATAGTGAACCTTTAGGCTTTGCGGAAGTGACACAAGACAAGGTAGAGGCATGCAATGAATGAGGAGATCGAAGAAATAAAAAGGAATGGCACATGGGAACTAGTCACTCTTCCTAGAGGACAAAAGGCGATTGGAGTCAAATGGGTGTCCAAAGTGAAAGAAGAATGCTAAATGTGAAAGTGGAAAGGTACAAAGGTTGGTTGCCAAAGGCTATAATCGAAGATCGGGTATTGACTACGATGAGGTATTTGCACCTGTTGCTCATTTTGAAACAAATTAGATTGCTTATTTCTTTGGCTGCTTTACAAGGTTGGAAAATTCATCAAATGTATGTCAAGTCCGCTTTTTTAAATGGTTTTCTTGAAGAAGAGGTATATGTTGATCAACCCATGGTCTATGTTGTGAAATGACATGAAGGAAAAGTTTTGAAATTGAAGCAAGCACGAAGAGCTTGGAATAGTAGACTTGACACCTATTTTCAAGCTAATGGTTGCACCAAGTGTCCCCATGAACAAGCTCTCTATGCAAAGGTGAATTAAAATGGAGATGTATTGTTTGCTTACTTGTATGTAGATGATTTGATTTTTACAGGAAATAATCCAAAGATGTTTGAAGAATTAAAAAGGCAATGGCGAAAGAGTTTGAGATGACGGATATTGGGCTCATGGCTTACAACCCTGGCATAGAGGTGAAGCAATTGGATGTAGCTATTTTCATTTCTCAAGAAGGTTATGCTAAAGAAATTATCAAAAAGTTCAAGATGGATGATTGCAAGCCGGAGGGCACACCTGTTGAATGTGGAATGAAGTTGTTGAATTGATATAGTACTTTGTGTGCTTGTTTACTTGTATTTTCTTGTTGCTTAGCTGTCAATTAGCTGCCATTAGCTATAAATAAGCAGCTAGAGGCCTTTGTAATGGGATTTTAGTTGAATGAAATTGAGCTTTGGCTCGTACAACCCTAGTTTTAGAGTTTCTCTCTCTAGATTTACACTCAAATTGCATTTGGATGCATCATTTTGGTATCATAGCTCAAGCTTTGATTTGTTTTTGTGATTAAAACAGTAAATCATCACCGGAACCCCCTAGATCTTCCTGGAAAACTCTGACAGAGCTTCTTTTCCTTTGATTTCTTCGATTTGAAGTCCAAATCGACTGTTCGTGAGCCGAAATCAAACTTTTGAATCGCGAATCTCGTAGGCGAGTTCAATCGAAGCTATTTCGAGCCTATAACTATCGATTTGACCTCAATCGAGGATTTTGTGTTCACAAATCGAACGTTAATCAATGTTGTGACGTACACGACCTATGACTGAAAGTATTCACAAGCTGCGACGACGTCGAGTGTCACAATTCAAAGTCTTGGACGACTCGATTCGAACCAAGAACAGGCTTGAACCTTGTTTATCGATGTGATCCGATTGTATTGATTAGCCTTAGAGTTGGTTGTGTGCTTGGATATTGACAATTGCCGAAGTCGATTGTTGTGCAAGAGCTTTGTGTTTGACCAAATATTGACCAGTAGTTGACCAATCTCGACCAACTCTGACCAGTTATGACCAAGTCGACCGATATTGACTAGAGTTGACTGGGTTGTAGTTTGCTTTGAAATGGCCCAAAGAGGAAGAGCAGGAAGGGGAGGTAGAGGTATCTTGACCAATGTTGGGGACGGAATTTGATGTTAATCCACGGATTGGAAGGAATAACAGCAATACAAAAAGAGATGAAATTGAAGAGTTGAGAAGGCAAGTTGCTACCTTAGATGGTACAATGTTTGCAACCTCCTACGGAGGGTAGTGATGGGTCCGAGGATATTCAAACTCATTTTGAGAATCCTTTTGGTACTCTAAATGGGCATAGATTTAAAGATAAATGGAAAGGAATTTCAATACTGAACTTCTCGAGTTCTTTAGAAGTCTTAATCCTTATGTGTTTGTGGATTGGTTGCACACCGTTGAGAGGGTGTTTGACTATGGTGATGTGTCCGAAGATAAGAAGGTGAAATTAGTGTCTATTTGTCTGAAAGGGAGAGCCTTCCCTTGGTGGGAACAAACGTAAATAAGTAGGGAGAAAATGGGAAAATGAAAAAGAAACCCAAGGAGCAATTTGTGCCTTTTAACTATACACAAACTCTCCACAAGAACTTGCATAACCTCAAGCAAATTGGAAATGTAGATGATTATACCGAGGCCTTTTATCAACTTGTTGCACGAGTGGACTTGAACGAAAGCGAAGAGCAAATGGTTGCAAGGTACATTAGTGGTTTAAAGCCTTCAATTCAAGATGCGCTAGTGCTTCAATCTTTATGGTCAATTTCAGAAGCATATAATCAAG
>BRYE01000013.1:14797500-14802500 GCA_030159115.1 Actinidia arguta var. hypoleuca | reverse complement strand
GTTTTAAAAGTTGTGTCAGAGTATTTATCGTAACTCTTATTTTCTGTTTATCGATCAAAAATAACTCAAAAAAAGATTAAAAAAAAGGATTGTTGGAGAAGCTTTTCATCTTCTGCTTTTGATTAATTAGTTTTTCAAACAAGTTCAGTCACAACAAACACTCACATTGACTTAGATTACAAATATAGACAGAAGTGAATATTTTTCTTAAAAAAAATTAAATTTGTGCAATGCATACTTGCATGTTTACGAGTATGTACTGTACAAAATGCATTATCCCTAACAAAACTTTTTCTTTTATAGAATTTATAAGACATAAGTTTTTCAATTAATCTCCACTAAAAAGAATATGTTGGATCGCCACTGTTTCTTCCCACTTGAGCAGTGGCGGCTCCACATACCGCGCAGAGTATTCATTTGAATACCCTTTTTTTCTGTATAAATGTATATATAAATTCATACATTGTAAAATTTTATTTTAATAGTTTGAACATCTTACCCAACACCCAATCAGACATCAGCTCTTGTAAACACTGTGTCTATTCTAAAGCATTATTGTAAGGCTAATAAATCTCTCATATTTCCTTGCCTTTTGTTTCAGCCAATAGCCCAAATGGACAGGCACTTAAATCCGGAAGTTTTGTAGATGTTTTTTGACTTGAATGGAAGTGGAATGACCCAAATGCGCAAAATGTTGGGTAAAATTATTCAGTATAACATTGAAACATGCTTTAAAAGGAGTTAATACATGATGTGAAATAAGTAATTCATAAATTCAATAATATATGAAAATTATTTATATCAATTATATTATATAATAACATGCGAAAATATAATGAAAAGGGTTGATCAAGTCGAGTGTTGGACACTCTTTCTTTAAGACAGATTCGTCTCCCCACACCGGTGCTCATGGGTATAATGAGCGTCTATTTCCAAGATAAAATGATCACGACACTGAATAAGTAGCACTACAATATTCAGTGTCCAGCGATTTTAAACTTTAGATTTTACTCTCTCCATGTACAATATGAATGCAATATGAATGATAAATATCAATAAGGAATTTTTGTCTAATTCTACTCAGAATTATGACATTTAATTTCGTTCAGAAATCTACAGTGTTTCTAATTCCAATTAGAAACCAACAGTGTTTCTGATAACAATCAATATGGCATGATTAGTAGTATTTTCTACATAAAAAATTACTTTAATTCTATAGAATTTTTTCACTGAAATTCAACACAGAAATGCATAATAAATTGGTTGAATTTATACAGAAATTCACCATAACAATTACAGAAATTATATATACCGGATAAGATACTGAATTAACCAGATAAAATAAAGAATCTGGATTGAGATTCTTACAGAATTTCAAGTCTGGAAGTCAGAAAAACTAATTAGAAAGTTCACCGAATCTGTCGTCAAAACTCGCCGGAATCTGGTGTCGGAATCTGCTGGAATTTAACAGAATTTCGTCTTCGTCTTCGTCGGATAGGAGAGAGAGAGAGAAAAGGCAGAAAACGGACTCTAACCCCGTACATAAATAGAAGAAAAAATTTTTTATATAGAAAACTTTGCACCCCTTCAAAATGGTGTCAACCAAACGCACCCTTAAGAAGAGTTGCAACTCTTCGTAGCCAAACGCGGCCTTAAGGGGAGTTGCAACTGTTGAAATTTAAAATTTAAATTTAAAATAAAAAATAAATAGGCTTAAACCTTTTAATACTATTAATTTACACCCCCCACCCGAGCTGGACGGACGGCGGCGGCGACACGCGTGGGATAATGGGTCAAACCATGGATTAATATTATTAATTTACACCTACACCCAAACCCATCCCGAATCGAGCCGGACGGCGGTGGCGCGCGCGTGTGGGGTAATGGGTCAAACCATGGGTTATCTAGGCCCTTCCCCTTCCACAAAAGTGGGGTGCCCCTTGGGGCCCAAACACTTAGCCAAACTTAGGCTTTATGTTCCCATCACTTTTCTCATAAAGAATTAATGTGAGACTAACCTTTAGTTTCACCTTTAATTTCACCCATTATCCATACTTATGATACTTACTTTGGAAGTCATTATCTTATTCAAATCTCCATGGATTTGAGCAAATAAATATTTGTTCTTCATCTCCTCATGGAGGAGAACACAAATCAACTTGGACCCACTAAAAAGGACATATGGATCCTACATTAAATTTGGTTCAAAGTTGGTGTTTCACCAATTATTCCAACACAAAATACATCATCGCCCAACTTCATTGCAAAGTCAGAGTGCGAGCCCTACTTCTGTTATGGTCATGGGGTCTAATTAGGCCTAGACCAGTTGATATAATTCTATTCTTAGGTTTAATTTTTGGGGCAGTTTGGGGCCGGTCCTATTACGCTATAACAAAACTAAACCAATCCCGTTCAATATGTCGGTTCTCAAGTTAATCCTACACGTGTCTTAATCCCGAAATTACCCTCTACAGCCACACGCATATATTTCGGACAAAAACCAAAACTATTGCATCAAAATCACAAAACCCACATTCACTCCTTCGATTTGGATTTTTGAACTTTTGAAACACGAGCTAGGGTTCGATTCACGTAAGCAGGATTCGATTTCAATTTTCAATTTTGCTTGTTGGATTTTAGTTTGATTTTGCTAGTTTGCGTTTCTGATTCAATTTGTTTTCTTCGATTGCTTGTGCTTAATGGGAATAAAGGTATTCATTATGGACTTTTTTTGTTTCCATCTAGATATTGCTCCTAGATGTTTGCATATTATTTATTTCTCTTTTTTTATTCGAGTTTTGATTTTGGTCGTCAATTAATTCATTTTTTATTTAATATAAATATTGTTCTAGTTGTTTGCTTATACTTTTTTCTTTTAAGATTCAATTCATTACGATAAAGTGGAAATTTGATTACTAGATTAAGATTTTGCGATGAATTTTAATTTTATATGAATGTAGTTATTTTTAGTGGAATGATAATTTTCTCATTCACTCTGGTTATTGACGATTTGTTATTTTTTGTTGCACATTTTGTTATTTTGAATGATAATATTTTTTTTACAAACAAATTTTTTTCTTAAAAAACTCATATTGTGTATCTCCCTAGATTTGTTGATGATTAACCTAGTACATTTTTGTCAAACCATGCCCCAAGAATGAATATAAAATATGACCTAACAAGGTGAGACCGACGTTATGGTCACCTGTGCATAATATAAAAATAATACCGAACAATCCCTTCAAGTGTTATAATATCAAAAGATCTCCATTAAAATAACGTGATACATTAAAGACACTATTCAAAGGTACCAACTAACAAAACTCATGTACATATACACACACAACAAAAAGAACAACTTGACAAGACTACATAACATGTACAAGATTAGGTTCAGTCAGATTCTCTATGACCAATCTAGACTCAGTAGTGGACTCACAGGCAGACGTAAACCTGGAAAAAAAAAAAACGTGGAGGTATGAACTATCAACATACTAAGTGAATGTACTTAATTATAAAAATATCATTCACTCCGTTTTTAATCCCTTGAGTTAATTATACATATATATATATATATAAGTTGTGGACTAATCATATTAAAATGATTAGTCGACAACTTTTATTGTGTTGTTTGTCTTTGTTCTTAAGTTTGGTAATTTTTATGTGATAGCAGAAACCAGAAAAAAGAAAAGAGTTGTTTTTGAATAAAATTTTAATGTGTCAGGTGTAAGCGTTGCGAGTTGTGTAAATTGTGAATTTTGTTGAGCGTGTCTTAAGGTAGATGGCTAGATAATGAACTGTGTTGAGATGGCTGTAAGTCGAGTGTATAGCGGGTATGAGGAGATAAGTAGCGAATAGATGACTTTTATTATAGATTTGTATATTTTGAGACACTGATAAACTTATCATAATTATATCGCCCGTTATTTTTAGTAATATACTGTGAGAAAATTTCCATGCATGGCTAAAATAAAATTACATACTCTGTAATAATTCTTACACTTCAAAACCAACCTATAAGCACAAACATCATAGAAAATGATAAAACTTTTGTACATCTTGAAATGATGTAAACATATTTTTCAATACAAACTCTAAAACTATTTTGGCATGAATTTCAAGAATCTTACACACACAATAAATTCATGAATCTCCCATATTGTTTTGAGCAATATAATATGAGAAAATTTACATACCTAACAAAAACAAAATTACAATATTTTTTAAAAAAAATCCCACTTAGAAAAATCCAACCATTATACGAAAATTAACAGTGTAACAGAGTTTGTCACTACTAAACTATTAGAATAGTTGCATATGAACAAACTATTAAATATAATAACAAGTACACTAAAATTCTTACACTCAAAAAGCCAAAGTATAAAATTTTGAACGATGAGAAAATTTACATGTCATCTAATCATCCTTCGAACCTACTATAATTAAAAAATATACTCATCTCAAATTTTGACAAAATTAACACAGAATCTACAATGACAACTGGTAATACTGAAAAACACATCTCATTTAAAATCCAAATGTATCAATAAAATCTAATTTACATTTCAAACTGAATAGTAGAATTTTCATTACAATCAATATCCAACTATCAGAATTAAAATTCAGATCTATCATTTTTTTAAAAAAAAATACAACAAATAATAACTAAACTTCAACAAATCATATCCTCTTTGCAACTCCTTCGGTTCTAATTACCAATCTTTCCACATCTCCCACATCTAATTTGCCTAATGTTCTTGCCCATTGACGGAATTTTCTTCTTCTTAGGTTTGTCCGATGGTCTATTTGACATTGGAGGTAGAATGCTAAATTGAATATACTTGTTCATACCTGCAACCACACAACAAAAATGAGTGTGTAAAAATTCTCACACGTATACAAACCAGAAATCATCCACAATTCAATCATTCCACAACAATTTAAGAAATCAATTCACACACAAATACAAAAATATATGTGACAACAAATTACTTTTTACC
>BRYE01000013.1:14782500-14787500 GCA_030159115.1 Actinidia arguta var. hypoleuca | reverse complement strand
TTGCCTTCTTGAAACTCTTCGAATTCGTTCTTCACCCTAATCTAAGAACTCTTTTTTTGTAAGTCTCACTATTTTCTTCTCACTTTTTTATCTTTAATTTCACTCTTTTTTTTTTCCTCCGCATCTCTTTAAGATTTTTCAGTGTGTCAAAGTAAATGAGGGGAGGGGATATTTATGGTGAAAAAAGGGATTTAAATTCTATGAATTTGTACAAGTTAAAAAGATTTGGGCTCTTGGGATTACTGATTCCAAATTTTTGAAGAATCATCCCAAATTGGTATCAATCCATAAGCTTCTAGAAGCTTAGCTGGGCCAAATATTAATGTGTTTGGGCTCGAGGCAAAGCACACATCTAATTCGTTTGTAGAATTCGTCCTTTTAATTTTTCGTCATCAAGCAACGATCCAATGATAAAATTAAAAATTATGACCAATAAAAATGAAGTGTCTTCACTTACCACTTTTGTTAGACCCACAGTAAATAACCATGTGTGCATTAAATATGATGTTTATATTCTGGCCTATTTGCACTTTGCGGTGCAAGTGGTTTTTAAGCTGAGTAATTTAGTGGCTTTTAATCTCTTTTTTTTTCGTTTAGTGAATTTTTTAATTATTTGATTAATTTTTTATATTTATTCGATCTTTTTATTAAAAGATGAATTTGATAATACAAAAATTCTTGTAAAATCAAAATTTTGGTGGATTCGTTTTATGGATTTACAAAAGTTAATAAATCACAAAAATATGATTGCAAGCAATAAAAGTAACACGAGCACACAAAAAAAGACATGCGATTTTTTACGTGAAAAACTCCAAAGTAAAAAAAAAAAAAAAAAACAGGACTATATCCAACCAATCAATCCAATATGCAAAATACACAAGTTACAACTTACAAACTCAACATAATAGAGGATGTACACTTCGATGGATGGTTGAGTGTTGAATTCTCAACATCTCTAGAATCCTCCGCGAATTAAAGATCCCAAGTCTTTGAGTATGTCGAAATGACTTCAACCTTGATTTGTATAATAGACACTTTTGAAAGAGAATACGAAACTCGATTAATTCTATAAAAAATTTCTAAGTACACAGAGAGCATGGATAATTGATATGAATGGCTCTTGCACCAACTAGGGTTACCTCCTTCATGTATTTATAGCTTCCTTAACCTCCGTAAGTTAGAAACTCTTTTAAACTATGAAATCCTAAACCCTTTTTTTATAGAAATCCAAATAAAATAAGGATTTCGCCAAATGGCTCGTGGGACGGGCAAGGGAATAACTTGTGTAAATTTGCACTTTTGTTTTTATAGTTTTAAAAGTTTTTAGAACTTTCAAATACTTGCTTATTCGATCCTAAAACTTCTTCAAATTACAACCATATGGATAAATTCACATATTAACATTCAAACTCTCAAAATATAAAATAAAAAAAAATATTATGCTCGGTTACACGCAATCAACAACACCTAAGTGAGAAATTATAAGCCTAACAATCTCCCACTTTGGCAAAATTATTCTACCATAGGAAAATCCTACCCCTCTTTCCATTTACCCAAAATGGAACCCAAGTCATTAGAAGGATTGGTGTACTAGAATCCCGCAAGCTGCAACAACCACACAAAAATAATACCAAGTGAAAAGCTCTTGAGGTATAAAAAGATAGATTAAAAGCTAAACGCATAAACAAGCAAATAGCAAGTAAGCATTCATTCCATGAGGATCAAAAAGCAAAAGCAAGTAAATATGTATTCCATATAATTATTTCCCCCTTAATCTCTCCCCATTTTTGTCACAATTTGGCAAACACAAATATGCAAAAAATCAACCATGAGAGAGATGAACACATGAAAGTATGAAAGATAAGAGAAATGAAAAATTACTAACACCTTATATACAAAGAGCTCATAGAACTAAAAAAAAAAGAGATAAAACTAGTAGCACATCCTAGTTTATAAAACAAATCATGCATCAAAAAGCAAGATCTAAGTCCTTTAAATTTTCTAAACTGATCTAGAGAGTGGGTTATCAAGTCTTTTTTTTCTTATCCAAATAGTCCTAGTTTTAAATTTTTGAAAACTCTTTTGGGATTTGGGTGAAATCTTGTATCTTTGACTTCTGTGTCATTTTTTTGGAAACTTGTCTAAACGGTGGTTGTTTTTTTTCCTTGTTTAAATCCTTTTTGAAAGTCCTAGATCTTATAACAAGTTTATCAAAAAAAAAATCATTCTCTTTTACATCTTTCTCAAAAAAAATCTTATGAGATTTAATGTAGCATTTAACGCCACAATGATAACAAATAGGCACAAATTTTTCACATGTAGATTTTTTTTGTGATGATGATGGTTTTGGGAGTCCTTTTCAATTTTTCACAATGAGACTTGATATGACCATGAACACCACAACGATAGCAAATTAGATTAAAATTAGAAAGATTGAAACCACATTTTTTTAAGGCTTCACAAAAATCTTTCAACTTCAAAAAAGTTGTGTCCAATCAAAATCTCTTCAATTATATTTTATTTTGGAGCTCTAAAATAGAAATACCATTTCAAATTTCCACATATGGAGGGAGACCTAAACAAGAAATGAAGATGAGCCTTTATTTTTACTTCGCATTATTTTTTTTAAAAAAAAATATGTCTAACTTTTAGATTATAAATTTAATTTTTTTTTAAATTGAATAATATTAAAAAAAATATCAACGAGACCTCTAAAATGAGACTCATTTCTATATATTTGACACGTGTACAAACTCATAATTTGAATTTCTTCAAAAAAAATTGTTATATAATTGAACTTTGAAATACATGGATAAGTTGGGGACGCGAAGAGAAAAAGTAATTGAGTGTTTTTTTTTTCAATAGCGATTGAAAAAGAAACTAGAGTCGGATTTAAAATGAATAATAAAAGAGTAATCTCTCTAATTTTTTTAAAATTACACTGCACTCCTCTCTGATTTACATTTGTATCATTTTGTTCGTTAGTTGATCGTCATAGACTAACTAATATTGCTGACTAAGGAATTTAATTTTATCTAAATTCATATTTTACCCTTACTGCATACTAGCTTCTCCCTCTAATTCCCCATCTTCATTTTACCACAACTGACTTCTCAATATATCCACCTTACCCAGACACCATCACCACCACCACCACCACCGTCACCGCCTATTATCCCCACCGTCACCGCCACAACCAACCCCCAAAGCCTATTATCCCCACCGTCACCGCCACAACCAACCCCCAAAGCCCTCCACAAATAGTTATAGGGAAACAAAATAAACAATCACACGCGCACAACCAAAAAATAAGTGGCCAATTTTCTAACAAAACCTACGCGCCAATCAAATCAAATTAAAGTTTGAGATGTAATTATTGATTGTGCACGATGTGCGCGTGTCCGCAACTTGCATACAGCTACAAAACACTAGGCGGCCCCATCAGGTTTTCCGTTATTTCCTTTATTATGAATTTAGATTTTTATTTATGTATTTTGTTAAATATATATACGTGTTAGAAGTGATCAGAATTCGAATTGATCCGATTTTAAAAAAATTACAAACCAAATCATTCTGACAGTTCAAAAAAAATTTAAACCAAACTAAACTAAACTAAACTATTGAACCATTAAAATAAAATCAAACCTTGGTTCGGTTTAACGGTTAAAAACATAATACGATAGTCTATAATATCTAATAAGAAAAAAAATAATTAAATATAAAAATTAATTTCCAACACATATATAATACCATAGATTAGTTTAATAATATCAAAAAGCAAAGTGTTACCATATTTTTCAAAATTATATTAAAAGATGTGGACTTAGGCTTTGTTAATAAAAAAATACAAATATTAGACAATCTTAGAATATTAATTAGTAATTATCTAATATAATAATATATTTTATAAATAATATTTATATATAATTAATAATATATACAATTAGACAATCTTAGAATATTAATTAGTAATTATCTAATATAATAATATATTTTATAAATAATATTTATATATAATTAATAATATATACAATTCGGTTCATTTTAAAACTATAGAAATTGTAACCGAGACTTAAAATCTTTAGTCTAAAGTTTAAAAATTTATAATCATAATCGAATCAAACTAGATATACTGTAAAAACTAGGGGTGGGCATGGGTCGGGTTGAGTCGGTTCAGAGTCAGATCCAGAACCGACCCGACCATTCACGGTTCCAGATTTTTGGACCCAGAATTGACCCGAGCATTCGAGAGAACCGAACTGAACGGTTCGGTTCGGTTCTTCGGTTCTCTCGGGGTCGGGTTAGTTCGGGTCGGATCGGATTTACCCAGCTCATTTAGACTTTTGGTGAACACTAAAAAATACAAATAACTCCTACATAATTATATATTTTTTAAAATAATACAAATTAACATCCAATATAATTTAAAATAATACAAACCGAACCACTCCGAGAACCGTATTAATATATTTTCGGGTCTATATATCGGTTCCGTATTCGGTTCTCCTTCGGGTCAGTTCTGGGTAAAAAAAATTATAGAACCGAGAACCGACCCGAACTGGACGGATATTTTATTTTTAGACCCAGAACCGAACCGAGGTGATGGTAGATCCGAACCAACCCGACCCAATAAAATCGGTTCTGATCTGTTCTCGGGTCCGACGAGTATTTTGGACACCCCCAGTAAAAACATATGAATGAATGTATCCAATTTTTGCCCAATTTCGACATAGCCTACTTCGGCAGTAGGGCCCACGTCGATGTGGTGCTTACGTGTATCCCTAATCTTTTATTTTTGATATATTACACTTTGCCACCTAAAATATTGGCATTTTATCACATTCGACCCCATAGAAAAACTTGTCCAATTTCATCCTTAAAAGTATAAGTTTTCCCTAGTCAATAAAGTTAATAGTAATTCTATGTATACTTTATAAATTATCGAATAAATTACCTTATACTTACACGAGGTATTGGCTTCACACTATCACTTGAAGTAT
>BRYE01000013.1:14745000-14750000 GCA_030159115.1 Actinidia arguta var. hypoleuca | reverse complement strand
GGTGAGACACTACGAAGGATGCTTGAGGAATGCTTGGTTGAATGGGGAATTGATATGGTTTTGACAATTACGGTAGATAATGCAAGCTCCAACAATGGCCTCATTAATTTTTTGAAGAAAGGACGTCGGTAAGGAACACTTCATCTTAGGGCATGAGCATTTGCATGTTAGATGTTGTGCTCACATTCTGAATTTGATTGTGAGGGAAAGGTGGAAAGAGGTTGAAGTGGCAATATTGAGGGTGAGAAATATAGTGAGGTATGTGAGATCATCTCCATTGAGGTTAGCAAAATTTTGGTCTTGTGTTGAAAAAGAAGGCATTAAATATAAAAAAGTGCATTGCTTAGACTCGGTGGAACTCAACTTATTTCATGTTAGAGAGGGCTTTGGTGAACCAAAAGGCATTTGAGCGATTAGAAGAAGAAGAGGGCTTTCATTTGAGCCTTAGAGAGGATGAACCTGGTGAGATTGGAGACGGAGAAATACTTGAGTGATTGGTAAGGGAAAGAGCAAGGGAGAAACTAATGAACGTTGTGAGATTGAGATTGAGAGTGGGAAAGAGCAAGGGAAAGGGAAGATAGAGGGAAAGGGAGAGACAAAAGGGTAGCACATGGTAGTCCAACTTCTAATGATTCGAAAATGTGTGGATTGAATGTCCAGGTTCTTGAAATGTTTTATGATGCTACTAAACGCTTTTCAAGTTCATTATATGTTACATGTAACAAATTCTTTTCCGAAACGATGTTGATTCAAAGTGCAATTAAAGATCTTTGTTCTAAGGATGACGGAGGATGATATTTTGAACTTGTTGGTAAAGGGTATGCTTCGGAAGTTTGAGAAGTATTGGGGTAAATTTGAAAAGATTAATTATTTATTATTGTTAGCGGTTATTCTTGATCCTTGTTACAAAATCAAGTATGTAAAGTGCTGGTTCAATAAGGCGTATGATGAAAGGGTGGTTGTGGAGTTGATTGGTAGTATAAAGACCAAGTTTGCTTCTCTGTTCAATTGGTAGTAAAGAATAATGTTCAACATAGTGAGCATAATGAAAATTTAGGTGAGCCATCTACTAAAATGAATGTGGAAGAGGGTAAAGTGGATATCCGGCAAGCAATGAGATCACAATTCAAAATGCAATTGGAGGAAGAATCTGGTATGGTCTCCAAGTCAGAGTTGGAGAAATACTTGCTGGAGGCTTGTGAAGAAGAAAAGGGGTTCTCTTCATTGGGCTGGTGGAGGTCTAATTCAACTCGCGATCCCATTCTTTCTCAATTAGCAAGGGATGTTCTAGCTATTCCTGTTTCTACCATTGCATTGGAGTCTGCCTTTAGCACTGGAGGGGGTATTCTTGATCCATACAGGAGTTCTCTAGAACCCAAAGTAGCTGAAGCTCTTATTTGTGCTCAAAACTGATTGCAGACTCCCTCTCAAATCCAACTTCGAGAGCTAATGGATGAAACGGAGGAACTTGAAAAAGGTAATATTCATATATTCATTTTGCACATGCTATTTTTGTATGTTTGTTGTTTATATTCTTCTTTCATAGACTTTTTTTTACTTGTTAGATATTGGAATCAACAAATGATGTCTCCTTTGTCATCAATGTGTAATTTCATCTCTATTGTGTGAGATAATACTTCTTTTTTTTTATATTTGATTTGAATACTTATGGCCTTCACATATAGTAATTATCACTTATTAATTTTTTTTTTCTTCACTTAACAGTTCCGGAGCTTGGAAGGAAATTATTGCCAATGATTTTGG
Organism: Actinidia arguta var. hypoleuca; assembly: GCA_030159115.1. Classification (NCBI taxonomy): domain Eukaryota; kingdom Viridiplantae; phylum Streptophyta; class Magnoliopsida; order Ericales; family Actinidiaceae; genus Actinidia; species Actinidia arguta. The sequence continues at coordinate 14,748,236 of BRYE01000013.1, read as the reverse complement.
AATTGGTAGCAGCAACTAGCAAGGATGGAAGTTTTTTTGGTTGGACTTTGTTAAGTTGTACTATCTTTTGGACTTTGTTAAGATGTTTGAATATTTGAACTATTTAACTTCTATTGGTGTTGTGTTAATTTGTTAACTGTTAAACCACATATTACATAAGTGACATAGCTAGTCACTACATTAATGATATTGTTTTGGTGATTTCTGCTATATATTGTAAATATATAATTTATTTGTTGGAATGTCATTCTGCCCATGGCAATTAGATAGTTAATCTGGGCTTTTTTGTAATTTATTTGTATCTGCCCAGGCCTACTGTGGTTTATTCGGTTCAAACCGAATTAACCGAAAACCGATCCATTTGGTTTTCTACCTCTTTTGGTTCGGATTGGTTTTGGTTTGCGCAAAACCAAACTTTTCGGTTCGGACTCAAAATATCGCTCGAAACCGAACCAAAAGAAAGGATTAAACCCCTACTCCTAACGCTCCCTCACGCACGGTCCATGTTACCCTTTTTTTTTTTGGAATCCTAATGCATTTACGAAACATAATATCTTAGGTAATCTAGGAGTATCCTTTTCCAACTAACTCAAAATCTAATTTCTTTTTTTTTTTTCTAACTTACCAAAATTCTATTCTCAGTGGGATTGTAATACGTATTATTCTCTATCTAAACAATGGTCATTTTCTAAATTTTCCTTTAAACTTCTCCATGGCTAACCAAATTCCACATAAGATGTGTCACGCCTCGATTTCCAAAACCCGAATAAGTGAATTAAAAGATTCAAAATAAATATTTTTAAAAAATTAGTCTGCTCTGTAAATTGAACAACCTGATGATACACCCATCTCAAATCAACTTGATATGGAACAATAACAACAATAATAGCATACAAGGTACTACTGGATCTACACAACTATTGTAACTAACATGCAACCCACCACCTAGCATTATCACCTAGCGTGTTTTGTTTCAGGTTTAGAAAAGCATTTCTAAAATCCTCCATAACCAAGTGGCGGGGACACTGGGCCCAAACCTACCATATCCCGTGTCTATGGGCGCAGATCCAAGAAGGCTTCTCTGGTTTCATTGTGGCTAGATAGTGGACTGCCCATTGGGCCTGATTAGTAGTAGCCCATGGGACCAATTTTATTTATTAGTATTTTAGTGGATCTATTTTATTTGAGCCTATTTATTTATTTATTTGGTTATTATTTTAGGGTTAGTTTTTTTGTCTATTTAAACGAGGTTTTGCTATAACAGAAAGACAGATTATGATTGATATTATTGAGAAACTCTAATTTTCTTCCTTCTTCTAGATTTTGGTAAGATGCCAAGCTTCCCCCTCTCCTTCTACAATTCTTGTTCGATTATCTATTTTGTTTGAGATTAATTGTTGTCCTGCATCAAATTTGATGTAAGAGCCTAATTTCAACCCATCTCCTTCCGTTGTCTCACTCATCCAAACCCTAACCCTAGCCACCACAACATCTGAGCGACTGCCGAACCATCGAAACACGACTACCGGTGACCTTTGTCGGATTCTGACGTGCATCGCCAAACCTCGCCGGGATCTCCTTCACGCCTGACTCCGATCATTTAAGCCCACACGGCTAACAATTTATTAAAGAGTAGCGATAGGTACACACTCATTTTTGCCTTCTCACAAAATAAGTGAAACCCGCCCTAATTAGGGTTTTCACGTTTTTCTAAAAATCTTAATTAGAGCGGGTCTCACTTATTTGTGAGAGGGCAAAATGGGTGTGTACACACTCACTTTTGGGTGTGTACCAATCATTATTCTTTATTAAACATGAAACTTCGCATTTTAACCAATTTAACTCACACAGCCAATCATCAACCAGCCAATCACGTAAGTTCACAATTAAGGCCCACTCGACACATTTAAATAATTAATTACGAAACTTACCATTTAAATTAAATCCACTTTACTAACAATAAACCACATATTCATAAATTCAACAATTTATGCTTTAATTCACATTCTTCACATTTTTTTTCGTCATTTGCAAAATTATAATTCGCCTTAACGGTCCCTACCTCGAAGCTGTGAAAACCCACATCGCTGCCGTCACCCGAATCTACAGTGTCCCGGCGGCCTAAAGCATGAGCGCGCGGCGAACCTATTTCGTCAAAAGGGAGAAATTTAGGGCAAAGGGGAAAAATTAGGGAAATCGAGTGAAAAAGGGAATAAGGGAAAAGGGAAAATGGTGGTGGTGGTGGTGTGGTGGTGAGAGAGAGGGGGCGAGAGAGAGCTAACCTCAGAGGGTGGTGGTGAGAGAGAGGTGGTGAAGACCGACAGCGAGGACAGGCGAGAGAGAGAGAGATCTCGGCGAGAGAGGAGAGAGCGACGAAAGCAAGAAAAAAAAGGTGGTGCCGCCGGAATTTGGGTTTTTAAACACCTAATGACACTTAAAGATCCCTCATACTAGTTACTGTATCCCATATTACCTACAAAGGTTAATTATTATACTAAGACCCTCAATCACTGCAAAAGTTCATAAAACTTAATCAATTGGTCATTCCCCAACTGATGCGTGGGTCTCAAAATATCAATTTAAATATGAGTTCTCAAAAAATGGGAAACAAATCTATATTTAATATGTAATAATGGAGTTATGGGACGCCATAATCAATAAAGATCTCTTTACTAAGGGTTTGCAATTGAAAATCCGAATTCTCCGTTTTTGTTATTGTCAAAGAAGCTAGCAGAATAACTAGAATTAATTTAAAAAATAAATGGTACGTCTTTGTTTGGTATATTAAAAAATCAAGAGTGTCTGTAGGGTGGATTTATAATGCTTTTGCTTTTGGGTTTTATCTTTGATTCGAGTGATTCGGCTAGTAATTTAAGGCCAAAAAAAGTTAGATGAAACATTTTTATTCTTTTTTCAACATTTAGGGCTAGTAAAATTATGATTGGTCTCCAATAATATTGTCAAATTATTTGTAACTGTTAATTAATTTTTGTGGTTTTCCAATTCTTGGATTGTAAAATTCTCTTCATAATCATTGATGGACATATATTTTTTTTTGTCAAGAAATAATATATTTCCTAGTATATGAAAAAAAAATCCCTCTACTTGAAATGATAAAGGGCTGAAGTATAAGCTTAGCTTTTTTCACTTTCCTCCATAAAAAACTTTAACAAATTCTTGATCAAAGACGTCATAATGCAACAGGCCTAGTCTTGAAATGCCAATGCCCAACTTAT
>BRYE01000013.1:14697500-14700000 GCA_030159115.1 Actinidia arguta var. hypoleuca | reverse complement strand
CACAGAAGATTGTTTTCATCTGAAAGAACAGATAGCCGACCTTATCAAACGAGGATATCTCTAGAAGTATGTCAATGATCGCCCACCACCCAATTCACTAGAAAGGAAATATGGCGACAACCGACCAACTATTGGAGATATACAAATGATCCATGGAGGATTTGGATCCGGGAGAAGTTCGAATTCGTCCAGGAAAAGGCATGCCAGAAGTGTCAGTTGGGTGGCCGAAGAAGTATATAACCTCTCCTCGCCAATAACCGATGTTCACCCACCAATCACCTTCAACAATGATGATTTGGAAGGTCTACACTTACCTCATGATGATGCCTTGGTTATTTCAGCCATCATGGCCAATTTCAACTTTCAAAGAATCTTGGTTGATAATAGTAGTTCGGCTAATATCCTATTCATATCGGCATTTGAAAAGATAAAGATAGAGCTTGATAAGCTGCACCCCTTTCTTATGCCCTTGGTGGGCTTCAGGGAAAATGTGACTCATCCGCTCGGATGGATTAAATTGCCAGTAACTTTGGGAACAGAGCCTTGCCAAACTACCGTTTGGTAGGACTTCATCGTGGTAGATTATCCTTCCCCGTACAACGCGATTTTAGGTCACTCAACTCTAGGTGGGACTAAGGTGATCACCTCAATCTACCACCTAAAAATGAAGTTTCTCACCTTAACGGGGTCGACGAAGTAAAAGGCGACCAGAGAGTGGCTAGGCAATGTTTCATTTCAGATATGAAGATTGAAATCTCCCCAGCCTCGAAGGCCCAACAGCAATTACCGACCAATGATGGCGAGATGGAACCTCTGAAGGACGAGGTGGAACATGTTGTCTTGATGGATCCCTGAAAAATCAAAAATACCAAACCCCTTGAGGAAACTATTCCAATATCCATACACCCAGAATATCCTGATCATCACGTTATGATTGGAACTGAACTTACCAACAAATTACGTTGCGCTTAAGTGGAATTCTTGAAAAGAAATTTTAACATCTTTGCCTAGTTGCAAGGTGATGTACCGGGTATTGATCCCCAAGTCGCCGTGCATAAATTATATACCAATCCCGGACATCCTCCAGTTCGTCAGAAAAGAAGAAAATTCACCCCCGTGCGATTAAGAGTTATTGAAAAGGAAGTGATCAAACTCATCAAAGCCAATGTCATCAAAGAAGCCTATTACCCGAAATGGCTAGCCAATGTTGTCGTTGCCCCTAAACAAGGAAAAAAATAGAGAGTATGCGTTGATTTCACTGATCTTAACAAGGCATGCCTAAAAGATAGTTTTTCTTTGCCAAAAATTAATTTAATAGTTGACGCCACGTCCAAGCATGAGCTTTTTAGCTTCATGGATGCCTTCTTAGGATATCACCAAATTAAGATGTTCCCCCCAACGTAGAGAAGACTTCATTTATCACGGAACGAGGATTGTACTACTACAAGGTCATGCCATTTGGTCTAAAAAATACTGGGACAACATACCAAAGATTAGTAAAAAAGATGTTCAAGGAGCTGATTAGAAAGACCATGGAAGTATACATGGATAACATGCTCGTCAAGAGTGTCGAAGCAGCCAACCACATTGCCCACCTTGAAGAGGTTTTCGACATTCTGAGAAAATACCGGATGATGTTAAATCCTTCCAAATGCATTTTTGACTTATCGTCTGAAAAATTCCTAAGATTTTTTATAACAAAATGAGAAATTAAAGCAAACTCGGATCAGATTCAGGCTCTACTCAAAATGAGCTCGCCCAGAAATATCCATGAAGTTCAACAGCTAACTGGGCGAATTGCTGCCCTCAACCGATTTGTTTCTAAATCAGCTGACAGATGCTTGCCATTCTTTAAAATCCTAAGAAAAAAATCAAAATTTTCAATGGACAAAAGAATCGGAATGAGCATTCCAATAACTCAAAAAGTAATTGGGATCACCTCCTTTGCTTGTGGTTCCGACCACGGGTGAAGAACTGTTTGTGTACCTGTCCATCTCGCCAACCGCAGTAAGTGCTGTGCTCATCCGAGAAGAAAACCAAGTTCAAAAATCAGTATATTATATTAGTAAGGTCTTGGTGGGTACTGAGAACAAATATGTAAAGATAGAAAAGCTCGCCTATGCCCTTTTGATCGCCGCCAGAAAGCTTCGCCATTATTTTCAAGCCCATCCCATCACCGTACTGACTGACCAACCTTTAAAACAAATTTTCCAATGACCAGACACCTCGGGAAGACTTCTGAAAGGATCCATCGAGCTGAGTGAATTTCATATTGATTGCAAACCAAGAACGGCGATAAAGGCCCAAGCCTTAGCTGATTTTGTGGCTGAATTCACTCATGAAATCGATCCAAAAGTTCTTTCGGAGAAATAAATTCCAACATTATAGAGCTCGAAAGAGGACCTCGGAAGGCCGAACGAGGATCTTGGGAGATGGATGCTGTTTGTAGATGGATCTTCGAATTAGCATGGATGTGGTGCAGAGCTTGTCCTCCAAACTC
>BRYE01000013.1:14690000-14692500 GCA_030159115.1 Actinidia arguta var. hypoleuca | reverse complement strand
CCAAGTTTGGACTTATTACTTGGCGAGATGGAGGGCTCGTCCCTTGAACATTTTTCGCCAATTACCACTCCTTTAACGCAAATGGATTTTTTTGCCGAGCTCTCACCCTTGGCCTTCTCCACCTTCTCGCCAAGTTTTTTCAGGCTTATCCTCCTCGACATAGCTGCAAAATAAGGCATGAATATTAGATATGAAAATATAAACGACAAGAATAGACAAGAATTTATACCATCTGATTTAAGCTTGGGAGATAGCCCGAAATCCGACCAGGATTCCGATGTCGGGTCCGAGTTTAATCTTGAGACAGACGGGGAAAATTCTAAAAGTTGATCTCGAACTTTTCCCCCCGACCATCTTAGCAAGGTCAGGTCGGGGATATGAGGTAGAATCCTCTTCAGTTCCTTCTTAAGGGTCCCTAGATATTCTATTGATTCATCTCAAGAATGACTGTCTTGTTGGATGTGTTCACCACGGGAAGGACGGGACTCACCTGCGTCACCCGACAACATTGATGGCGCATGTCCATGTGGCTCCTCGCCCTTAGTCCCAGATGCCATAGGTCCGGGAGAGCAAAAAACCCGATGAAACAATTTTAATTTGAGAACCATGGGGACTGAAAAGCGCTCACGTTCCGTCACCGATTTTGAAATCTCGTCAAAAAGCTCCTGCTCATACCCAAGCAACTTGGGCGGATCATTGCAACATTTATCTGAGACCACAAAATGTTAGAATGTTAGTTCGGATAATATTTTATTAATAAATAAATTGATATTTCTAATGGAATTAAGACTGACTTGGGATATTCCATGATCTCAGAACCCTTGGCACTCATTCCCGATGTGAATCATCATGAAGCTCCCAACTATCCCCGGAGGCGAAATTTTTTTTGCTTTTCCACCCCTTCACATTGCTGGGGTATCCTCCGAAGATGGTTTTCTTGTACCTCGCCTTAAATTACAGCCACCCTTGATCCGGTTTAGATTTATTATTGAGGAAAAATATGTTCCTAAACTCTGAGAGGGTCATCGAATATTTATACACTCGCCACGATGCCATGGCACCAGCGATACTTCGCCAAGCGTTGGGGACGAGCTGAGTCGGACAAATATCATAAAACATTAAAATTAATCTTACTATAGGATGAATAGGTAAGCGGAGGCTCATTTGGAAAGATGCCTCATAAAAGGGGACCTCGCCAAGGCGAGCTGAAAGTATCGTTTCATTTTCCTCGGGAATCCTAATCTATATGCTCTGAGAAAACGAATAAGTCTCCCTAAGCAAGTTTAGCTCCTCGGGAGTCATAATATTATTTTCTTTTTCTACGGAGGGATGGATGTTAACTAGGGGGAGACCTCAGGATCTGATGGTTCTTCCATGGGCGATCTAGGAGATTATTTTCCCTCGTCAGTAATGTATGACAATCCTTCTCCTAGGTGGTCGGATATCCAAGAAGGTAAGGAATCCAAGTTTGATGGGCTAACTTCAGGCTTATAGGACATAAAACTACAAGAATGAAAATGAAGACTTAGTCAAGGTCTTTACTGTGCTAAAAGACAAGAGGGCGACCATAAATGAGCTAAAAGACAGGACAACCACAAACGAGGGCGAGGAGAAAATCAGAGCAAGAGCGGCGGTTTGGTAGCAGAAGCAAAAATGTACAAATGAATGGGTGGGTCCCCCTATATATAGGGAATACCAAGGGCTAAGATCCATCCGCTTCAACATCCTAGATTATGCGACCTTTCGAATTTCGAGCACATAACCGCCTTTCCCACCAACCCGCCAAAAGCTTTCCTTAGCAAGCCGCCTATCCTGTCAAAAGTCATCATTAATGCGCCAACGTTTTGTCCAGTCATGATTAATACTCTTGCCCACGTGTCCGACAGAAGAGGGACATAATTAATGTGTGCCTACGTGGTTCAATATTTCCCTCTTAATGGTTACTCAAAGATCCTGAATATCTCGGCACTTTGAGTAGGGGGCTACTGATGTGGAAAAAATACACGTCACCTCTTAGTTTTAAATATTTCAAGTGGTGCACGTCGCCCAAGGGTTCACGACACCCACTTTCCTGGTCGCCTCTTATTATTAAAAAACTGAGCTCCACTTCATCTACACCAAACGGTTCCTCCAGATCGCCATCGGGCGAGGTAGTCTATCTTGCTTGAGGCAAAGGCGTCTCCATGAAGACATCCTCCAAAAGGACTTCATCCCCGTTAGAAGTCTGTTTCCATGAGACTCCTCCATCTTTCCTCCTCCTAATCAATCCATCACCCTGAGAATTCCACCTCTACAAGGGAACCATCTCTGATAGACTCCAGCTCCATCATAACGCCTAAAAATACGGACTGCTCACCAAATGGCATCCTTCTACATTATCCCCGAATATATTGGGATAACCTCCCATACTTATCCTTCCAAGGAACTCGCCGTGATCCATCTACACGGCTCATTACTCCGTCTATATAAAGGCCACTCTCCCATAACAAAAAGGTACGCT
>BRYE01000013.1:14655000-14672500 GCA_030159115.1 Actinidia arguta var. hypoleuca | reverse complement strand
CCCTCAAGATTGATCCATCAGTTAGCGCAAAAACTACACAGCTTTACGAATTACAGAACCTAGGGTTTCGACAAAACCAAAAAATCCGATACGAATTTGTCAGAAGAGAGAGAAAAACCTGTGACAGTTCCATGAACAACGGTTCCGTTCTTGAGCTCGATCGAGACGGTCTCATTGTTCAGCTTCATCAAGAACCTACACAAAGGTAATGAAGAAAAAAAATTAAAAAAAAAAGAAAGAAAGAAAGAGAGAAAGCAGATTACTATATGAAATTGAAGGACGAGAAGATGCCAATAAAACAAAGGAAAAGCGGACCTGACGAGCTTCATGGTCGATTGAAGACGAAAGAAGAAGAGGCAGAAGCACAAGAGCTGGGGACTTACTTCACTACTGTTGATAATACTCCGTATCTTGCTTCGGAATGTAGAGAGGCAGGCGCAGCAAAAGAAAAGAAGCCGACAAAGTACTAGTCTCAAAAAAGAGTCCGACTACTGTGCCCCATGCCGGTTTGGGGGATCCGGATACTTTGCAGTACAAGGTGGATGAAATATTTTTGAAATGTACGAAACGATATCGTTTTGTATATTTTAAAAATAAAATAATATTATTTTGGTCTTACCTAATGTTATTTTTTAATTAATTAAAACGATGTTATTTTTATTTTTAAAGTGTACAAAATGAATTCTACTTACCGTGTTTTGCACAGAATTTGAACTTGGTTTGAGGCATAGATGCCAATGTATTTTTAACCCTTTAGATCTCAAAAAGAATCTCGGCTATTGATTTGTGAAAAAGAAATTACAAACCGTTGCCGGTTACTAGCATTTTGCATACTTGAGAAATAAAATAACATCGTTTTGGTCTTAACCAATGTTGTTTTTTAGTTAATTAAAATGACGTTTTTATTTTTGAAATATACAAAATGAACTCCACCTACCGTGTTCTGCAGAGAATCTGAACTCGGTTTGGGGCATGGATGCCAATGTATTTTTAACCCATTGTTTTGAGAAAAAGAAATTACAGACCATTGCCGATTACTAGCTTACTAGTGAATGGTTAATTATATTTTAATTCCTTAAATTATTCAATCTTATTATTTTATTTTTTAAAATTAAAATTCCTTACATGTCACGTCATTAGCCTATTAGGATCGAAACTAGTCCTAAGCCTTTAACTGAAAAATATAAAAGTACTCGTTTACCTCTAATTTAATTGTACCAAAAATGGTTAAGATTTATGTATTTTTTACTTTACATCCTCAAACTATAAATCCTTACAATTCACCCCCTTTTAAATACGTTTATATATATAAGGCTTTATATATTTATATACATGCATTTATAATAAACTCTATACATAAAAATGTGTGTATATATATATAAGTATATAAATCTTAAACCGGTATTATCATATTACATGAGTTGTGTATATAGCTAATTAAGAGTAATCGAACCTCAAACCGGTCTGGACCATACGATTTGATTTGGTTTACATTTCAGAAAAATTAAACCGTTTATTCACAGTTTGGTTTACTATTTTTTTGTTCAGACCGCGGTTAAAAACTGAACCGAACCATGATTTTTTAAAAAGTTTTATTAGTTTAGGTTATGATTTTTAGTTTATTAATTAATTTAGCTTAGATTTTTAGCTTTTGTGTTTTTTTTGTTAGTTTAAAAGTTGTATTTTTGTAAAATCGAACTGAGCCATTGTGGAGGTTCAGTGGGTTTTTTGTTGTTGTTTGATTTTGGGTTTGAATGGGCATCCAAAGAGTGGATAAAAGAGTAATTTTGGGTTAGACAACTAGTAAAAATGGTCTCGACATAGTATAATGGTTTTATCAAAATAATAATAAGAAGAATTCTTGAATTGCAATTGTTAAGTAGTGTCAGATAACTAGTAAAAATAGCTTCAATATAATATGTGTATTTTGTCAAGAACTAAAGTAATTTCTAAATTGGAATTGGTAAGTAGTGCTAAACAACTGTTAAAAATAGATTCAATATAAAATAAATATACTCAATCTAACCTCAATAACTATTGTATGTTTTGAGTTTTGTCAAAAACCAAAATAATTTTTAAATTATAATTGGAAAGTAGTGTTAGATAACTAGTAAAAATGGCTTCAATTTAGAGTAAGTATACTCAATCTAATATCAATAGTTATGGAGACAATTAGGAAAAATGACGTTATTTTAGTATAGGTATACTCAATCTAATATGCCAGTACAAATTTTTTTTTTTACAAAAAATAAAATATTCCGATAGTTAAGATTTATCATACAACTATTAATTAAGATAGATGGACAGATGGGCATTTATATATGGTTATTCATGCATCCAAATTATAGTGGTTGTGTACTTAACTACCATCAACCTCAAGGATTTAAAAGAATTTTTTTTCTAAAAGTGGTAAGAATTTTTTCAAAAATAATAACTTTGGATAAATTAGATGGTAAATTGTTCCCTAGAATATAGTAAATAGGGTAGACAAACAAATTGATAAGATAGTTGGTATTGAGATGTATTGTCGATGACAAAATCTACGTGTTCTCATGGCAAGCTTAGCTGAACCATGCATTGACAAATCATACAATCAAACAACTGTAATAAGAAGGTTCGAGCATGAAAATAGGCAGATGTTGCAAAGGCTAGAGAGATTTCATCACATTGAATATGTAAAAAAAAAAAACACTTTAATCTTATAAAACTTTATATTTTCAGATTAAAACTTTATTAAAAAAAAAATTCTACTTCTTAATTTTAACAGTATTTTTTTGTAAAATTTATCTTCATTTTGAAGTTTTTAAAATATTTCTTACTTGTTTCTTTTAAACTAGTGATTAGTTTATCTAGAAAATTAATTTCTTTTACAAAAAATAATATATATTCTTACATTATTTATTTAAAACATATCATTTTATTTTGCTAGAAAAGTTATATTTTAAATGATTATCTCAATCAATTATAATTTTTTTAGAAATATTTAATTTATAATTTTTTCTTAAAATATTTATCTAAAACATATCTTTTTTATTTTTGCTAGAAAAGTTATAATTTACATGATTATCTCAATCAATTATAAATTTTAAAAAATTACTAGTTTGATATTCTCACTCTAAAATTTATGTTTTTCACCCCTTAATATGCTTTAAGAAAAAGAAAAAAAATGGAGAGAGTAATAGGTGATGTGGAATTAGTAATGGCCAAAGCAACATAAAAAATAAAGTTTTACCTATTATCGGTATAGGTGGTCAACCTTGCAATTAAAAACTTAACTAGTTAAAGCAGTAAGCTTGTATGGGGTGTAATGTTTGTAAGATGGAAGAAAGAAAATTGAATATAGACATCTACGGTGAATCAGTGGTGGTTGAGGTAAGCTATTGATAGTTGCTGGATGTTGTGCCCAAGTTGTAACGTAGAAACAGTAAGTTCAGTCATCAGAGCTGTTTTCGAAAAACGACTCTCCGATGATTAAGTTAGATGTCCAGAAGATCAAAGTGTATCTAGAGAGAGAGAGAACAAAAGTTTTCATTAGCTAAGTTTACATACCTTTGAGTGAATAAGGTCTGACCTTATATAATAATTCAATGCGTATTTGAATGCGTCAATTGTCACATTATCGAACAGATTACAGCTCGGTGCGTGCTTAGACACGCTGACTACTGTGTTAGTGAGTTGGCGACTAACTCAGTCATGCCCCTAGGACCTAACTGATAGCTAGGCATCATATCGCTGGTATCTTGACCTAAGTGTGAGGTTTGTCAGAAGAAACCTTGTTGTGGCAGTTACCTTCTGTCCCCTGACGGACCTTGGGATCGCCGGTGGCTTTTGCACTTTGATCGAGCTCTAGCGCAGTCACTAAACTGAGCTTACTGTAAGTGACAGCCGACCAATAGTCATTGTTCTAGCTTGGCCAGAGTTTTTGTACTTGAGTATTTTGTTCCCTTACAATTTGGTAATGGTAAAAAAATTGAAAATTTTGTAAGAAAAAGGACAAAAATCACCTCATTTTGCACAAAACAGTTGGATTTGCATACGATGTTTTTGGGTTTTTTACAACCTAATGCCCGTAGTTTAATTAGATTATCATCCAATAGTCCACATGCATTGGAGCATTGATGCCTAAAATAACTATGGGGCACAGTAATTTTTTTTAAAAAAAAAGTGGGTAAATTTCATGGATCAAGCTTCTCTACACTCCATATTTTGATTTTTATGTGAGTTCAAATATTTTGGATCCTGTTTTGAGTTCATTTTGATGATTTAAATTATTGATATTGTAGATCTCATAAAAATCACGTTGATTAGATAAAGATCAATAGTCAATCAATATCAATATAAATGAGTATTATCATGCGTGTCACGCTCATTTATTAAATTATAAGATAGTAACTGAACGAATACTGAACTGTGTTCAAACAACATAATTTTTTTATAGTATTGATCTTTACGAAGAAATCTACAATGCAAACGATTTAAATTACATAAAATATTAGCCCCAAACGGCGCCTGAAAAGCTTGGACTGTGCGATCTAATTCTTGGATTTCAAAGAAGCCAAGTCCAATTTCCACCGATACCTCCTCGTTTCCATTAAAATAACATTCATACCCCTTTAATATCTAAAATCACACTATCACTCCTGTCAAATCTCATGGGTTGGTCGGCTTGTACATTTACCAATATACCCATGTTTATTTAAGAGGCTTTTTAATAGTAAAAGAACTAAAAAATAAAATAACCATTGTACCCTTATGAACTCTTTGGCTTAAAGGTAAAGAGACTCATTTCCACCCACCTTACCATCTCTTTAATCCCTTCACTTCATCTCTTAAACCAACCATTTTCTTCCTTCTTCTCCTATTGCAAGGAGTTTGGACACAACAAGAAAAACACAAATTTTTTTGTGGCACTAGTAGATGAATAATCCATTAACATGTTGTCTTAAAAGAGTATTTTAGTGAAATTTTGTTACTTATTGTACCTAGATTTTTTTTATTAACTTGTGCTTTGACCTTCTTCAGTTATGTGGTTGCAACACTTGGAGTCTTCAACCTTGTTTGGCTTTGTCGGGTTGGCTCTTCAACCTATGTCCATTGTGTTCTTGGGCTCCAATGGCTGTTTCACCCTGTTAGAGTTGTATAAATAAGGAACTCTCTATATATACATATATACATAATTCTTATCTTCTATTGTCTAGAGCTTTAAGGGCATTATCGTTGTCAAAATAAAGTGTACAATTGACTTTTCAACACTATTACAACAATATAACGGTAAATTAGGCATTTCATGCCTTCTTTGGATGATGTCATCAATTTTACTGTACTCACATGTAGTTTGATTTTAGAGATTAATGGGGTGTTAGTGTTATTTCAATAAAATTGAGGTATCAAAGATTTAAAAATGATAACTGTTATGGTAAAAATCTGGGTGAGCAACCAACAATCAGAATTGCTCCTCAGCCTCGATACTGGACCTTGGCAAGTACTTCGGCGACCTGTGCAAAATAGAACAAACGTAATCGACTGGGGTGAGACCGCTCAAAACCTCTCCGGCATATGAATCAAACCAAGGCGACAAGGAGATAATCAAAGGCTATACTGAAAAGCACAATAGGGAAAGTGTCTGTGATGCTTGTGTTGAGTTTACCTTTTTGTTATGGGGGAACGACCTTTATATAGGTGGAGGCTGGAGATCCGTGGGAGGATAATCAAGAGAGATTTCTAGATAGCCATGTTTGGGAAGTATATCCCTGAAATATAGGAGAGATAATAGGCGATTGCCATACAGAGAGCAGCCCGCAATCGTAAGAATTGTGATGGATACTGCCTTTCGGTAGAGGCAGAATTCTCGTGGAGGTAGATTCTGATCAGGTGGAGTGACCAAGAAGGACTCTTGAGTAGGCGGAGTCCTTGTGGAGATAGAGCCCTTCTAAAGAGGGTCTCTAGTCTGGCTACGTAGATGACCTCGCCTTAGGGCGATCTAAAGAAAGGCTTGTACATATATCGACGAAATGATCTCTTGGTGATAACGCTATGGGCGACCAGGATTAGATCGGTGCTGCAGCGACATGCCTGACTCATCATAGATAAGTGATTATTTTACCCACATCAGTAGCCCCCCTACTCGGGATGCCGAGATGAGACGAGGGATTTACGAGTAATTGGTGAAATAACTGTCTACTAGTTAGGTGGCCATGTAGTGACGAATGTTGTTAATACATTGCCACATGGATGAAGGCATTAAATGTTGAAGTGACGTCGTGGACAAAATGGCAGCGCATTGGTGATGCTTTTGGCGAGAACGACGAAATGTTAGAGATGTTTTTGACGGGAATGGTGGTTATGAGCTCAAGAGTCAAAGTGTCGCGTGATCTAGGACATTGGAACATTTAAATCTCAGCCTTTTGTATCCCCTATATATAGAGGGGTTCACTCATTCATACACACTTTTATGCTTGCGCTTATCGAATTGTTGTCCTCATTCCAATTTTTCTCATCGCCCATATTTGTGGTCGCCTCCTCGCCTTAAACTCAGTAAGTGCCTTAACCCACCTTAGCTTTCAATCACTTTTATAATTTATGTCCCATAGGCCCGAGTTAGTTCATTTAGAAGACTTATAGGATTCTCTGCCCTCTTGGGTGTTTGACCATTTAGGAGAAGGATCGTCATATATAACAAACGAAGTGAATCTATCTCTTGAATCACTATGGAGGATCCCTCAATCCCCGAGGTCAACCCTCTGGTTGTCATTCATCCCTTAGTAGGGAAGGAAACTAACATAATGACCTTTGAGGAACTAACTCTACTTAGGAAATCTTATTCTTTTTCCCAAGGCGTACAAATAAGGATTCCTGAGGACGGGGAGATTATAACTTCAACTCGCCCGGGAAAGGTGGCCTTTTATGAGGCTACCTTTCACACGGGCCTCCTATTTTCTATCCACCCCCTGATTAAGCTAATTTTATAATTTTACAACATATGCCCTACCCAGCTCGTCCCCAACGCGTGGCGAAGCGTTGTTTGTGCAATGACATTGTGGCGAGTTTATAAATATGACATGTCTCTTTCTGAGTTCAGGAACTTGTTTAGTCTTAATACTAACCCTAAACCAGACCAAGGTTGGTTATATTTTAAGACAAGGTGCAAAAAGACTCTCCTCGTAGGGTACCCCAGTACCGTCAAGGGGTGGAAAACTAAATTCTTTTTTGTCTCGGGAACTAACTGGGAGCTTTCAGAAGGTTAATCTCAGGAAGGTTGTATCCCAAGGGGCCTGACGTCGTGGGGCATTCCAGGTCGGTTTTAGTTTTTATTGTAGTTTTTGCTGTCCTAAAACATTTCAATAGTTAACACTTAGACTTTATTTTCATATAAGCGTTGCAACTATCCGCCCAGGCTATATGGAGACGAGCCAAACATTTTCGATGAGAGTTTTAGGTCGGTGGAGAAGCAAGGGCGCTACTCAGTCCCCGCTTTCTTGAAGTCCAATCTTTTCATTGGATTTTTGGTTCCTCGGCACCCATGGCCTCTGAGAATCAGGGCGAGGAGCGGCCTAGAGGTGGAGCACCAAGCTCGTCGGGCGATGCGGGTGAGTCCTGCCCTTCCCGTGGTGAGCACATTTAGCGAGACAACAGTTCCCGAGATGAATCAGTAGAATACCTAGGAACCCTCGAGAAGGAACTAAAGAGAATTTTACCTCATGTTCCTGATCTGACCTTGCTAAGATAGTCAGGGGGAAACGTTCGCGATCCCATTTTAGAATTTTCACCAAATGTTTCGAGCTCAAGCTCGGACTCCGTATGGGAATCCTAGTCAAATTTTGGGCTACTTTCCGAACTTAAATCGGATGGTAATGCCTCTTGTCTATTCCAAGCATTTGAATTTTCATGTGTAACATTTGTTGTATTATTTCGCAGCTTTGTTTAAAAGAATCAGTCTCAAGAAGCTCGGTGAAAAGGTGGAAAGATCCAAGAGTGGGGGTTCAATTGCGAGGCCATCCCAGGCTAAAGGAGTGGTGATAGGCGATAAGCACCCAAGGGAGGGCCCCTCCAGCTCGCCCAATAAGAAGTGCAAAATAGCTAATAGCCCCAAGGGGAAGGAGACTGCCCCTGCGCCCATGCTAAAAATGAAGGCGACCAGAGACGGTGACACGGCGTATTCGGGAGCCACTCCTTCCTCAAAAGCCCGGGGAGAGAAGCTCACCCAACCTTGGCACAGTCTTCGAATCTGGGGCCTCCATTATGGCCGAGTCCATAGCCGAGAAGATTTTGCGGGAAGTGATTCCCCCCACCGACAAAGAAAAGGTGAAGAAACTGACCTTGGATCAGACAGCCACTAGATTTTTCCACATCATGGGCCAGGTGTCATCTCATTTCTGCATTTAATTTCCCTCTTTTGATATTTTATGCTTAGGCTCTTAAAAATTTTAATTGTAGCAGGCACTTATGCTCAGATCCTCCCTAGCTATTCGGAGCAGGAAAGCAGGAAAGGAGGCGTCCCTCTAACAAGACCAAGCAACCTCTTTGGAAAGCGAGGTTTCTCGCCTTCAAAAGTGGTTTGGTGATCTAGAACAACAACTAGCTGAAGCTCGATCTCGGGAGCATGACTCTGCGAATGAGCTATCCAAGTTGAAGAAGGAACGAGACGACACGGCCAACAAGCTCGAGAAATTAGGCCTTTTGGTGGTGAAGCTCCGAGAAGCCGTGTCTCAAGCCAAGAAATTTGCTATAGAGAAATTTAAGTCCTCGTCAGATTTTTTGAAAACAGTTGAAGATGCTGCCTCCAAGTACTTCGACAAAGGATTTGATTTTTGTAAATGAAAGCTCGTCCACCATCATCCCAATCTAGCGATTAACTTGAAGGATATGGGCCTTGATCATGACCTGCTTGCTGAGGAGGAGGATGGCATTGAAGAAAGTGGGGAAAAATGCGAACGATAAGGAGAAGGGCAACACTGATCCCCTCTTCTTAAATACTTGTATATATAGTTTTTTTATTGGTGAGCTATAATCCATCTGTTGTGATGAATAAAAGCTTTCGCTTTTCCTTAAGCTATTTTTGGTCGTGTGGTTATAAATTATTTAGAAAGTAGGCGATCTTAATCTAATAAACTGGTAAACTCAATTATGGTGCTTTCAAAATTTGATCTATCGGTGATTTAAAACTAGCGTCTTTGGCGATGGCGATGGCATTCATGACGATCAAGACGCTTTAATCTCAATGGACATTCTCGACATAGGTGACGTCATTCATGGCAATCAAGACGCTAAATGAAGATATGGATGCCTTGTCATTATTTAATGAATTGGCATATTTGATATTGACGACATGTTAAATGGCGATTTGGACGCCTTATCATTCTTTAATGAATGGGCGTACTTGACATAGATGACATCCGCACTGGCGATCAAGATGCCTTATCATATTGTAATGAATAGGGGTTCTTGATATTAGCGACCTCCTCAATGGCAACCAAGACACTTTATCATATCATAATGAATAGACGATCTTGACGTTGGCGACATTCACAATGGTGATCGAGACGCCTTATCGTATCGTAATGAATGGGCGATCTTGACGTTGGCGACATCCACAATGGCGATCAAGATGCCTTATCATATCGTAATAAATAGACGATCTTGACGTTGGCGACATCTTCAATGGTGATCAAGGTGCCTAATCATATCGTAATGAATGGACGACCTTGATATTGGCGACGTCCATATTTAACGACAACATAATTTCTAATCATATCGTAATGAATGGACGACCTTGATATTGGCGACGTCCATATTTAACGACAACATAATTTCTGATGAGAAATTCAAAGGAGAAATTTTATTAAATAATCATAAAGATAGGCGATCATAAAATAATTAACAATATAAAATGGAGCATATAGCGATGTCATTCTCGACGACCAGACGAATTACTGGAAATACTTCTTCAAGTGTTCGGCATTCCAAAGGTGGGGAAAGGCTCTTCCGTTCATGTCTTCCAACCAATAAATTCTGGATCTAAATACTTTGATAACTTTGTAGGAGTCTTCCCAATTAGGACCGAGCTTTCCTGCATTCGGTTCCTTTGTGGCCAATGTAACTTTTCTCAGAACTAGGTCGCCTGGCAAGAAAGATTTGTGCTTGACCCTTTAATTATAATATTTAGCGACCTGATGCTTATAGGTTGCTTGGCATATTTCAGCTCACTCCCTCTTTTCATCGATTAGGTCCAGGTTGAGTCTCAGTTCAATTTCATTATTTTCTTTGTCGAAATTTGAGGTCCTGAAGCTTGGCATTCCAATTTCTATCAGGATAACAAATTTTGTCCCATAAACCATGGAAAATGGCGTCTCGCTAGTAGGAATTCTGCTCGTCGTATGGTATGCTCAAAGTATGCTTGGCAAGTCTTTTACCCATTCGCTTTTGGACTTTTCTAGCATCGTCTTCAAATTTCTTAAGATCGTTCTATTGGTGACTTCGACCTGGCCATTTGCTTAAGGGTGGTCAGGCAAGGAGAAATGGAAAGAGATGGCGAGGTTCGAGTAGAATTGCCTAAATTCCTTATTATCAAATTGCCTGGCGTTGTCTGAGATGATAACATAGGGAATTCCGAATCGGTAGATGATATTTTTCCATGTGAAATTTTTGATTTTTCTCTTTGTAATTTTGACGAGCGATTCTGCTTCTATCCATTTGGTAAAGTAATCAATGGTGACGATTAGGAATTTTCTTTGTAAGGGAGCTTGGGGTAGAGGTCTAAGTATGTCCACGCTCTACTGAGCAAAGGGCCATGGACTGGTCATCGGGAGCAAACCATTGGCATTTATCACAATTCCTCGTGTATATTGCCGCATCTCATTCCATATGTGGCCAAAAATAACCTTGCCCCGAAATGGTTTTTACAGATGCCTTCATGAATTTCCCTCAACACATATTCTCCTTCTTCAGGTGAGAGACAATTTAGGAGAGGCCCTGAAAAAGATCTATTATACAAGATTCTGTGGAGAATGCAAAACTTCGTAGATCTGTATTGGATCCGGTGAGCTTGGAGTTTGTTCGGAGGTAACATGTCATTCTGGAGATATGCGATAATTTTGTCCATCCATGTCGGGCAAGTACCTGTCTGAAAAACTGGCTTGACGACCTCAATACTTGGATTTGCTAAGAACTCCAAAGGTATACTTCTGTCCGAAATAAAATCAAAGGTCGAGGCGAGGTTAGCCAGAGCATCAACCTTCCTCTTCTCTAGGGATATGGCTAATTTTGAAATCTTTGATTTTTTTGGATATGATTTTTACTTCATCCAAATAGGCCAACATCCTAGTATCTTTGGCGAGGTAGTCTCATTGGACTTGGTTCACCATTAGTTGTGAAGGCGTCCAGGAAATCTACTCTTATTTCAATTGCAACTCGTAAGCCAACGAGGAGAGCTTCATATTCGGCTTCGTTATTGGTGGCTTTGAATCCTATATGGATGGCGTACTCCATCTGCTCGGCTGAAGGCCTTTCTTAGACTCTGGGGTGACATCGTATGGAAATTCGGCCACAAAATCAGCCAAGGCCTGACCCTTGATCGCCATTCTTGGTATGAAATCAATATGGAATTCACTCAGTTCGATGGACCATTTGAGGAGTCTCCCCGAGGCATCAGGTCGCTGGAGAATTTGCTTCAAAGGTTGGTCAGTCAATACAGCAACGGGATGTGTCTGAAAATAATGACAGAGCTTTTTGGCGACGATAAGGAGAGCATAGGCGAGCTTTTTCAATTTTCAAATATCTGGTCTCAGCCCCCGTGAGAACTTTACTGACATAGTATACTGGCTTTTAAATTCTATCATCTTCTCAAATCAACACTGTGCTTATTGTCGTTGGTGAGATAGACAGATATATGATAAGTTCTTTACTCGTAACTGGGACCAAGCAAGGGAGGCGAATCGAGATACTCCTTTAATTGTTGAAATGTTGGTTCGGATTCCTCACCCCATTGGAAGTTCTTATTTTCCTCAAGATCTTGAAGAATGGGGGCATTTGTTAGCTGATTTGGGAATGAATTTGTTAAGGGCGGCTATTTGCCCCGTTAGTTGTTGCACCTCATGGATGTTCCTTGGCGAGCTCATGGTAAGCAGGGCACGAATCTGATCTGAATTGGCCTTGATTCCTCGCTTGGTCACCAAAAATTCGAGGTATTTACCCTAGAAAACACCAAAGATGCATTTAAAAGGGTTGAGTATCATTCGGTGCTTCCGCAGGACGTCAAATGCTTTCTTCAGATGGGTGATGTGATCTGTAGCATTGAGGCTTTTGACGTGCATATCATCTATGTAAACTTTCATAGTTTTTTTTTTATCAACTCTCTGAACATCTTGTTCACCGGTCTTTGGTACGTTGCCCCTGCATTTTTCAAACCAAAAGGCATGACTTCGAAGCAATAAAGCCCCCTCTCAATAATAAATGAAGTTTTTTCTACATCGGACGGATGCATTTTAATTTAGTGATATCCGTAAAAGGCGTTCATAAAACTGAGGAGCTCATATTTGAAGGTGGTGTCAACAATCAGATCAATCTTTGGCAAAGGAAAACTATCCTTTGGATACGCGTTTTTGAGGTCGGTCAAGTTAACACATACTCTCCACTTCCCTCCCTTTTTTGGGGTGACGACAACGTTGGCGAGCCAGTCTAGGTAAGGAGATTCTCTGATAACATTGGCCTTGATTAGCTTAGCTACTTCTTCTTTTATGATTTTCAATCATTCAGGGGCGAACTTCCTTCTTGTTTGGCGAACTAGAGGATAGACAGGGTTGGTAAATAATTTGTGAGTGGTGACCTGAGGATCTAATCCTGTGATATCGCCCTGCGACCAAGCAAAGATATCATAATTCTCCAAGAATTTTACCAAAGCAATCCTTAGTTCTTTAGTTAGCTCTGTTCTAATCATAACGTGGCGATCCGAATGGTCTGGATGAATGGCGATCCGGATGGTCTGGATGAATAGAGACTAGAGTAATTTCTTCCAATGATTTGGTATTTTCTGACTCTTTGGGATCCACTAGGGTAATCTCTTTCATCTTATCCCTCAACATCTCCATTTCAAAGTCAGTGATTTGTAATTGCTATTGGTTGCTTGATTTTGAATGAGATTCATCTTTCATGGCTGAGATAAAACACTACCTAGCCACTTTCTAGTCGCCCTTAACTTCACATATGTCAGTTGGAGTGGGGAACTTCATTTTCAGATGATAGATCGACATGATGGCCCTAGTTTCTCCTAAAGTTGGGCGACCCAGGATTGCATTGTAGGGCAATGGGCAGTCCACCACATGAAGTCTTGCCAAACGATAGTCTAGTGAGGTTCTATCCCCAAGGTTACGGGCAATTTAATCTATCCAAGTGGATGGTGGTATTTCCTCCAAATTCGACTAGAGGAGTGCTGAAAGGGTGGAGCCTATCCAATCCAATCTTCATCTTGTCAAATGCCAAGATGAAAAAAATATCTGCCAAACTTCCATTGTCAATCAATATCCTCTATACATTAAAATTGGCGATGACGACTGAGACGACCAAGGCATCATTGTGAGGTAGGGGCAGTCCTCAATCAATATCCTCTGTACATTAAAATTGACGATGACGACTGAGACGACCAAGGCATCATCGTGAGGTAGGGGCAGTCCTCTCATGTCATCACTGGTGAAGGTAATGGGCAAGTGCGTTGCCGCTGTAGTTGAGGAGAGGTTGTAGACTTCTTCTTCTACTCGCCCACTGGTGCTCTTGGCATGCTTTTTCTGAGACGAGTTTGAACATCCTTCTGACCCGAACCCACCATGAATCACTTGTATGTCTCCATCGGTTGGTCTGTTGTTGCATATCTCATTCCAGGTGAGTCAGGGGTTGGTCGATCTGCAACATACTTTCTTAGATACCCCTTTTTTATAAGGTCAGCTATTTGTTTTTTCAACTGGAAGCAATCCTCAATGTTGTGTCTATGGTCTCGGTGGAACTCACAATACTTGTTCATGTTTCTCTTTTAGGGATCAGTTTTGATTTTTTTAGACTACTTGACGAATTTCTCATGTTTGATCTCCTTGAGTACTTGGGCGATGGGAGCGTTAAGAGGGGGGAGTGTCAACTCTGGTTGGCGAGGTGGTGTACGAGGGCGTCTGTCATTGTTTTGTCGCCTCGAGTCCCGATCTGGCCTTTTGTTTCTTGTCTCATTGCAGTAGTCTGTTCGTCTGGTGTCGGGTTCTTTCCTCTTATCATCTCTTCTCTGCCTTCTTTGTTTGGCTTCAGCCAATTCCTTTGCGGCAATATATTTGTCAATTTTTTCTTGGAGAGTTGACAAGGTTTCTAATATATTTTTTGAGAGAAAATCAAATAATGGACCTGGACGTAGTCCCTACATCATCGCCATGATCACCACTTTGTCACTGGGATCCTCGACCTCCAGAATGACCTGATTGAATCACTTTGCATAATCCTTTAAAATCTCGCTCTCTTTTTGGTGGATGATAAAAAGATGGGAGGCATTCTTCTGGCTTACTCAACAGCTCATAAAATTGACGACGAAAAGTCTACTTAAATCGTCAAACGAATCAACATTTCTGGAAGATAGTTTTCTGAACCAAGATCTCGCCAGACCATTTAACATTGCAGAAAAGGCCTTGCACATTACTTTGTCAGAATATCTCTAGAGTGACATCAAGCTTTTGTATGAATCTAAATGATCCATGGGGTCCGTCTTTCCTTCATAGACCCCGAGATGAGTAGGTAATTTGAATTTGGAAGAAACCCCAGCTCTCATCACCCTCCTTGTGAATAGTGGCTCAGTTTGCCTGATCAAAGCATCCACGATTACTGGAGCGCCTGTCTCGGTATTAATGGCGTCAAGACAAGCATCCAGATCTTTGATTTTTTGTTAGGTGGAGCGATCTCGGAGCCTGGGTGCCTGGTCATCTCAGCGAAGCGACCTTCCTTTTTGCCAGAATTCTTCGCCCTCCATTTCAGGGGTTCGGCTGGATGATTGAGATTCTGACAAGGAGGAAGTTCATTCACATCGGGGACTCAAACTTGTCGATCGACGTCGCCTATTTCATGCTCGGCCAGTACTACGATTGTTCTGTGAATCGTCATTGCCTGATCGGCGAGATCGTTGGATATCCAAAATGGGAGGTGCGATAGGAGGTGGTGGATTGGCTGCGGTGAGGAGTTATATTAGACGGGCATTGTTCTCATTCATGATTCTCATTTGTTCGGCCATACCATGTATCTCACGGTGAAGCTCCTCTAGATCCGAAGCTTGGCTGGTATTGGCCATTAGATGAGCTCTATTATCTAAAGGGCTGCTGACGCTTGGTCTGGGTATCAATCGGTTGCATAGGTGCACAAAAAATTGAGAACTGTCGTTCCCACAGACGGCGCCAAACTATTTTAGTAAAAATCTAGGTGAGCAACCAACAGTTAGAATTGTTCCTCAGCCTCGGCACTAGACCTTGGCAAGTACTTGGGCGACCTGCGTAGAATAAAATAAACATAATCGACCGGGGTGAGGCCCCTCAAAATTTCTCCAGCGTGT
This sequence comes from Actinidia arguta var. hypoleuca, assembly GCA_030159115.1. Classification (NCBI taxonomy): domain Eukaryota; kingdom Viridiplantae; phylum Streptophyta; class Magnoliopsida; order Ericales; family Actinidiaceae; genus Actinidia; species Actinidia arguta. The sequence continues at coordinate 14,656,938 of BRYE01000013.1, read as the reverse complement.
GAATCAGGCCAAGGCGACCAAGAGATAATCAAAGACTATCTGGAGAGCACAATAGGAAAAGTGTTTGTGGTGCCTGTGTTGAGCATACTTTTTTGTTATGGGGGAGCAACCTTTATATAGGTGGATGCTAGAGATCTGTGGGAGGATAATCAGGAGAGATTCCCGGATAGCCATGTTTGGGAAGTATATCCCTGAAATATAGGAGAGATAATAGGCGATTGCCATACGGAGAGCAGCCCGCAATCATAGGAATTGTGATGGATACTGCCTTTCGGTAGAGGCAGAATTCTCGTGGAGGCGGATTCTGATCAGGTGGAGTAACCAAGAAGGACTCTTGAGTAGGCGGAGTCCTTGTGGAGATAGAGCCCTTATGGAGAGGGTCTCTGGTCTGGCTACGTAAATGACCTCACCTCAGGGCGATCTGGAGAAATGCAAAATGATCTCTTGGAGATAACACTGTGGGCGACCAGGACTAGATCGATATTGCGGCGATGTGCCCAACTCATTGTAGATAAGTGATTATTTTATCCACATCAATAACTTACATCCAATATCCGTGAAACGAGTTTTGGAATATGTGAAAAGTATCTAGAGTTGGGAACTTTGCTTAAGTGTTTACAATTTAATTATGTTTATCGACTGAGAACTAAGCTAACCGTGTAGGCATTAGTGTTAAAAAATATGACTTGATGCAGGGCTCAACCAATTGGAGAAATGCAATAGAACAATTGGGTAACCTTTAACCGGTTCAGAAAAAATATCCAACCGGTCGAGCATGGTCAGTATCTTAAAATAAAAAATTCAACCGATTGATAAAAAATGTTCAACCGATCGGACATGATTAGTAGCTTAAAACATACATGTTCAACTGGAAAAAATTGAGAACTTAGTTTTTTTGGGAACTTCCAAGTCTATTAAGGGATATTTAACCTTGGAATCGAAAAAAAATATATTTTAAGCAAACTTGTAGGTATTTGAAGTAACTATTCTACGATACTTCAATCAACTGAAAAGATTTTCATATGAAGAAGTTATGACCAAAATACTAATAGTGGTTTTGAAATAAAAATATGACGTAACTTTGGTTTGACACTTGATCATAAAACGGCATCCTCATGCCGTATTTTTAACATATTTCTTAACTTTCACTAGGATAGAGTATATCACTTAATCCTAGAATATTTAGACATTTCTCTAAGCTAAGTAAATACAAAAAAAATAGAAGAGAAGAGTGAGGTTATCGTGTGAAAATAGTTGGTTCACTAATCTTTTTCCTTCCTCATTTTCTTTTTCTTCTTCTTCCTCTCTTCTTTTTCTCTCTATCTCCAGCTCTTTCTCTCTCTCTCTCTCTCCATATTCTTCGTCCTCCCTTTTCTCTTTTCTTCTTTCTCTCCCTCTCTCTTTCTCAATCTAGTCCGATCCCAACATTTCTGTTAGGACCGGTATGGAAAAAAAGTAGTTGAGTTTGATTTGACTTTTGGAGTATGGATGAGTAATTCACATCGTGACTCATGGGGTGAGTAACACTATCATGCGATCCCTATTAATTCACATGGTTTAGTCATAAATAATACGTGTCTATTTTTATGTTACGTTTTAACAGAAAATATTTTTTGGGTAAAAATTTATATTTTCGTAAAATTTTTAAAAAAATTATACTTAATACTTAGAATATAACATACATTAATTTCACATAAATAGCATGTATTGTACATATTTCGTATTTATCGTTTAATTTATGTATTGCTTAGAGAACTTTAAAAATTTAAAGTTTCGGGATTTTACACTATAAACATTCTATATTTGGTTAATGATGTTTACATCATTTTTATTCAATTGTACATATATTTTGTCTTTATTAGAGTAGATTTATCAAAATACTCATTTTTACTCAAATATTTTTACTATATAAAAAGACATTTAGGTCAATTCACTTCA
>BRYE01000013.1:14647500-14652500 GCA_030159115.1 Actinidia arguta var. hypoleuca | reverse complement strand
AATTATCAAATAAATGAGAAAATATGACTATATATACGAACTTTTGACCTTTCTCCTTCATTTTCCCTCTTTATCTTTCTTTCTCAAATTTGTCAAACCCTACGTTGTGATTAGATGTTGGTATTTGACAATGTTGCTCGGATACGGACTATGACAATGTTTCTTGGATACGGACTATAAGATTTGAAATGAGGTTTTGCATTATTAAGGCTGACTTTATTTATTTAATATCTTATGATATCACCAATTTAACTGCTTCAATTTTTAAATTTTATTTTATCTTTAGTGAATTTTTCAATGTTGGATGAAAAATTTATTAAAAAAAAGCACAAAAGACTACTTATAAGCTACACATTTTACTTTTAATTAGTGGAGACTGTAGAGTCTTTAATTTTTAAAATGAACTCAAAAAAAATATAAAATTTTAATTCCACAACCAAAAATTAAAAAAAAACTTTCAAATCCAAATCTAAAAAATAAGCTAATTTAAGTAGCCCAAAGTGGACTCAAAATTTGTGGTGGTTTGGAAACAAACACCTACCAATCTTTGTTGAAGGTTAGGTGATACACAAAATTGGACAAATAAGTAGGTAATCATCTTTTGCAACAACAAATGCCAGTGACTTGTTGGTTTGCATTATTAGGGGGTGTTATCACTTCTAAGTTAGGGCGCCTTGTAATATTAGACAACCTAACTCTTCATCATTACCACAATTTCTCCAGTTAGGCTTTGAATATTCTTAAGCAAACCATTGGATAGTTCTAGTGGGGCTTTCAGAAAGTTTTGTCAATGTCAACTTAATTTCAAAAATTAAAATTTTAAAAGAAGTATAAAATTTATAATGTTTTTAGCAAATACTCACAAATCAAGAGAACACTCAACTCGGGTTTGGGGCGTTTTCAATTGCTATAAAAATTAACTTTTTGTTTCTAAGATAGGGATTATAGATTTTGATTATGAAACAGAAGCTGTTGAAGTGTTTGTAATTGCTGTGGGATTATAAATTTAAGTAGTTGTATTATGTTTGCTAGAAAAAACTTTAAAATATATATTTTTGTTTTGGATTTTTTGATAATGTCCTTACTCTTAATTTTAAAAAATAAGTAAATATATTTTACTTTACAAATTTAAAATATTACCAAGCAAAAAAAATACTCCATGTTCATGAAAATTTAACATTAAAAAAAATAATTAAATAGTAAAAGGCAAGGTTTATCAACGGTTGGAGATAGTGGTGGACAAAGAGAATATATATATATATATATATATATATATATATATATATATATATATATATATATATATATATTTGAGAGAGAGAGAGAGAGAGAGAGAAAGAAAGGAGCAAATGATCCAAAGCCGAAAGAAATTCGGATTAGTTAGTTATTTATGAGGGTATATTTGTAATTAAGTCAAATAAGTATCGGGTATTTGATCATTTTGCTTTTATAATTGAGTAACATGTAAAAACAGAAGTTGAGAAGTATGAGTTGAGTAATTTTCAAAAAATAATTATTTGACCTATAAAAAAAGCTAAAAAAAATTATTTTTTTCTTAAATAAAGTAATCGCAAACATTTCAAAAGTATTTTTTTATAAGAGGAGGAACAAATAATATTTATTAAAACAATAATAAAAGTCTATTCTATTATAGTACTTGTCAAATAATTAATTAATAACAAGTCCTTTTCCTAGTCAATTCCTCTTCACCTAACTGTCAAAAGATTCGATCACTTGTTGCTTCCTTTCCTAACACTCTCTGTGTTGGAAAAGTGCTTGATTCAATAGAATCATTTGGAATCTATATGCTTACCATGAAATCATATAGAGTAGAAATATAAAATTTATAAATCGAACTTATTTTGGATAGGACTCATAATCACACAAAAAAAAGAGCATAAATTCATGCAGAAAAAAAAAACTTTGGAAAAACTGTCTGATTTATATTGTGGCTAATTAGAACTACCAAATTGGCTTAATTTTGCTTATCGTAATCATTATAATTTTTTGGATTAATTAAATTTTACTCTCTTAAACTATTGCCCCACGTTAGTTAATACTCTTGAACTAAAAATTCAATCAACTTGTCCCCCTTAAATTATTAAAAGTTGTCACTTTAATACTTTTTTTAATCATTAATTAAATATAAAATATTACATTACCATGTGATCAGCTCATGAGCATAAAAACAAAATAAAATTCTTAAAATAACCTCATTTTTCTTACAACTAACCCTTTTTATGATCAAATTGCCCATGCCACTTGATTCCATCCACGATTCCATGTAAAGTTTGGTTGGTTTAATTGAGAAAATGTATTTTTTTAATGAATTTATTAGTTGAAAAGTAAAAAAAAGGGATCTAGAGTAGAATTTTAATTAGCTTTGGAGCTGATCTCATTTTCATAACGCTGTTTAATTTGACTATATAGAAGGCTTTAACCTTAAGCAAAGCCAAGCCAAGCCAAAGCCAAAGAAAAATTGTGTGGCTTACGTACGTAGGTTACTCACACACGCATCTGGCAATTTTTGTAGCTATTTATTTGTTTGTTTTGGTACTTCGGATCGGACGGTAGATATTCCTATTTATGCCCATACATGAGGAGAGAGAACCAGAGAGAGAGAGAGAGACAGAGAGACAGAGACCATGCATCAACTTGGTGGACCAGACCTGCCTGACAAACTGAATTGGAATTGAGTGAAAAATCCAACTTTCCATCAAGTTTAAGAGGTTAATTAGAAGGATAAAATCATGGGCATTTCTACTAGTGAAGGAGAAGATCATCCACTGATGAGCAGCTTCATTGCTACTGATGTTGGGGAGGACTCGTTCAAAAGAACTGGTAATCTCTCTCTCTCTCTCTCTCAAATATTCATCCTTTGAAGTTACTGATTTTTATCACGCCTTATTCAACAGATAGGATATATATATGTTTCGTTTTGATTCTCTATGGGCATAAACATCCATCTCTTTTTCGTTTATAGATTTCTAGATGGCTGCTAGATGATTCATTTATTATCATCACCGCATATAGATGTGGGATTCACCCGGATTCTCTATTCGTATAATCTCTCTCTCTCAAACATCCATCTGTTTTAGTTATAAATTCCTTGACGCTAAGGGCATCCCCAAACAGCACCTGACGTTTTGACAATTCCAATTGCCCACCTTGTATGCAGCGATTCATAAAATTAAGTATTCCCATGAGCAGATTGCATCCATTGAGTTTTATCAGTAGAGATGATTCACTATACTTCTGAATTGGCTCATTTGCATTTTTTATCCCCAATATATTACTTCCGCAAAAATGATAGATACACATCAAAAAATATACGCATTCAGACATATTTTTTTACAAATACAGTGGGATCCGTCTTAATTAAGATTTTTTAAATCTTAATTAAGATGAACTTTACTGTGTTTGTAAGAGGATGTGTCTTGTATACACTTAAAAGTGAGTGTGTTTATCATTGTTGTTACTTCCGTGCCGTTTTAGTCTCTATTATATTAATTGTACAATTCAGTCCCCAATGTGCGGAATTTGCTCCAAATTTTAGTCATATAATTCGCCTACCGAGGGTTTCGCATCCGCTCTCAAATTGCGAAATAATGAATAAAATTAGTGTAAAATTCACAAATTTTAATTTTTTAAATCATGAATTTTAAAAAATTATACCGATTCACCGTCTTGTCATTGGTAAAGTGATTTGATTGATATTACAATGGAGTGTCATGCTCATTGGGGGAGTTAGATCTCTCACGTGACTCCTCCATAAATAATGATTCCTCTACCTCGAGTATATTGATACTACTATTTAAATATTTTTTATTTATATTTTAAATTATCTTTTCTTAAATATTTTAACTGTATAAAAAATATTTAAATAAATTTTGTATTCATAATAATTTTTGCAACTCATTGCCTTTAAGTCTCGTTTAGTATATGTATTATTTTAGCTTACTTTTAACTAAATTATTTAATAAAAAATTTGGTCATTAATTATTTCTCTGGTTACAATAGATGAAAATTATTTTATTTTTTAAAAAAATTATGGATTGACTTATCTAACTATACATTCATCTAAAATGACCAATGCTATGTTTACCATTTATTTTTTATTATTTTAATTCATCATTTGACGTGATATATTTTACAATCATTGATCTCACAAATAGATTGATTATATTTGAAAATTTTTGGTTATGCCATATTAAATAAGAATTAGTTACATTCATAAAAAAAAATGATAAGGATAACTTTTTTTCCCTCTCTAAAATGGGAAAAAATTGATCATTTATCTTAACTCAAATGGGCTTAAAATAAACTTGGGTAGACCTCAGTCAGTCCAAGCCCATTTATACAACTCCTTCAAACCCAAACAACCAATACAATAATTGATGAAACCATGGAAATATATTTTTATTAGGAAAACTCTATTATGAGGGGAAAATTATACAACAAAAAAATCAAAAGAATGATGTGGCAATAGTATTATTATATATAAATATTTATTTTTATGGGTGTTACGTATAAGATTACTTAGCAGTTAAAAAATTAATAATTCAAATATATGACTATATTTTGATTAAAAAAATTATATAACACAGACATTCTCGGAATGCTCTCAATCATATGAATTTTAAAAATTGTCGCTCTCATTCTCGCACTCTCACTCCCGCTTCTCAAATTTGTGACTTAATGCCAAACTAGTCCCACAACTAACAGTATCCAAAATTACCAGTCAAAAGTAGGGGTATTTTCAATAAATTACTGGCACCACTATCCTAACTTGGTCTGAGAGAACCCCAATTTCTAAATACAAACTACCCATTTCTCAATAAATTACGAATTATACTACTAGAACCAATTTAATTTATTATAATCATAACTTAATTTACTATGATCGTATTCTTATCACAAACAAATTAAAAAAAACTATCAAAAAAATTATAAACAATATAATCAAAGAATAATGGCATAAGATTCCACCATTTTCTATT
>BRYE01000013.1:14640000-14642500 GCA_030159115.1 Actinidia arguta var. hypoleuca | reverse complement strand
GTATAATTAAAAAAATAGGGCTAATTTTATCTTTTTACATATAATCGGGGTGGGTTCGGGGTTTAGTGGACTAAATCCAAACCCGACTCGGGTTACAATTTCTCTCTCATAACCCGTTTCAAACCCGTTTATCCCTACCCCAAACTTGCCCTATTAGGGGCGGGGACTCGATTTTTCGGAAAAAAATTGCCATCCCTATTCTCAGTAGTGTGCAGACTCTACGCAATTTAAAAAAATTGAGAAGAAAAATAATAGGTAAAGGATATTTATAGCAACAAAATTTGTGGTCAATATATCTTATTTATAGAGAAAGGTAAAATGATATATTTGTATAGCTATGATTCATCCACACAGAGAAATGATGGTTTTTGTTTTGAAAACCTACTGTAAATATGTCTCACATTGAAAACTGAAGAAGAAGACATGCGATTCATTTGCTTTATAAAGAATGCTAGGATTTGCATCCTTAACACCGCTTCTGTGGGCTACGCTTATGTTTGTTGTTTTTAAATAGCCAGTTGACTGTTCAAATTTTTACAATGAACTTGAAAAAAATTATTGTTTGATTCAACTGACCCTTAACCATTTGTCATGGGTCACCGGTTTAATTTCCGTTTGATGCAATTTTAGCAAATTAAGCTTGTTTTTACGTTAAAAATTTGAAATGGTTTAAATACTTTAATTGAACTGAAAATATGATTGGTTGACAGTTGAATCGGCAAGTCTTAGTTGGATAAACATGTTTATTTTTATTTTTAAAATATTTATGACTATACAATATTGAATCTATGAATTACTGACATCATCATGAAATTTTTTTAATCTTTTGACTCTTTATTTTTTGTATTTTATATTCTGTTTTTTTTTTATCAATAATGAATTAACATATTTATTGATATATGTGAAGTGGTTCATTATTTATTATCAATTGAGAATGTATAAATGTTGATAAAAAAATTAATAGAAGAGCGATGCTGGTAAAAGAAAGTAATATAATCAAGTGATTAACTATTCTTTTCTTTTCTTTTTTTTTGGGGGGGGGGGGGGCATTAACTACTATGTGCTTAATAAAATATATTATCTTTTTATATGATTTTTAAACTCAATATTTTTCAATAAGAGTATGAAAAAAAAATCATCTTTTATTTTTTTTCCCACGCATAGCACGGGATACTGCTAGTAAACATATAATCTCTTGAAGTTTTGTGGACTAAAGTGCATAATCTCTTTCATTAACGATTGGAAAAAAATAGGCTAATTTATACTCCCATATAGTGGGACTCATATTTTTATGAATCCCATCATATATATCAAAATATATACTGTTAATATACTATACAAAATGCATGTAAAACTGTCGGTAGCAAAACTCTTTCTTACTACTTGTGCAAATATTGATGCAGAGCAATTCAGAAATCCAATTGTTACCACAAAGAAGGGCATGAGGCTCCCTGCCACTACGGGGATAGCATATATATGCTGCTATTTGGAGGTGTACAGATTCTAGTGTCTCAGATTCCAGATTTCCATAACATGGCATGGCTCTCTATTGTTGCGGCAATCATGTCCTTCTGCTATTCTACCATAGGATTGGCACTGGGCTTTGCAAAAGTAGTTGGTAATATAGCTTTAAATTTTAATTGGTTTCTTAATGACTTGTTTTATTTTGTTTGTGTTGTGTGTAATTGTATATTGAAATTGCACAGGAAAAAAATAGTATTCTAATATTAGAAAATTAATACAAAATTAGAACGATGTCGTGACATTTTAGTAAATAAAATCCATTTTCATCGAGTTTTATTTTCTAAGGTACTGAAATACCCTTATCTAATAACGTCACATCATTCTATACTAAAAATTTATATAGACTTTCTATTTCTATATCGTTACTGGCGGAAAGAAAGTGTGAAGCTAAGGCATTGTTTGGAACCTAGGGAAGAAATGAAAAAGATTGAAAAAACATAATTTTCCTCCTCTTGTTTCATTCCTAGTTTTGTGAGAGAAAATAAGTAGAAATTTATTTTCTTCTCATTTTAAAGTTTTTTATTTTCACATTCTTTCTCTTTCTTTCATTTTGCTTTTACTTCGTTTAATTATGTTATTTTATTATTTTCTTTCCTCTTTCTTCTGAAACCAAATAAGGGAAAAGTACTTTCTTTTCTCATTTTTATTTCATTTCCTTGCAAAACCAAACAAAGAAAAATAAACTATTTTTTTCTGGAATCTTCCTTCCAATTACATTTTTCTTTGTCTTTTTTTGTCCATGAGTTCCAAACATAGTCTAATTTTTATTGACATATCTTTTTGCTTTTCTTTTTCCTTCACAAATCACTGTATAAATTCAAAATCTAAATAGATTCTTGGAGAATAGTTTGTTTGTTTTTTCAATTAAAGGAAATTGAAAACAAAGTGAATTGAAAGAAGCTTGTTTTTTTTTCTCTCCTTTTTTGTTGGGTTAGGAAAATGAGAAGTAAATGAATAATTGTTTGAAATAAATCTC
>BRYE01000013.1:14630000-14632500 GCA_030159115.1 Actinidia arguta var. hypoleuca | reverse complement strand
TTAACTGAATGGGCAATTTACAGATGGTCATTAATCGCTGCTCAGCTGCCCGGCCGGACCGACAACGATGTCAAGAATCACTGGAACACCAAGCTCAAAAAGAAGCTCTCAGGAATGGGCATTGATCCAGTTACCCACAAGCCCTTTTCCCACCTCATGGCGGAGATTGCCACCACCCTAGCACTGCCACAGGTGGCCCACCTGGCTGAAGCCTCCCTTGGCTGCTTCAAAGATGAAATGCTCCACCTTCTCACCAAGAAGCGCATCAACTTCCAGCTCCAACAACAACCTAGTTTAACACCAGCAGCCACTTACAACACTATCAGTAATCAGGATGAAAAGGATGATAATACCATTGAGAAGATCAAGCTTGGATTACCCAGAGCCATACAAGAGCCTAGCATGAACCTGGTACCCTCAAACAAACCTTGGGATTCTGCAGTGGCCACATCTGCAAATTTTGTGGGAACCTGTAGTGCATTTCTGGAATCGGTCTCTGGATTTCAGTACGGTCCCCCATCTTTCGGCAATCCAGGGGATGTCTCTCCATGGAACCAGAGTATGTGCACTGGGAGCACATGCACAGCAGGAGACCAGCAAGAGCGGTTGCACGAGAGACTCGAGGATGAAAATGGAGTCGAGTCTGAAGCCGGAAAAGAAACTAGATATGGGTCAAGCATATTTAGTTTGGATTGTATCTTATGGGATATACCATCTGATAATCTGATGAATCCGGTTTAAGGGAGGATATATAACAAAAGAGAGCAAGAATACCAATCAGATGGAAAATAATAAACTCACGGCAATAATAAAATGATACGAAATGTAAATAAAACTCATTTTATTGATGATCGTTGTAGTTTAGGTTAAAATAGTAAGATTAGGTATTATCTTAACCTAATACACACAATATATTATATATATAGAGAAAAAAATGACTAAATACACACTCCACTAACTACCACACCAACCCACTAATAACTACTATATACATCCACTAACTCTCTAACAATTCCCTTCAAACTGGAGAGTAAATATCATATAGGAACAACTTGTTGCACAGTAACTCCAACCACATTTCGCACAATAGTTTGATGAAAATATCAATAAGTTGTGCTCTAGTTGACACACATGGAGTATAAATAATCCCCTTCTCGACTCGCTTATGAACTAGATGACAATCAACCTCAATATGCTTTGTCCTCTAATGGAACACAGGATTAGAGGCAATATAAACAACGGCTTGATTGTCACAATACATATCCATATGCAAAATCACCTAGAAGTCAACTCCCTCAAAAAATGCTTGATCCACATGAGCTCACACGAAGTATGAGCCATAGCCCTATACTTAGCCTCCACACTAGACCGTGCAACACCCGTCTGCTTCTTACTCTTCCAAGTAACAAGATTTCTACCTAGAAAAGTACAGTACCCTGTGGTAGACCTCCTATCTGAAGGAGATCCAGCCCAATCAGAATCGATGAACACCTCGACACATAAATAACCATGCACTCCATAGAATAAACCATGACCAGGATGTGCCTTGAGATATCTGACAATCCTCAAAGTTGCCTCCATGCGAGTCAAACGAGGAGTAGACACAAACTGATTGATTACACTGACTGCAAAGGAAATGTTTGGCTGTGTAATAGTGAGGTAGTTCAACTTCCCCACCAATCTTCAATAACCATTTGGACTATAACACAACTCACCTTAATCCACACATAACTTCAAACTCGGATTCATAGGTGCCTCTACTGGCTTGGCTCCCATCAATCCTGATTCCTCCAAAATGTCCAAAGCATGCTTTGGGACAACTTGATTCCCTCCTTAGACCAGACAACCTCAATCCCCCAAAAGTATCTTAACTTGTCCAAGTCTTTAGTATGGAACTGTCCCTGAAGGAAATCCTTCAACTTTCAATACACCGAGTGTCATTGCAGGTGATAATGATATCATCAACATACACAATCAACAGAATCCTCCCCTTCTCAGTCATACTACTGAATGGCCAAATTGACACCTACGCCTGTCAAACTGCTGAACTGCATCACTGAACTTGTTGAACCAAGCTTTCAGGGTTGCTTAAGTCCATCAAGTGCCTTTTGAATGCGACATACCAAATCACTCTCCCCCCTGAGCAACAAGTCCATGAGGTTTCTCCATATACACCTCCTAGTGAAGATCATCGTGAAAAAATGCATTCTTCACATCCAATTGGTGCAAAGGCCAACAAGATTAGTGGCGAGGGAGATACAAATACTAACATACCCAATGTTGGCCACAAGAGAGAATGTCTCAACGTACTCAATATCATATGTTTGAGTGTAGCCATTGGTAACCAGACGCACCTTATAGCGCTCAACAGTCCCATTCATAAACACCCACTGATAACCAACGACAAACTTCCCAAATGGAAGTAGAACCATCTCCCAAGTAACATTGTCATGCAAGGTTGTCATCTCGTCTACCATAGCTTGCCTCCAATAAGGAACAG
>BRYE01000013.1:14557500-14565000 GCA_030159115.1 Actinidia arguta var. hypoleuca | reverse complement strand
CCCCATCATTCTCATCCATCAGGGAATGTATCCCAGAGTCGCCATAGCACCGGGCGAGACAGGCGACGTCACTCTCCCAGCCCTCACCCTCAACGAGAGGAGAGCCCAAGAAGCCTATCATCAGGGTCATCATCCAGCAAGACGCCAGGGCAGGAAAACGAAGGGGCAAGGCGGGTCAGATCTCCTAAGAGGGCCCAGCAAGAACAAGATATATCCACTTCTCAAAAAATTAGGGACCTGGATGCTCGCCTGGACGCTATCAACACGGGGACCGGCGCCTCGATAACTGTAGACGCTTTGATCAGGCAAACTGAACCACCTTTCACCCACAGGATAATGAGAGCCAGGGTGTCGTCCAGATTCAAACTGCCTACTCAGCTCGGGGTCTATGAAGGCAAAACAGATCCAATGGATCACCTGGATTCTTACAAAATCTGATGCATCTCCAGGGTTACTCGAACGATGTCATGTGTAAAGCCTTTTCTGCTACACTCAAAGGGGCAGCGAGATCGTGGTTCCGAAAGTTGACACCTGGAACCATAGATTCATTTGGCGAACTGAGCAGACTTTTTGTGGCCAATTTTATGAGTTGCAGGGTCAGGCAGAAAAACGCGTCCCATCTTTTCACCATCCACCAGAAGGAAACGGAGAACTTGAAGGATTATGTGAAGCGATTTAACCAGGCTATATTAGAAGTTGAAGATCCCAGTGACAAGGTGGTCGTCATGGCAATGATGGAGGGGCTTCGTCTAGGTCCCCTGTTCGATTCCCTGTCCAAAAACGTTCCAGAGACATTGTTCGTACTTCAAAGTAAAGCCGATAAATACATCGCCGCGGAGAAATTGGCCGAAGCCAAACGGAGGCGAAGGGGAAAGGAGGACCATAAGAGGAAAGAGCCTGATACAACGCGATCTGATTATAAAGACGAATGGAGAAGCAAGCAGCCTAATCGGGAGAGGAGGACCAGTGACAGGCGACCTCGCACTCCACCTCGCCGCACTGAGCTGGTGTTGCCACCACTTAATGCTCCCATTGCCCAAGTCCTTACAGAAATCAAGCATGAAGAGTTTGTCAAGTGGCCCTCAAAAATCAAGAATGATCCCCGGAAGAGAAACAAAAATAAATATTGCGAGTTTCACCGAGACCATGGCCATAGTACCGAAGACTGTTTTCATCTAAAGGAGTAAATAGCCGACCTCATCAAAAGGGGATATCTAAGAAAATACGTCGGAGATCGCCATTCTCCCAATTCACTGAAAAGAAGGTACAACGATAACCAACCTACTACCGGAGAGATTCAGGTAATACACGATGGGTTTGGATCCGGAGGGAGTTCAAATTCATCTAGAAAGAGGCACGCCAGAAGTGCAGATATGTCCGCAGAAGTTTATAGCCTCTCCTCACCAATGGCCGACGTCAACCCGCCAATAACCTTCGACAATGACGATCTAAAAGGCCTGCACCAACCCCATGACGACGCCCTAGTCGTTTCGGGCATCATCGCCAATTTTACCGTCCAACGAATCTTGGTCGACAATGGTAGTTCGGCTGACATTCTGTTCATCTCCGCATTTGAAAAAATGAAGATAGGGCTCGACAGGTTGCAGCCCTTTGTGACGCCATTGGTGGGATTTGGAGGAAATCTGACTCATCCCCTGGGATGGGTCAAATTACCAGTTACTTTAGGGACAGAACCTCGTCAAACTACTGTTTGGCAGAACTTCATAGTAGTTGATTGCCCTTCCCCCTACAATGCTATTCTAGGCCGCCCAACTCTGGGCGAAATTAAGGCGATCACCTCAACCTACCACTTGAAGATGAAGTTCCCTACCTCGGCAGGACTGGGAGAAGTGCGGGGCGACCAGAAAGTGGCCAGACAATGTTTGATTTCGGCCATGAAGATCGAGACCCTCCCAGTACCGAATACCCAATAGCAATTACCGATCAACGATGGCGAGATGGAATCCCTGAGGGACGAGGTGGAACAAGTGGTCTTGATGGATCCCTGAGAAACCGAAAACACTAAGCCCTTGAAGAAACTACCTCAATTTCCATTCATCCGGAATATCCTAATCTCCACATCATGATTGGAACAGAACTTGCCGCAGAACAGCGTGACGCTTTAGTGGAATTCTTAAAAACAAACTTCGATGTTTTTGCCTGGTCCCAAGGTGACGTCCCGGGGATAGACCCTCAGGTCGCCATGCATAAATTACAGATCAATCCAGCAAATTCTCCTGTTCGCCAAAAGAGGAGGAAATTCGCCCCTGAGCGACTTCGAGTCATCGACGAAGAGGTCACCAAACTCATCAGAGCTAAAGTTATCAAGGAAGCCCACTATCCAGAATGGTTAGCTAATGTTATCGTCGCCCCAAAAAAGGGGAGAAAGTGGAGAGTATGCGTGGACTACACTGATCTCAACAAAGCATGTCCAAAAGACAGTTTTCTACTGCCAAAAATTGATTTGATAGTCGACGCCACATCAAAGCACGAGCTTCTCAACTTCATGGATGCCTTTTCAGGATATCACCAGATCAAGATGTTTCCCCCCGACGTAGAGAAAACTTCCTTCATCACGGAACGAGGATTGTACTACTACGAGGTCATGCCATTTGGTCTCAAAAATGCCGGGGCTACTTATCAAAGATTGGTAAACAAGATGTTCAAAGAGCTAATCGGAAAGACCATGGAAGTATATATAGACGACATGCTAGTGAAAAGCCTCGAAGCAGCAAGGCACATCGCCCACCTTGAAGAAGCTTTCAACATTCTGAGAAAACACAGGATGATGTTAAATCCTTCCAAATGCATTTTTGGCGTATCATCCGGAAAATTCTTAGGGTTCCTGGTAACCAAACGTGGGATTGAAGCTAATCCAGACCAAATTCAAGCTCTGCTTGGGATGAGCTCGCCCAGAAACATCCGAGAAGTCCAGCAGCTAACCGGACGGGTTGCCGCCCTCAACCGATTTGTTTCCAAATCAGCGGACAGATGTTTACCGTTCTTCAAAATCCTAAGGAAAAATCAAAATTTCCAGTGGACAGAAGAATCGAAAGAAGCTTTTCAACAACTTAAAAAGTATTTGGGGTCACCTCCTCTGCTCGTGGTTCTGACCACGGGAGAAGAATTGTTCATATACCTCGCCGTTTCACCCACAACAGTAAGTGCCGTGCTCGTCCGAGAGGAGAACCATGTCCAAAAGCCGGTATATTATGTTAGTAAAATCCTGATAGGTGCTGAGAACAAATACATAATGATTGAAAAGCTCGCCTACGCCCTCCTGATCGCTGCCAGAAAACTTTGCCATTATTTTCAGGCCCATCCCGTCACCGTATTGACCGATCAGCCGTTAAAACTAGTTCTTCAACGACCAGATACTTCGGGAAGACTACTGAAATGGTCCATTGAGTTGAGCGAATTCCATATTAACTATAAACCGAGGACGGCAATAAAAGCCCAGGCTTTAGCCGACTTCGTGGCCGAATCCACTCACCAGCTCGATCTAGAATTCTCGGAGGAAGGGATTCACAACTCAGAAAACGACCTCGGGAGCTCGGGGGAGGAAAAACTCGACAAATGGGCATTGTTTGTTGATGGGTCCTCCAATCAACACGGGTACGGTGCAGGTCTTGTTCTGCAAACTCCGGAAGGAGAACAGATGGAATACGCCATACGGATTGGGTTCAAAGTCACCAATAACGAAGCTGAGTACGAAGCCCTCCTCGCCGGATTACGGGTCGCCACAAGATTGGGAGTCCAATCAATTGAAGCCTACAGCGACTCCCAACTAGTGGCTAACCAGGTTCAGGGAGATTACCTCGCTAGGGATGTACGAATGGCAGCTTATTTGGATGAAGTTAAACGCTTAACTCAGAAGATCAAAAGGTTCACCATTCAACAAATCCCCAGAGAAAAAAATAGAAAAGCAAACGCCCTAGCAAATCTTGCTTCAACTTTTGATTTTATATCAGACAGGAGTATACCGTTGGAATTCTTGTCCAAACCAAGCATTGAGGTCGCCAGATCCGTCTGTACAACAGAAACAAATCCGACCTGGATGGATGAGATCGCCACATACCTTCGAGACGGTACATTACCAGCAGATAAACTCCAATCTCGCCGAATTCGCCATAGATCTGCAATGTTCTGCTACTACATGAAATTTTATATAAATGATCTTTCTCTGGTCCCCTCCTAAGATGTCTCCGACCTGAAGAAGTCAGTTATGTGATGAGAGAAATCCACGAAGGCATCTGTGGAAATCACTCGGGGGCAAGGTCGCTGGTACAAAAGATGATTCGCCAAGGCTACTTTTGGCCCCAGATGGGACAAGATGCAGCGAAATACACCAGGGAATGTGACAAATGCCAGAGGTTCGCTCCATCCAACCACCTTCCCCATACCGAGATGGTGCCAATTACCAGTCCCTAGCCATTCGCCCAATGGGGAATCGACATACTAGGGCCTTTGCCTCAAGCTCCATTACAGAAGAAGTTCTTGATCGTAGCTATTGATTACTTTACAAAGTGGGTAGAGGCCGAACCGCTGGCCAGAATCACGAAAAAGAATACGAGAAACTTTGTTTGGAAGGGTATCATTTGCCGATTTGGAATTCCAAAGGTCCTCATCTCAGACAATGCCCGGCAATTTGACAATGACGGGTTCAGGAAATTTTGCTCGGACCTCGCCATATCGCATCATTTCTCCTCACCCGGCCACCCTCAAGCCAATGGTCAAGTAGAAGTCACTAACAGAACCATCCTCAGAAATTTAAAAACGAGATTGGAGAAATCCAAAGGGGAATGGGTGGAAGACTTGCCGAGCATATTATGGGCATATCACACTACTAGCAGGATTCCTATTGGTGAAACGCCTTATTCCATGGTTTATGGAACTGAGTCAGTGATACCTGTCGAAATCGGAATGCCGAGTTTCAGGACTTCAAACTTTAATAAAGATAGCAATGATGGCGAGCTGAGACTCAACCTCGACCTCCTTGAGGAAAAGCGGGAACAAGCAGGCATACGCCAAGCAGCTTACAAACATCAAGTCGCCAAATATTTCAACCAGAGGGTCAAACACAGATCATTCTTACCGGGCGACCTAGTTCTGCGAAAAGTTACCCTGTCAATCAAAGAGCCAAGTGCTGGGAAATTAGGACCAACATGGGAAGGCCCCTACAAGGTCGTCAAGGTAACTAGACCTGGGACTTATTGGCTGGAAGACATGAACGGAAAAACACTCCCCCATCCTTGGAACGCTGAACATTTGAAAAAATATTTTCAATAATTCTCCTGAGCAAAATACTTGTAACTCCTAGATTTTATTCTGAGTAATAAAATTTCTCCAGTTTATTTCAACAATAGTGCAAAATGAAGATCTCCTATTCAAGATCGCCAGTTCATCGAAAGATGACGGAGGCATCTTGGTAGCCTATTCAAGATCGCCAGTTCATCGAAAGATGACGGAGGCATCTTGGTCTCCTATTCAAGATCGCCAGTTCATCGAAAGATGACGGAGGCATCATGGTCGCCCAATCAAGATTGCCAGTTCATCGAAAGATGACGGAGGCATCTTGGTCGCCTATTCAAGATCGCCAGTTCATCGAAAGATGACGGAGGCATCTTGGTCGCCTATTCAAGATCGTCAGTTCATCGAAAGATGACGGAGGCATCTTGGTCGCCTATTCAAGATCGCCAGTTCCTCGAAAGATGACGGAGGCATCTTGATCGCCTATTCAAGATCGCCAGTACATCAAAAGATGACTGAGGCATCTTGGTCGCCTATTTAAGGTCGCCAGATCATCGAAAGAATTGCACAAGGATACAATATAAAAACCAACATGCAAAGTTGTCGAAGAAAATCAAAGTTTATATTCATAACCATTCGCATTACAAATTACATTCATGATAAAGGGGGGGTTGTCCTCGCCTTGGGGAGCTGCGTCGCCCGGAGGATTTGCGTCTCCTTTTTCAACAGTTTCTTCCTCGCCCCCTTCTCATTCTCATTCTCATTCTCCTTCTCCTTCTCCTTCGTCCTCTAGAGCAAGCAGGTCAAGATCAAGACGCATCTCTTCTAAATCTATGGCCAGGTCGGGATGATGATGGCGTAGCTGACGTTTGCAGAAATCAAACCCATCGCCAAAATACCTCGAGGATGAGCTTTCAACAGCCTCGGCGTAATCTGACGAGGATTTAAATTCCTCAACAGCCAGCTTCCCCGCACGTTCCACTCTCCCCCTCAAGTCTTCAACCAAAAGCCCTGCCTTTGTCAGACTATCAGAGAAGGCATCTCTTTCAGCCTTGATTTTGGCGACCTCGTCGCCGACCTGCTGCTCCCAAGCTCGCGCCTCGGCCAATTGTTGCTCCAGATCGGAGGACAACTTCTGAAGGCGAGAAACTTCAGTGTCCAAAGAGGCAGCTCGCCCCTGTTGAAGGGTGGCCTCCTCAATGGTCTCCCTGCTCTTTACCGCCAGAGACGACTCGAACACAAGCGCCTGCTACAAACAAATCCTATCAGTTCAAAACGATCAAATTTGACAGGGATGAAAAGTATTTAGTATCAAAATGATACCTGGCCAAGGGCGTGAATAAATTTTGAGGCAGTCTGGTCCAGAGTGAGCTGCCCCACCTTCTCCTGATCCATAGGGGGATTACCCCTCGAATGATCTTCTCGGCCACCGAAGGGCTCCCCAAAATGGAGGCCCTCGGACCAAGTGCAGTGCCCAACGAGGGCGAGCTTCCCTCCCCGGGACCAAAAGAAGGGGCTACTGGATGATGGGCTGGACCAGATTTCTTTTTTGGCTCGGGGATGGGGGCTTGTCCCTTGCCTTTGGAATCACCCCCGGATTTCGCCTTCTTACTAGGCGAGGAGGGAGGTTCATCCACTGAACGCTTCTCGCCAATGACCACCCCCTTTGTAGGAGGGGGACCAGATTTTTGGGATGAATTCTCACCTCGGGCTTTCTCCACCCGTTCGCCGAGCTTCTTCAGACTGATTCTTCTCGACATCGCTGCAAAAAAAAATATATATATATATATATCAGATGTAAAAAAAATATACAAAGGTAGCAAGGGTTTATACCATCCGATCTAAGCTCAGGGGGTAGCTCGGAATCCGACCAGGATTCTGATGTCGAGACCGAGCTCGATCCCAAAGCTGAGCAAAATTCAAGGACAGGATCTCGGATTTTTCCCCCCGACCATCTTAATAAAGTCAGGTCGGGAATATGAGGAGCAACCCTCCTCAATTCTTTCCTAACAGTCCCCATGTATTCTATTGAATCATCTTGGGGCTGGCCATCTTGAGGGAGTTCACCACGGGAAGAGCGGGACTCACCCGCTTTACCCAACGTAGATGACGGCTGCGGATGAGCGCCCTCCGATCCTGATTCCGTAGGACCAGGCGAGCTCAAAATCCGGCCAAAAGCCTTGGTTTTGAAAATCATGGGGACATTGTAGCGCCCACGTCCCGCCACCGACTTGGAAATTTGATCATAGA
>BRYE01000013.1:14532500-14535000 GCA_030159115.1 Actinidia arguta var. hypoleuca | reverse complement strand
AATTTATATTTAAAGCATACATGATACATTAATACATCATACATATATAATTTAAAGTGGACCAAGTGTGAGAAATTTAAAAAATTATTTTGTGTAATTTTTAAAATTCAAATGGTGATAAAACGATCACTTTTTTCAAAAAAAAATGGCTATATTTTTTTGAATTTTAGGCTTTTTCGGGTCGAACTTCGGGTTGAGTTTTTTTCGAGTCGGACTTTGAATTTTTTTCGGGCCGAACTTCAAATCTTGATCCTTAGGTCCAGGTCCAATCCATTAGATTCCGAATCGGACCTGAACTTTTTTCGAGCCTGAACCGAACTTCGAGCTCCGAGCGAACTTCGGGCCTCGGGCCTTTTGGAGAGCCCTAAGTGTAGGTTTGTCCAAAAAAATCAGTAAAATCAAAAAAATGGTCTAAACAGATCCAAATCAGTTGGTTCGGTTCCGGTTCAAATTTTTTGAAAATAACCCTGATCAGTTCGGTCCACAGATTAATGAGTTTAGTTCTGTTTCGAACTAAACCAAATTAAATAATACTAACAAAATATTTTTTCAATAGTTTTACAGTTACACTTCTTAATTTATATCGTTACTTTATATAATATTGAATAATTGTCTAACTATATTATATATGCCATGTGTTATTTATTATTTAGTTGTTAGCTTTCATTTATGGAGTGAAGAAATTATGTAAACTAATATAATAGTTGTATAGTAAAAAACTTACATACCCAAAGCATGGTTCGCAATTGAAAACAAAACAATATTTTTAGAGATTTTTTTATGAACATACATAACTCTAATAATGAATTTGGGGCCCTCTAAAATCGGGCCCTAAAGTGATTATTTTGTTGGTCTTATAGTTAAGCAACCACTTGTTGTCGTTGACACCCACTTTAATCATGGTCATCTTTTCCATCACCCATGACCATCACAATACTATTACAACCACATGACGTCACTCCTTAGTCAAAATTTTAACATTTCTCACCATTGAGAGAGAGTCCCCAACACCTCACTTGCAACTTCGCAAATTTACCGACACGATTTGCATATGGTGCAATTTTTTGCGTGACTAAATAAAAATAGATTGTGTGACGTGCAAGTAAAAAAAATGAAGGGTACAAGTAAAATGTAGAGGAAGCAATTTTTATGTGACCGAGTACAAATAGATTGTATAATCGGTGCAAATAAAAAACAGTGCAAGTGAAATGTATAAAAAAATACTTGCATATGCTTCACACATTTCACTTACACCCCACATTTGTTTTACTTACACCGGTTAACACAATTCACTTGCATTAGGTCACATAAAAAGTTACACTATTTGCAAATTGTGATTGTAAATTTGCAAAATTGTGAATGGGGTGTTAGAGACCCTCTCGATGGTGAGGAGTGTTAAGATTTTAACTAAGGGAGTTGTTGGGTGGGGAATAGAGGTGATGCGGTGGTCGAAAGGGTGAAAGATCGACGTCTGGTAGGGCAATGTTTTTTAGGTGGTGTTGTGGTAGCTATGGTTTATGGCCATGTGTGTAATGAGCGGCGACAATAAAGGAAGTAAGAGGAAGAGATAAAAGATATGAAAGAAGAAGAGAGAGAAGAGAATGAGGAGGAGGAGATGATGTGATAGCTGAATGTGGTGGTGATGGAGCCACAACTAGGATTTTTGAATGGAAGAGAAGGATAAGAAAGAAGTAGAGGGCGAATGTACTGATGAGATCTTAGGGGGTGTATTGAGAGGTTTTTAAATAACAGGATTCCATATTTTTGATATTATTTTATTGTTAGTTCTAATGTGATATTAATCTTCAACTTTCCATTGTGCTGATATTTCCCCAATTATAAATCACGTGCATGGCGGGCGGGGGTTCACCGCCAAAACAAGGCTCAAGACGCGCGATATATATATGATGAAGGGGGATATCGTTGTAACTTATTTTTTTTCTTTTTAGACTTTAAAACTCGCTCCGATGCGATGCGATGCGATGCGATGCGATTTGGACTTGGAAACTGTAACAGAAGCAAACCCTAGACCGCCTGTTCCCTCTCTTCGTAAGCCTTCTCTTCTATTCGTACAAAATACTCTCTCTCTCTCTCTCTCCTGTGTGATTTCATAATTTTGTTTGTTAATTGATTGCTTCCGCTCTCTGTTTTACTGGTAAATAGCCTTGTATATTCCTTTGCTTTTAGGGTTTATGTATCTGATATATCGATTAATTTCCTACATTTCTTATGAATAGATCGCTGTGGTTCCTTCAATGTAATGGATTTTTTTATTCTCATTAATAGATCGTTATCGCTTTCGCTTTTGCTGATATTTATTTGTGTAGGAAATGAGAAAGATCGAAATATTGGTTTTTAATTTATTTTTTTGATCGGCTGGGGTTTTGAATCAGTCCCGTTCGTGTTGGGTCTGTTTTTAGGGATAATTAGAAATTTAGAGTGAGTTAATTGTTTTTCTTTTTTTCAATTTTTCCCCTTTAGATTTATGGGCCACTGATTA
>BRYE01000013.1:14505000-14517500 GCA_030159115.1 Actinidia arguta var. hypoleuca | reverse complement strand
GTTGTGGATAGTAGTGGATGATGCTTCCATCTGCATTATTAAAGTTTTGTGAAAGAATTTGCACATGAAATGCTTTCATCGGAGAAGGACGATTTTTTGTGTATTGCCACGGATGGTTTATTTCTGAATTCCTCAGAAGGTCAGCAAAAATCAGAAGAGCACCTGTTTTAGAGTGATTAAAGATTTAAGTGCGAAATCATCCCGTTGCACATACTCAATTGTTTGGTCCTTCATTGAAATCATGGTTTTCGGTGCCCTTCTGATTCTTCATTTGGCTGCTGTTTTTTTAGCAATGATTTCTCTCGGACTCCATGGTTTTGAAAATTTACCCTAATTTTGGTGTTTATTCACACTTGGATTCAGTTTGCGAATTGATGACGTTAAGGGGAAAATGCATAAATAAAATGAACTTTTGTACTTGATGACTTATCCAATTGTTTCTCCATAATTTGACAGATCATATTGCACACGTGGTGACAACCAGAATTCGAAAATTTTGAAGCTTTTAAAAATATTATAACTTAAAGAATTGAACTTAAGAACTCATACAAGTGTAGTGTCGAATGTCAGTTCCCATGCAACCAAACCAACTTTTACTAATTAAATAATTTTATTTTTTCAAATATCGTAATGTTATTATGGGATAGTATATATGTAATCTTATGTATTTTATTTAATACCTTAAAACACCAACAAATTTCAATCTACTCATGAACAGAAATAAACCTTTTAATAGTATTAATTAGTTTTATATGTGTATAAAGATGCTTCAGAGATGCTTTCAATCTCATGATATTTCACTCTCTCATTCCTGCACTTACTCTACGAATCGGTGACTTAGGTTGCACCCTATTTTTTTCTGTTTTGTCATCAATTTTCAGTTTTCCACCAATTTAATTGTTTGACTTCACATTTGCTTCTTGGTCCAGATTCCCAAGTATTGCCCATGTCTACTCTTGTAGATGGGAATTGCCCATGTCTACTCTTGTAGATGCTTGCTTGCAGTGTATTTGGAGAATTGTTTTGTTGTGTAACTGTTGAAAATTTCTGTATGAATAAAGTGGCGTTCGGACGGTCTTAAGAGGCAATCGTTGTCAATTCTGAATTTGTCGAACCTGGACGTGGCAGTCCAAAAGTCCAGCCGTTATTTGTAATAAATAACCCTCATGAATTGAAGAATAATTGCACTATTTAATTACTGCAATTTTTATTTTATTTATTGCAAAAACTTGAAGAGTCTTTTGCTTTTATTGAAAAAAACACCTGAAAAAGAACAAAGTTTATATTGTGCTTATTGTTCTGAGTTTCGGTTCTTTGAGAGAAACCGACGGACACTCAAGTTCGCCAAGGCTTATCTCGATGGTGCCATGATGTACTCGTAGCAATTTTATTTTAAGAGAAAGATGCCGATAAAGACTACAATACCCTCTGTAGGTGGCAAAATTTTTTGAGAATAAAAACTGTTTGCAGGACTCGGCAAATAAAAATTGTTTGTATCTTATTCAATTTATTTTATGTAAATTCAGTTTATTATAATTTTATTGTCATTAAGAAAAATTATTCTTTAAAATTCTGTATTTCCTAATATTTTTACCAACAGTGACTTGGCCCTGGTAATTATTTCTTGTTCTTACCGGGTTTGACGCATTATGAAGAGAAGAAATGTGTCTGGAAAATGCTTTACATCTATCTGCTCGGCTATGACGTCGACGTTGGTCACATGGAAGCTGTTTCTTTAATATCCGCACCAAAGTATCCAGAAACAGGTGCTGTGTAATGTCCGCTGCACCTCTCTACTCTCGTAGATATACCTCTTTTTTTCCCCAATGCTTGATTTGGTTTTCAGCTCTTAAAAGAATTACTCTCTCATTGGCACTCCATCTTGCACAGGCTCTAGGAGTTTTCTGATTTTGATTATCAGACGGGAACATATATTCTTTGCTTTTTTGATTGCTTAGTTGAGTCAGCTCTATCCAGGAAAGGTATTTTGTGCATGCCTGCTATATTAGGCCAATTGACAACAATCTCAAAATGGAGCACCTTGTATGACGTATCTGTGGCTATCACCAAGAAGGAAGCCTCGGTCTGGAGATCTTCAAAATTGGAAATGTGGAAGTTGTCATTTAATACAGAATCATTATTGCTTAGAAATGCAATTTGAAGCGAAAAGATATGTGTCTAGAGTTTTGTTTGGTGGGTCCTTGTGTGCTAAAATGTTTTATTGCTCTGTGTTTAGGAAGAGTTTGTGACTCTCTACTGGTTAATTTGATTATCTCATGCAACAAATGGCTGCGGGTTGGGTACATATTGTTGGAAATAATATGTGATTGAAAGCCTAAAAATGGGCTAGAATTATCAGCTCAATGTAGAGTTGGTGGCAGAGGGCTGCCATAACAAGCCTTAATAGCTGCAGTTTTAGAGACATAAACACCCACATAAGTGGTGCTTATGTGCAGAGTTTATTGCTGGCAGTTTTGGTTTTGAAAGGTTTTAATTTCTCTTTAAAAACTAAAGTGTATTGCTGGGAGAAAAACACACCAACAGCAATAACAATTTAGAAAAGCATTTGAGATCTTTGAGTGAGACAGAGACAGATTTAGTATCAAGTATGCTAAGGCTGCGTTGTAGGTGTTCCGAAGTACGCAGTTCAGCCATTTTATCATAGGAGGAAGACGCCGACAAAAACCTACAACACTCTCGGTAGGCGGCGAATCTTTCTTAAGGAAACAGTTTTTGCAGGACTTTGCATAATTTACTGTTTGTATTTCTTATTTAAGTTTTCTGCATTTCAGTTTATGTAATCTTACGTTTCTGTAATAGTTGAAGCCTGTAAATTTCTGGTTGTAAATTTTTGGTTATTGTTATGAAAGAAATTATTATTTGAAATTATATTTGTTGCGGAACAATTTTACCCAACACATTTTGAGATTAGCAATTAATGCCTTCCGCAACTATATTATTGGTCGGAATGAAACTTTTCAGTGCCTGGCCTTACCTTTGGTATGGTTACAAATTACCTGTTTTACTTTGATTTTTAAGATGGCTGCATTTTTCATCGTTTTCTCTTTATTATGATGCATGTATACAACTTGTTGGGTGTACTCATGCATTTATACTTTTAAATTATGCTCCGAAAGAAATTTGTGCTTTCATTATTTCTGCACAGTTGAAGAGATTCGGAGCATGGTCATTCATATGCTTGAGTTTTTGCCTTTTGTAGAATTAATATGCATGTGTACTACCTGTTGTTTTTCGTTGTTTCCCGTCTTCCTTTCAGTTTTTGTTTAGGGGTACCCGACCCACTAGGAATAAGACACTTGTGTGCTTAGATATTCGGGTATTTGCATACTTTTCCTTCCACCTATTGCTCCAGCCAACAAAGTAGTCAAGAACAATAGGGAAAGATGCAGGCAAACACCAGCTCAGTAAAACCTAAAAATCCCCATGCACAGCCCGCTGTGAGTAGACAAAGCAAAAACCTTGAAACCCTCTCAAGAAAAGGGAAACGAAACCCAGAATGGCACATACACCTAGACTGATTTAGACATTAAGCCCAATTGAACACCCACTAGCCCATCCCCGACCCACTGGGAATAAGACACTTATGTGCTTAGATATTCGGGTATTCATTATATAAAACTGATTTACTTTTTGGAGCAGGTCAGTGCTATCCTTGGAGAATACAGCCAGCCACCTTCTGGCCAGATGGTGTAATATTTTGTAATTTATTTTGTATTTGGATTAAGGGTCACGAGAGGGTATTTAATTAAATTGGTTGGGCTAGGTCCATTGCTTGTTAAGTTAAGTTTATTGTAAATGGATGGAGACTATACTAAGGTGTGTTTGTGATACACCATAATGGAACCCTATGAGACTTTCCATCACTTCCCTCAAATCAGCCGACTCCCTCCTCTCCCTCTCTTTCCCTTTTTCATTCTTCCTCTCTGTTTCCTCCACTGTCATGTGAAAAAACAAAGGGAGCTCCGGCCGAAAATTTCATTTTCGGCCACTTTCCGGCGACCTTCGGCCTACGAAAGTTGATCATCTCTTCGAGCTCTTCGATTCCAACCGATTAGAATTCCGATAGGGCTCCGTTTGGACCTCCATTTTCTCAAAATTTATCATTTTTTTTAGGTAGTTTAATATTGTGTTAATGTCCTATTATCTTTATTTTTATGATTTTAGAATATGTTTAGTTGTTAGAATAACATTATGTGGATATTTTGTTACCATAAAAACCTAGAAAATTATATGTTTAGGTGAATAATAATGTAGCCTTAATAATGCGTGCCACGTGTTTGATGAAATGCTTGTGAGAATATCGGATTAATTGCGGAATAACGAATTTATGTGTTTATGTGATTAATTCGATTTTGTGTTAGTTATTTGGTAAAAACCTATGTCATAATTAATATGTTAGGACATTAGAAACTTTTTCGTGATTCGGTAGTTATTTAATTTGTTGAAATTGAAATGTTGAAAAATTGTGAACTTTAAATATATATATATATTGTTCATTTGATATATATATATATATATATATATATATATATATATATATATATATATATATATACCAGATAATGTTAGGAAATATAAAGGCTAAAACACGAACAGAGAGGTAAACGAAAATACCTTTTGATTCCTTTGGATTGCAGTAGCTTACAAGAGGAAAATATTACAGATAAGAGGAGGAGAGAAATCTAAAGAGAGAGAGGGGGAGATTTCGGATGCCTTAGTCCAGGACTAAGAGGCTTCTTAAATAGAAAAATAAAAGGAACTATTTGGATACTATTCGGACACGAAATAAGATTTTGAAGTCCGCCGAAAGTGACAGCAAATCAAGCGGGAAAATATTAAGTCCGTCCAAATTTAACAGCAGCTTAACAGATCTAAATAGTTCTGGAACTGCCTAATTTTTCTTTCCATATACATTAAATCTGGATCAAATCTTCCAAATTCTATGTAATGGCTTTGCTGCTGGTTAATGTCCTTTTTTAACCGATTAATTACTTTTGTTGTGGTAAAAATCTGGGAGAGCAACCAACAGTCAGAATTGCTCCTCGGCCTCGGTGCTGGACCTCGGCTGAACTGGGACGACATGCACAGCAACGGGCAAAAGTAATCGGCCTGGGTGAGGCCGCTCAAAACCCCTCTGGTGTATGAATCAGACCAAGGCAACCAGAAAATAAGGCAGTATGGAAAGCACAATGAAAGTGTGTAATGCCTGTGTTGAGCGTACCTTTTTGGTTATGGGGGAGCGGCCTTTATATAGACAAGAGAACTGAGCCGTGTCAGTGTAGTATGGCGAATTCCTCGGAAGGATAAGCATGGGAGGATATCCCAATCAAATCTGGAGATTAATCAGGAGGCTGCCGACTGGTGATCCATCCATGATTATAGGTGTCGTTGTTGAGTTGGAGTCTATTGGAGACAGTTCTCTTGTAGAGGTGGAACTCTTTATGGAGATGGACTTTAATCAGGTACAAGAGTGGTGATAGCAGACCTCTAATGGAGATGGGAGTCCTTACGGAGAAGTCTTTGAGAAGACGTCTCTGCCTTGGGTGAGGTAGATCATCTCGCCCTATGGCGATATGGAGGGAATATGTAAATGTAGTGGAGCTCAATGTATTAACAATATGAGGCGACCTGGAAGTCAAGTTTGGACGCGTTTGGGCGACGTGCCTTGCTCGGATCATTTTATGATTTAGGATTTGTTAGAATTATTCCACATCAACTTTGATAACTTCAAGCCTTGTTGGTGGTCTTGAATTTAAATGGTTTGGTCGAATAAAATCCTGGTACCAAACTTTTGGAATTATAACTTTTGGTGGTCTTCTAAAAGGGTCCATTAAACTTGGTCTTTGTCAGAATTTTTCATGGAAGATCTCCTAGATCCTGATGATCTTTTAGCATGGGATTTTTCCAATTTGCTGAGCTTCTGGGTCTGAACCTCAATGAACGAGTTCCAGTAGTCTTACATTGTTCCTGAATCATCAGATTGTTCATCTTCCGATTCATTTGGGTCTTGGACTTCTCCTGCAAAGGCTGAAAAATTGTCCTATAGGTGAAAGGACAATGGCTTTGTCTAACCCCTTTTCAGCTTTACTTGAAGAGCTTGCTTCTGTGGAAAGATGCTAGAAGTTCTCCATAAATTGGTTTTTGATCATGTCCATAACTTTGACTTGGATTTGGACTGGAGAAAGATTGGCTTCATCCTTTCTGACTGCATCTGCAAGTGCTTGGAAGATATTTGATGGAAGAGCAGGCTCGGGAGGCTTAGGATGTTGTGCCTCATATGCTTTCCTGTATTCGTTAGTGGTGGATTTAATTAAAGAAATAGTTTCTTCATTATTAAAACCATCCCACCATTTGTACCAAAAGGTTCTTTGAAGAACCGGACAATTTAGATTATCAAAGCTGAATTTTAAATCCCATTTCCAACACCATGTGATTCTAAATTCAGTAAAGAAGAAAATCTCCTTTTGATTTTTTGGAGGGTTTGTTGTTGTTTGTCCTTTTAATCTAGGATGAAACTCATACCAAGAAGAAAAGGTTTCCAGGATAGATTTTGGTAAAATGGACATTTCTGGCCTAATTTTTTCCCACCAATGCATAAACCATAAGGGAAATCCTGAAGTTTTTGAAATATTTGGATTTAAAGAAAAAAACCAGGTATGCTTTTTTGGTGAATTTTGATAGTAAAAAGCATAATTCCAGTCTTAGATGTAATCCCAATAGTTGAAATAAAAATATTTGGGATTAGCTAATTTTAAAACTTTTGGTTTAGCAAGATCAAGCCCCCATTCCTGAGGATGGAGAACCTTGATAATATAACACTTTGAATGTGTTATAGGAGTTTTGAAATCTCCTTGGGTTACATGGTTATGGTGAATTTGAACTGACTCTGTCTCCACAAGCATTGCTTCATAGACATATCTCAGTCTTCCTTCCTGAACCATGTAAGTTTGGTTTCCCAAATATCTTTCTTTGACAAACCAGGGATCTTGTTGCCATTGTTGATCTTGAAATTGAAGAGGCACAATTTTCTCCACATGGTTCTTTTGATGGTAAACAACTTCAGAAGCCAGGGCATCTTCAGCAGTTTTGGTCTTTGAATGACCTTTGACTGGTACTGGGGTTCCCAGTTTTGGATAATCAGAATAGGAAACTCCTTTTCCTGGATTCTGAGTGGCCTTAGAACGGCCTTTTGCTTGCCTTTGATCTTTTCTCTTGCCTCGATCAGGAGGCTCCATTTTCCTGTAAGAATTCACGGGTTAGAAAATCTGGCAATGAATTATTTTTCCCTTTAATGAATTCTATTCTAAAATCAAAAGCAAATAACTGAGCTTGCCATCTAGCAAAAAGTTGTTTAAAAACAAGGTTTTTGACATCTTTTTGCAAAATATGCTTCGCAGCACTGCAATCAATCCTGATAAGAAATTTTTGATTGAGGATATCATTTTGAAATTTATTAATACATTTTACTAAAGATAACATCTCCTTTTTGATAGTGGAATAATTTAATTGAGCTCCTTTCCACATTCCTGAAGTAAATCTCAGAAGATCTTCCTGCTTTGTGGAAGGGTTTTTTTGCTTCAAAATTCCTCCGTAACCAATGTCAGAGGCATCAGTTTCAACAATTTTCTCAAAACTTGGGTTTGCTAAACCTAAGCAAGGCAATTGTTTAACTCTTAATTTGATTTTTTGAACAACTTTAGTATGTTCAGTAGTCCAGGGTTTAGGTTCCTTTTGAAGTCTGCTATATAAAATAGCACTATCCTGAGCTATATTTTTGTAAAAATTTGATACATAATTCAGACTTCCTAGAAATCTCTGCAATTGAGTTTTGTCTTTAATTTCATCTGAAAATTTTGAGGCAAATTCAATACTTCGATCAATAGGAATAATCTGTCCTCTTTGAAAATTATGTCCTAAAAATCTGACACTGGTTTAGAAAAGTTTCATTTTTGATTCTGAAATTACCAAATCACTTTTGATAATAGCATTTTTAAAAATCCTTAAATGCTTAAAATGTTGATCTATAGATGATGAGAAGATTAAAATATCATTTATGTAAACAATACAAAATTCAGAATGAGGAATGAAAATCTCATTCATGATATTTTGAAATTCTGGTGGAGCATTTTTTAATCCAAATGGCATAACATTCCATTCAAAATGGCCAAATGGGACTGTAAAAGCAGTTTTGTATCTATCTTTTTCAAGAATTTGAATCTGCCAATAACCAGATTTTAAGTCAAATTTTGAAAAGAGTTCGGCTTTAAAAAATCGATCTAACAGATCTTTTTTGTTAGGAATTGGATATCTTATCCATTTTAGAACATCATTTAGGGGCTTGTAGTTAATCACAAGTCTTGGAACTCCCCTTTCTTTTTCAGAAGCTTTGTTAACATAAAAAGCAGTACAACTCCACTGAGAATAGCTTTTTCTGATTAAATTTTTTGATAATAAATCCTGAATTTCTTTTTTGCAGAGTTCAAGATATTCAAAATTCATTTGACTTGGTCTCGCCTTAGTTGGAATTTGTTTACTTTCATTAAAATTCTTCTCATAAGGCAATGAGACAATATGTTGTTTTCTATTCCAAAAAGCATTTGGATGATTACTGCAAATTTGCTTTTTGAAATCTTTTTCCATATCTGAAATTTTTGATTTTAAAGCTTTAGATTCTAGCTTATTTTCAATATCCAGAGAGCAAACTTCAGTTTTTAGAAAACTCATATGTTTTTATTTGGGAATTAAAAACTGTAGAAGTTCATTTAAAATTTTGGTTTCTGGATCCTGAATAAATTCAAAATTTAGTTTTTGATTTTTGTAAATACAACTTATGCCTCTTTGATTAATTTTTTGGATAGGCACAATCTCGATTTTTCAATTAGGAAAGTCATAAACGGTAGATGGATCGATTACGACTTCTTTGATGCACACAACTTCACATTCAGTGCACAAATGGATGACCTAGGATGGATGCACATGACATTGATAAGGGATGACGTTTATCCCGACCTAGTCGTATACTTTTATGCGAATGCATCACGGGGACTTCACACGGATGAAATAAAGAGTTACGTGAAAGGAACACACATAACACTGGATAAATCAACAATTAGAAAAATCGTGAGAATTAAGACGGAAGGCGAGATAGGTAGGCACAGTGTGACAAGGAAATAACAAATGCAAGCGGTATATGGAAATGATATAAATTTGGCTGCACAACCAACTGCCAATACGCTGCCCTTAGAACTGAGACTAGTTCACCACTTCATCTGTACCATTCTGATTCCCAAGACGGGAAAATTCGAATATGTATCGGATAGAGAGTTGTTCTTCCTTTGGGCATACGTCACTGGCTCAAAAATCGACTTGGCCCTATTTATTCTAGATCAAATGTTCAAAGCCACCATTAAAAAGGTGAGCTTACCGTATGGGATGCTTCTGACGCGAATTTTCAAATACCTACGGGTTGACTTGGACGATGAAACAATTAGAACCCCTAAGGCTGTGAGTGATGAGTACAACAAGAAGACTCTTAAACGCATGGGGTATGAGTTGATTGGAAATAAGTGGGTGCCAAAATCGATCAAGAAAATCGAGACCGGTGGTAGTTCAAAAGGAAAAGAAAATATGAGGGGTGAAGACGCTAGCGAAGAGAGAGGTTTTGAAAGTGACATGCACTTATTCATGATCCAGATGACTGAATCGATAACATTATTACATACGAAAGTCGACAATATGGCATTCCGATTGGTTGTCTGTGAAAGGAAAATTCGACACCTTTCGAATATGGTGAGCAAAAGCAAGAGACAAATAAGTGAAAGTTCGGACGAAGAGGAGGGAAACAAGAATGACGAAAAGGAGAAGAAAGATGAGGAGGCAGAAAAAGAGAAAGACAAGAAAGAAAGCAGCAATGAAAATCCTGATGACTCCTCTGAGACTGACTCGGACGCTGCTCCACTCATTCAACGCACAACACAACGACGTTACAGTACCAGAAATTGGGAGCTGCGATCCAAATTCAAAAATACTCCAGACACGGCTTTAGAACTATCTCCCTCTCCGTCTCCATCTCCAGCCCCCTCTACACCTATTCACAACGCATCGTCTACCTCACCCTCTCCATAGATTTCTGTGCTTTTGGTTTTAAGAAAATATGTTATGTAATCGAATTCTGATTCTCTAACAACTTGCCGTGTTTTGAACAATATGTTTGGCCTATGAATTATGTTTATGGATTATGGTTTATGGAGTTATGATAAGTATTTGTATGTTCATAAATTGTGTTTATGGCATACGGATTTTGGCCTATGGATTGTGGAAATTGTTTTATGATCAATGATTAATGCTATATAGTATGGAATGCATGAATGTGATTTGTCTGAGTATGAGACTCTGTGTTTAAGACTTTGTGCATGAGACTCTGTGTTTGAATCTTGAAATCCGTTAGAGCATAAGTTATAATTTGTCAAACTAACCATTTTTCGATGAATTGACAAAAAGGGGGAGAAGGAGAAAGAACCGTGCATACATTACAAAAGATAGGGGGAGATAAGAAAGGAGAAGAAATACATGATGAGTGAAATATGCATAACCATCGCATTCTTATTTTTGTCATGCACAATCCTCGAATTCTTGTTTTGTCATCATCAAAAAGGGGGAGATTGTTGAATCAAGCCTCGATTTCGATGATAACAAAACCACTTATTAGTATTTAACATGTTTACTAAGTATGCAGCGACCTACAATTCATCTGATCAATGGAAGTCCCTTAAACACTTTCTAACAGAAAGTGTCGACAGCTGATTTAATGTGTCGACACCTTGAGCCCAGAAGTCAAAATGATCAAATCCGTAAAAGACCAAGAGAACTCATCAATCTGGATTTGATAAAAGGAAAAACAGATGATATAAATCCAAGGAATGATTTCACAAAGAAATTAAACCAACTCAACGCCTGAATTATCAAAGAATCGACAGAAACCATTCTGGATGTAAGTGTCGACACCCGGAGTACAAGTGTCGACACCAAAAGTCAGTAGCCCAAAACCAGAAATCTGAAGGAAGATGTGTCAACACCGAGATCGACACCAAATGTCAGTAGCTGCTAACTGAAGACTTTTTGAAGAAGAAGTGTCGACACCAAAATCGACACCAAATGTCAGTAGCTGCTAACTGAAGACTTTTTGAAGAAAGTGTCGACACCAAGATCGACACCAAATGTCAGTAGCTGCTAACTGAAGACTTTTGAAGACAAAGTGTCGACACTATGTATCGACACCAAATGTCAGTGGATTTTTTGAAAACAAAGTGTCGACACCATGTATCGACACCAAATGTCAGTAGAGGCTAACTAAAGACTTTTGAAGATGAAGTGTCGACTCCTGAATCGACACCAAATGTCAGTGGACTTTCTGAAGACATAGTGTCGACACCATATATCGACACCAAAAGTCAGTGTTCAAATTTCAGAAGTTCTTGAAGTAAAGTGTCGACGCCAAGATCGACACCAAATGTCAGTGGCTGAAAACAGAACCTAAAGAAGAGAAGTGTCGACACCATCATCAGCACCAAATAACAGTGTGTAAACTGGAAGCAAGTAGTGTTGACACCTGTGTCAGCACCAAAAGTCAGTAACCAAAAATAGATTTTTCTGACGAAAAGTGCCGACACTAAGATCAGCACCTGGAGACGGTTTTCAGGCAAGAACAGAAGAGTTGAAGTGTCGACACCATGAAAGAATGTGTCGACACATGGGAAGTGTCGACACCATGAAGAAGTGTCGACACCCAACGGGAAGATTTTCAAACGCAGAGATATCTGATACAGCATTAATGGCTTCCCAACTACCACCAACGGTACACTCTTCACTCCAGCCATTAAATACAAGTCTCCAAGGGCATTTATCATACAAGGGAATGATCCTAAGCATTTAAAATTTCATCTTACAAGCTTCAAAGTCAAGAATCCTTGAATATTCTTCTTGTCCCTTAGTGTGAGCATTGATTGTTGATACTACACTCTTATCCACTCTACTTGAGAGAGTCCTTGATCATATTGAAACCTCTATACTTTCATCCTTGCTAGTTTGAGTGTGACTTGACCAAAAACACTTGGTGAGAGTTTTGAGTGTTTCTCTTGTTGAAAGCCAAACACTTAAGAGTTTGAGTGTTTTCTCTTGTAAGTAAAACACTAGGAAGTTTTAGTGGAGCTTGAACAAAACCACTTGATGTAAAAGTGAGTTGGGCACTTGAACAACCAACCCCCACATTGTAGTTACGGATTACAAATAGTAGAAGAAGATCTTACGGAGGTCTTGGGAGGACGTAGATCACGAGTTGTGATCGAACCTCGGTAAATTCGGTGTGCTCTCTCCTATCATTACTATTGCTCATTTATTGCATTTCTTTCATTAATCTTTTTATAGCATTTTACATTCATTGTGATTAAAAGCAATTAATTGTAAATCACCAATTAAGTTTG
>BRYE01000013.1:14460000-14462500 GCA_030159115.1 Actinidia arguta var. hypoleuca | reverse complement strand
AATAATGCTTAGATCAATTGTATTCTAAGTATTTGAAACATTATCCAAATCCATTAATTGTTTCATAAACACATTTTTAGACATACAACAATACTTTCACTGCAAAATATTCCACTCAATTTCATTTTACTTTGAAAATTGATTGAGCATAAAAGAGAAGAAATTGGGATATTTAAAGCTAAGAGACGACTAAGTACTTGAACTTTGCTATTTTATATTTGTAGTTTACATTTTCATTCACACCATTTACGAAAATATCATTTGCATTATTCTCCAAAAACCACAAAAACATAATTTTA
Source organism: Actinidia arguta var. hypoleuca (assembly GCA_030159115.1). Taxonomy (NCBI): domain Eukaryota; kingdom Viridiplantae; phylum Streptophyta; class Magnoliopsida; order Ericales; family Actinidiaceae; genus Actinidia; species Actinidia arguta. Next base: position 14,462,201 of record BRYE01000013.1, on the reverse strand, counting down.
CACTTTCTTTACAAAGAAACTCAATCTTGCAAATCAACTATCTGTGGATACGATCTCAGACTTCCAAGTATTATGCTGCACTAATAGGTTCCTACGCTTGGGAACTAAATTCAGATAGATAATATATACACCGCAAAGTGGCAAGCAAGAGCACAAACAATGCTTTTAATGCATCACACGGTTAGACAAAGGCTGCATGACAGAATCTGACTGGCTGCGCCGGGAGGGCTGCGCTGGCTGGTGCTGGACTGCGCTGGATGCAGTTGTGCTGGACTACGCTGGATGCACAGGAATGTGTGGCTGGATGTGTGCAGGATTGCTGGTGCACTGGGCTGCTGAGCTGCGAGGATTTGTGCAGGGTTGCTGGGCACTTGACTGGTGGCTGCGGGTGCACTGGATTGGTCTGCACAGGGCTGTACAGGGCTGTTGGGCACTGGACTGGGCTGCTGAGAGCAAGGTTGGGCCTGGATTGGGCTACGCAGGCTGTGCAGGTGGCTGCTGGTGCGCTGGACTGGTGATTGGAGTGGTGACTGCATAGGGGCAGGGGCTGATGGCTAGGGTTGTTTGTGCACTGGGCTGCGTGGGGCAGGGACTGCTGGGCTACGTGTGACAGGAGCTGTGTGCTGGTGTGTGCACGACAGAGGCTGATGTGCTGGTCTGTGCACAACAGGGGCTGCTGGTTTGTTGGTGCGCTGGGAGTGCAGGGCTGATGGGCTGGGCCTGTTTCGACAGCAGTGGCTGATGAACTTAGGCTGTTGTTGGGCTGTGACAGGGGCTGCCGGCTCAGGGTTTTAGGCTGAACTTGGGTTGTTTGGATGGCTGCACAGGGGCGGGGGCTAATGGCTCGGTTTTAGGCTGCTCTTGGGCTGCGGCTGGTGGCTGCAGGGACTGCTGGTGGCTGCTGGGTGAAGGGTTTAGGCTGCTGTGAAGGCAGTGTTGGAGGCTAGGGTTTAGAGGTAGGTCGGCTCTGATACCAAATAAAACTTTAGAAAGGGCTAATTTTATTAATCACACTCCTCTCAATATATATTAAAGTCTATATTCTAAGGAAAACTAAATAAAGGAGAATAATGAGAAAATCAATATGGTCAACATGACCTATTATAGACGACTGAATTAGGAAAAGTCTAATTCCAATAACTCCCATGTAACAAAAAAAACACAAGTATAATCCACAATCTATACATTGCCAATTCTTGATTTATTATCGAAAGATCCTCGGATTCCTTCCCCCCAAACTTGGGGTTGGCCCTACTTAAGTATTTTTTTTTCTTTTTTCATTTTTTGGAACCGGATTGGGATTACTCATTCCAATTATTAAAGCATCCTACTCAAAACCAACTAGCAGTGAGTGTGGACTGGCCCGCCTAGGCTCATATACTAGTTTTTGAGGTCTTATTTAACTGACATGGGACAAGCTCTTTAACACTCCCCCATGCGTAACCCTCAATTCGCATGTGGAGAGGTAAACAACGAATCGATACCATAAGGATCACAACTAAGCAGCTGCGCATTTTTGGCATGAGGAAGGAGGAATCAATCGCTAGTGATAGACTTGCCCAAAGCCTTCCAAAGCCTAGTTTTGATACCATATTAAAGTATCAAACTCAACCAATTGGCAATGAGTGGAGGGGCCACCCTGGCTCATATACTAGGTTTTGGGGTTACAGTTTAACCAATGTGGGACAAGCTCTTAACACCAGTGATCACTCAAGGTCAAGAGTACTTTTCCCTCACCAAGTCCAGTGAAAACTTTGCAGAGTAGTAGCCAACTTTAATGATAACTGAGGCATGGATAATACTTACATACCCGTGATTCATAGGACACGGCCTTACGGTAGGAGGAACACGTGTCAACTCTGAGGTGCCTGTCAAAATGCTTGTAACCGCCTATCTCACCTATATTTGACCACGGACTTCCAAATGGACAGACAGTCGCTCTCTGATTCCTAGCTCAGACTTTGTGCGTAATTTCTGTTGACAGGTCCAAAGTATTTTTAAACTCTCATTTTTCTTTTTCTCTTCAGGGCCACATTACAGCAGGGCAGGATTCTTGAAATCAAAGATTCATCTTGATGGATTTTTTTCTTTAATAATAAAATAAATGGTCCCACATAATAACTTTGTTGAGCATACAGCAATACTATGAAAACAACTTAATTATGTTCAATATGTGATGAAGTTGGGTTTCTCCTGTTGTT
>BRYE01000013.1:14420000-14432500 GCA_030159115.1 Actinidia arguta var. hypoleuca | reverse complement strand
AAGAGCCAATACTAAAAAGTGAAGAGGCTAGAGTTTCAAAAATCAAAAGATAATTTTCTTCTTGTAGGACCACAGACCAAATAAAAGAAGACAAAACCCTATTCTAAATTATTTTTTTGTGTATGGTGCCCTTTTATGGCTTGGAGCCAAAACTTTGGTTGTTTTGGCCTTGATCCGACTTGCTTAGAGGTGTTTTTTGGCGACATCATCACTCTAGGTGGCTGTTAGGAGGTGGTAGAAGTGAGGGGTAAGGGTTGATCGCATGATGTTTTGACCAACGGTGTTGTGGTGCAGCGGTGGTTATGGTGTGTTTTTTGGAGAGAGAAAATGGTAGTGATTGCGGTGCTCTCGGTGGTGTTGGCTAAGGTCGTGAGAAGCATTAAATAGGAGGCCTTGGGATTTTAATCAGTTATTTCCATTAATGTGGGATTAAAATGAAGGAGAGATTCAAGGTTTAAAAAAAGGCCGAACTAGGAGACATTAAATAGGAAGTCTTGGGGATTAAATCTTTTCTTCCCAACGATGTGAGATTAAAATGATGAATCATAACTATAAAAATATACACTTTTTACCCTTCTATAAATAGAATATATTGAATAAAAATTATGTTGCTATAAATATTCTTTACCCATTATTTTTCTTCTCAGATTTTCTTCAAATTATTTAGAGTCATGCACACTATTTAGAAGTAACTGGACAGATAGATACAAAATTTGTATTAACCAATTATACATTTGGGTTTTATGATATTTTTGTATACAAAAACAGCAAAAACAAATCAAGAAATATATAAGAAAAGTAGTTTTCTAGGTTTTTTTTATTATAAATACAATACTACACTTTGTTATGTATTTAATAATATTTTATGTAAAAATTGAAGGAGATGCTGATGCTTTAAATAAAATGGTAAATTGTGAGACATTAAATAGGAGGTCAGGGGCTTTAATCCTTCATTCTCACCAATGTGGGATAAAATGAATGAGAAACTCACGGTTTAAACAAAAGGTTAAACTGAGAGGCGTTAAAGAAGAGGTTTTGGGGTTTCAATCTTTCATTTTCACCGACGTGAAATTAAAACAAATGAGAAGAATTCATTAGAAAATGTCATTTTAAAGCAAGAAATGATAACTTTATGTCACGTGATACTACATTTGCTTAGTGTATATATGTGTGTGTGTTTGTCAATTTACTTGAGAAGCTATAATCTACAACCATCCATCCAAAAGTAAATTAGTTTTCCACAAATTGTAATCCCAAAAGCAATTTCCCAAATCATAAGTGGATGTTTGTTAACCCATTAATTTTTATTTTTCTGTTTAATTTTTATTTTTCTGTTTAAATAAAAATAAAAACTTGTTTGTGTTGCGATTTATAAATGTAAACGAAACAAAATTACTCAAACAATTTTTGAAAAAAGCGAAACCAAGAAAAAGTTGTTTTTGTTTTGTTTACAAAAAATTACAACCGGTGGGTACTGTTCACGGAACACGCGTGAACAATAACGAGAACTTAACATACACCAAAGCTCGGTTCGATTCTCAGGGATTCCAAAAAAATGACTGAAGAGTAAATCAAAGCCCAAGTGGGTTGTGCCTAATAAACAAACACGTCACAGAAAGTCCGTTAGGCGAACATAAGGCAAGATCGATTGTCCTCTTTTCCTCACATTTTTAGGTCAAACCAGAGTTGCATCTCCCTTACGGTGTCACCAATCTTCAACCACCGAACTCCGTCAAGCTTCGTCTTCCACCATTCAGATCAAGGTTGAAAGAAGATTTGTCCTCCACCGTGCGGCAGGTAAGTCTTCTTATTTTTAAACATGTTTTTATTTTTAAATAGTTTAAAAATAGGTGAACATAAACATATTTTTAGTTTTTATTTTATAAAAAATTAAACAAAACTAAACAAAAATTAAACAAATACAAAAAATAGAAAAATAAAAACGTTACCAAACATCCCCTAAACATCACAAAATCTTCTCAAGATTTTCTCATAGAAGAATCGAAATTCAGAGAAAGAGAGAGAGGGTGAAACAAAGGAATGAGGGTTGAAACCCCAGCCACTGTTTCTTCTCTGGTTCACTGGAGAATGGAGTTTTTGGAGTATAGATGAGGGAGAAGTCGGCGTATAAATGAGCGAGAGAAAACGGTTGAAGAAAATACTTTTTTATTGAATAAGGGATCTACAGTAGCTAACCAGAAATAGAAAACCTTTATAAATAGAGATTGCTATGGGGATCTTTTGGATGCAATATTTAAAATTTTTAACCCCTAAAATAGAGAGAGAATAAGGAAGAGGAGGCTGCTGGAGTTGCTCTTAATCCCCCCTGAGAAGGCCCAACGCTCTCCGGTCTCTCCATAAGTCAAAACATGTACTCCAAATAGTTGCTCATTTAAAAAGATTTTTTATATTTACAATAAAAAAAACTACTTAAAATAAACATGCCACAAGAAGAAAAAAAAAGTGGATTAACTGTAATATCAATTAAAAATAATTTATTAGTAAAATTTAAGTATAAACTATAACGAGCAACTCTTTAAAAGGAGCTTTTGAGAGGTTTTAGCTTCTTTTTTTTCTTTTTTTCTTTTGCTTTTGACTAAATTTTTACCAGTAAAAGAGTTCATAATTGCAAGGAAAGTTGGAGGCTTACTGACTTGTTGTGCCCATCCTTTCCCTTCCTAGGATATATAGAAGTGAATAGAATATATATATATATATATATATATATATATATATATATATATATATATGAATTAAAATTCCAAAACTGTGTAGTTAAAATGAACCATACCCATCCCATATTGTGTTGTTATGTCCTGAATTTACATCATCCAATCCTAACAAACAAACATACAAACAAACAAACAAAACCTTTTTGCATATTTCCTTCCCATCGAGGACTATAATGCTTTCCATGAAGAAAAAACAAGCACAAAAAGACAATGAACACCCCCGCATTAGAGAAAAGCAAGAAAGAACCAAGATGGTTCCTCTGTGCAAGCCAAAAAATTTTAAGTAACGAAAACCTGCAAAAATGCCTAGGAAACAGAGTTATAGGAGGAAGATGGATCATGATCATAACCACATTCACCTGCTCCTTCATCCCCCATGTCCATGGGAGGCACCTCATTGAGATCAAATCCCAGAATTCTCCGGCCCGTCTCGCTCGCCTCCCTGGGTGACTCGGTCTGGCACGCCATGCCCTCAACCGTGCCGGCCCAGTGGGACCTCTTGTGGCCTCCCAGAGCCTGCCCTGTAGAAAAACTTTTGTTACAAATCTTGCACTTGTATGATGAGCTACCAACACCGTCAATAATCTCCTTGGGTAGTACTTCATCTATTAGGGTAGGGGCATTAGTAGCATTGTGCTCATCTTCACCATTCTTGATCTTGTTGTGGCTTGATCTATGTCCACCAAGTGCTTGGTGAGTTGAAAAACACTTATTACAAGTACTGCATATGTACCTTTCAGGTGGAGGAGTACTCACTGATTCCAAATCGATCAGTTTCAGCTTCTTTCTCTTTTTCTTTCTCATAATCTTCACTCTCTCTCCTAAATTGTAATCCACATAAGACCCTCCTCCACCATCATCATCATCTTTCCCTTTTCCTCTATCCTGATTCTTCACTACCACAACACTATCAATACCACCACTAATGTTCCCTCTTTCTCTCTCATCAATTTTCAGCTTCTTCATACTGAAATATTCCCCGATTTCGGCCTTATTTGTCGGGGAATTGCTGTTTGTGGCCTCGACTTGATGGAGAGAATCGCCATGGGCCAGCCTCATGAGATCATGCACTGCTTCGTGCATCCGCCTCTCCTCCTCCTCAGAAAGCATATTGCTATCGTGACAGCAAGTCAGGCCGCGCTGGTTGGTGGACGGCCAGCTCGGCAACGACTTGACCAAATCGATTGAGCCGTTTGAATCGTTGCTGGGATCAGATACCGAGGTGGATGATGCTGTGGTGGCGGCCCGCGCAGGAGGCTGAATTCCTCGCCATTCTCTCTCCGGATGACACCTCATGTGCCCGAACAACGACTTCATGGACGGAAATTTTTTGTTGCAAATGGAGCAGCTCGTTCGATCGCTTTCTTCGCCATTGGAGCGGTCGCTGTTGTGCGATCTTTCTTTGTTGGCCTGAACGTGGACCCGCATGTGGCCGCCTAGGGCTTTGCCAGACCCAAACCCTTTGTTGCACACATTACATACCCGAGGCCCGTCGTTGCTTCGAGGCCCAATGATCCGATCCACTTTTTCTTCTTCGACGTACTTCTGAATCTTGAGCTTTATCAGCGGAAGTTTCTTGTGATTTTCTTGATCATCATCCATTGTGAAAGTAAAGAAAAAAATAGCGAATGATTTTTGTGAATGGTTGTTAGATAGCGTGATGGGTGGGGATGGCTATGAGGAAGAGAGATGGCCCGGGTGGGGATTTTGTTCTCAAAGATCACTTGGACAAGTGCATATAGGAAGAGTGGGAGAGATAAAAGAAGAGAGAGAGAGAGGTTAGAGAGAGAAACATTAGGCGGTTGCGTAGCTGAAAAGAAACCAAACAGGAATAGGAAACCAGCAAAATAGAAACATTGTGGAAAAAATAAAGAAAACTCACAGAACCCAAACCAGCTCTTTATTTGAAGATCCATGATGGAACTGTGAGAAGGAACCTCAAGGGCTCAATTCTTAACTGCTGTGTGGAAATTGACTGTCACGTTCTTCGCCCCTTTGCCTCTTATTCCGGCTTTTCACACGCACACGCAAAATTAAAATTTGGAATCGAATGGAATTAAATGACCACAAAACTTGTAGTGGTAGTCGTGGCAAATAAGGACGGACTTTAGACTTGGGCTTGACTAGGAAAAAAGGATTTCTTAGGTAGAAAAAGGAAAAGAGGATAAGATTTCGTGTGTTCCTTTTTAGTAATTACTGAATTAATTTTCTCCTTTATTGTCTCTTTGGGTATGAAGGAAGAAGGTTCACCCTTCTTTGATACTCTCTCTCCCTCTCCCTTTCCCTTATCAAAGATCTGTCCATGTTATTGAGCATTCAATTTTCATATATTTTCCTAAACTAAAAGATATTTACCATCATTTAATATTTGTTATGTATAATAATCCTTGAACAATGACAACTCTTGAAATTCAAAATGGGTTATTATGTTATCTCTATTCATAATTTTTTTAATTGTTATTTTCTTTTTACACATCAAAAGATAATTAATTATTTGCTATGAAACTTCTACATGAGAACTTGCATTAATTTTCTATAACACCAGTATTAATTGCCTAGTAAAATGGGTCTTTACTACACTTCTACGCGGTTTTGAACTTTGTTTTTCCCTACTTTTTCCAGTTTTACCCTTGAATTCTGTCCTAAATAAAAATAAAAAAAAAACAATAAGGGGATGTTTGAAACGCTAAGAAGAAGAAAAACCTGGGCTCTCTCACATGCTTTGCTTAACCTCTTGGGTACGTTGGGAGATTTAAGGCTCTAGTTTTTTCCTCTGAAACTAAACTCTTTCAAGGGGTAATTCACCCAGTGGGTCTAAGCATTTTATTGTGCGTTCTCTGTTAATCAATGAAAAAAAGAAATAGAAAAAAGAATAAAAGACACGACGGCCCCTGTGAGGCAAGTATAGGATTGAATCAACAAACGTGTTTCTCGAGACAAAGAAGGGCAGAAATAATACTCCTAGGCTATGTTTGGTTAGATGTGATATATAGAATTAAATGGTCATTTTATTAGAATAATTATTTAATTATTTAGTTGATCAAAAAACAATGAAATGGTCATTCTATTTCTTACAAAATGAGAATAACTATTTCAATTATATTTCATTCCAATTTTATTTCAATCTCTATTACATTCCTTACAAAATTTATTTTATCCAACCAAACCCAATCCTAGTATTTTCTTGCAGTTTCAGAGTGTACGTGGGTATTTGCAGAAGAGAAGAAATTAAAGTGGGAACACTACTAATCTTTGACCAATTTAATTAGTAGTAATTATCTATTTTGCTTTGAAAATGGGATTCTATTTATTCAATATTGGTGTTAAGAGTACATTTCACGTGCGTGCGGATGGATCCTACTGACACCATTTTTGTTGATACTCGAATTCTCTTGGACATAAATGCAGAACCGGGAATAATACAGTGATCACAATCTCAAGACATGCACCCTAGCTTCCTCATTATGATTCTTCTTTTTTCAATTGCAGCTCTACTATTGGAGGAAACAAAGCTTCATTTTCACATTTTTATATATTGACATTGATAGGGGATAGATTTACACATAGCCAAATAGCTGCTCCAAAAGAAAAGAATGGCTTGTCCCAATATGATAATGTCACTCTATTTCGCCTATAATCGTCATTCAGTTGCTCATCGCCGATAGATATCACTAAGTAATTCACCTCGCCAGTAATAGGTTCATGTCGCCAGGTCCTCTGGACCAAGATATACGCGAACTCCAGCTGACTCCGTTCGACTACGATATCTGCCAATCACACCCCAATCTCCTCCAATGATCTCCTCTACGTTTATCATATAATCGTATCATGTTCTCTTCTTTCCTTTGAGAGATTCTCCACCTATAAAAGCCACACTCTTACCTCCAGAAAAGGAGCAAGTTCAGTTGTTCCTTTGTCTAAAGCTATATTATATTCAGAGTTCTATCTTCTCTCCTAAGAGATCTGATCGTCACTCTAGAAGAGTTTTGAGTGGCTTTACTCAGGAGGCCGGTAACATTTGCTCTCTTGGGAGATGTTCTAGCTAGTTTATGAGCAATTATAACCGTTATTTGTTCTCCCCGGATTTTTACCTCAACATACATGATTTTCTTTATTCTTCAAATCCCATTCACAAAGAGAGAGTTATCGTCCTTGTTTAATATTTGTTTCGATAAAAAGTCATAAAAAAACCCTGAAAATCCTCTAAATTGTTTTTTAGAAAAATACCCAAAAAAATATAAATAGTTAAGTTTTCGTTCTCTCCAACAGCTTAAATGTAATTAACACTCTAATAGGGTATCTGACAAAACAAAAAATTGGCTCTAAATTTTATTGCGTAATTAAAATACTATCTTGTAATTAAAATGCTTGCACGCTTTTAACCCTAAGGAGAAGGAAAACCTTGGTGGTTCACATTCTGTCAAGCAAAACATAAAAACTCAGTTAATACAATCACCCATTAAAAAGCTACCCTAGTAAAAAATTGAATTCAAGTAAAGGTCGGTAGGTGTACTGATCAACAAGTTTTTAAAACTACAATTAGATTATCAAGTTTTTCTTGCTTAGAAGAGGATCCGAGCGAACCAGACAACACGAACAAATAATTTGTAACAATAATATATATATTGAAAAAGGAAGAATTGTAAAATCGCAAAACAAGTCAAACCTGTTACTTTTTCATGAAACACACTGAAAAAAAAGTTTGTACTCCTCCAACACTGCATGCATTCATCATGTGAAAAATCACCCTTCATCCTCCACCATCCCATAATCTAGTCCAAACACCGTAATCAACTAGAGATCGATTTCTCTTTTTTGAAAAACAATAGGACTACTACAAATGCACCCAATTAATTGAGACACAAGGACTTCGTTTAGTTAGGTTCAATGGTACTACTTGAAAAACGGGTGGGGTGGGCTCACATTCATGTATTCGGCAGTTAAAAATCTCAAATGTGGTTTTTAGGAATCGGAGTTCCTTAAAACTGCAAATATGCATATCATAATTCAACAAAATACGATTTGTCAGACAGGAAATTCTCCAGATATTGCACATGAATTTGCCCGGTTAACAAGACAAATACAACAACAACATAACACGGGACAAGCAAGCAAGAAGAGAGGAAGGATGATGTCTAGTGAAAAGGTTTGGCTTAGATTTAACCTAAATCGTCAAAACTACTGAGATTTTGGATTGTTGGAAGCCCTGTACTCCAACATTTCACTCCTGTATCGTTCCTTGTCTCTCAACCCTTTCTCCTGATAAACCTGCAATGCAGCACCAGAAATCACATAAGATGCCGATAAAGATTGAGATCCCCATGGACATAAATATCACTGCAACTTGTAGAATTTCCACACTAAGCGTCTTTGTTAGGCATCAACCTTACACTACCTTCCCTTCCAGGAAGAACACTTGTGACACACCTCCAAAATGGAATATTTGCAAGAAACAAACTAATCCCCCATGTACAATCATGGAAACAACTGACGTAAAACTCAGAAACAAGTATGATTTGATGTTCAAGCAAATCATTATCCACTTTCAGCTCTCTAAGCATGTTTTTTTTTTTCATCTTGAAGTTATATGCAACAACAGTAGAGTTACTATAAAAAAATTCGAGCAATGCAAAACAAAGTAAATTAAAATATCAACCATTTCAGGAATTTTAATGATATTCAATGATATTTGTCATTAGTATAAACAATCCAAGGGGGCAGATTTTAAAATAGGCACAAGAAATAATTTTCGATACAGGAACTAATAATTGGCGAGAACCACAATGGGAATCATAAAAGTAGGGTTAGTTGTGATATGCCATCGAACACGTTTTTATAGTCTATAGATTTTAAGAAAATTCATTAACACCAGACAACTTATTTTGCACATTCAAGTTTTTGATAAAGGAAATAACATAAGGGCAAAAGGCAATATACGTAGCCAAACGAGAGGATAATCTTTGAAAAAGGGGAAGTATGAAAACAAACGCAGCCATTTATTTATTATAAATAAAAAATATAGTTTTGCTTAAGCACACAATGGTGAACAAAACTGGCTGCAACACATTGCATATATTATACGCAACCTTCAGAACTGATTATCTTGAATCATATCATCTAATTTCTAATTATTATAAGAAAATATTAAGTACATCTTCAGGTACACCGATCATCCAAGCCCTGCTTTGGTCTCTGGCTTGATGGTTCTCCATGCTAAAAATCCAATACCTCTCTTGTAATGTGATGAGGATCCAAGCTTACTCTTTGTGCAGAAATGGTCAACTCTTTTTGCAAGAAACAGAAGAAAAGAGACTAAAAAACTGAATTTGTTTTGAGTTTTAAGTAACTAGCTTTTGTTATTAGGTGTATTTTATTAGCTTTCTTAGTGATAAGCTAACCTCCAGGTGGGTGCTTGTAAACTCTTTGTAAGCACTTTGTCATCAAATGTGTGCCAATAAGCTGCTTGTAGGATGTTGTGGCAGCATGTCTGCTCCTTGTCGACCTTTTATCCTTTTGTAGTTTTTTTATTTCTAGGTCTTTTGCCACTAAGTAATCTTTTTAGCGAGTATATATAGGGCTGTAATATTCCTTTTGAAGGAAGGTTTTTTATGAATTGAAATTCCATTTTTAATGTTTTATTGAAGCATTATTGTGCTTCCTTTAAGGGATTGGTTTTGAGCCCATAGCTTGTGGATTCCGAGCCTTCCTTGCTGGATTAAACATAAATAGTCCTTAAAATCTGATTTTTGCATAATTCGGCCTTGATCCGAGTTGTTCTTCGGGTCCACCATCCATTGTAGGTGTTGGAACCTCCAACCGAACTAAATCACCTTGAGAGACACCGAGACCCATAAATGTCAACCATGCACAAGTCCTGCCTAAAGAGAGCTATGCCAACCTAGCAAACACAGTGCCTTACCTTTGTGCCAAAGCATTTGAAGGAAAGGTGCCTCCTTGGTGTGCTAGCACCGAGTGAATTCTCTGGCTGAGTACACCCATATCCACTCACACTATATGTGTGAACTTCCCTCAGTTTGTTCGAGTGTCCTCCACCCGTGCATACACGCACAATTTAACACCTGGTTCTTTAATAGCAACCCGAACCTCTCATGCCAACTTAGGCTGAGAACAGGGCTTCTGAAGGCCAGTGCTATGGTCATGGGGAGCCCAAGAAACCCATGACCTTCGGCCATGACCTTGGGAAATAGAGCAGAGAGTTCGTCATGCTAGCCCGTCTCACTATAACTATAGACTTACACATTGACTTCTGAGGGAGATTTTCACATAAAGACATCTACATCCAATAACAAAGACATGCCTCACCACTACCAGTTACGGTTACTCCATTACTGGAATATTGGGCCAACTAAAGGGAGCCCCCTGTCAGTTGTAGGTACCTGCTCGGGACATGTCGTCTATACAACCAGGGTGAGTTGGGTGTATGGCATAAACCCTGTGGCTTTATGTATAGTAGCTCATTTTCTCCGTCTCCTACTCCAGGTCCCTGCAATTTCCTGGGAACACCTACTAAGCTTTGAAAATCTCCAATACTTCACTCTCTCCAACTCCATGTCCGACACGTACCGGACATCAACACGCCTTGGACACACTCCAACATGTGTCGGACGACACGTGGCAAATCCATTATTTTGTTATTTTTTGTTTCATTGGACACGTAGGAGACACGTCACAGAGACGCCCTAGACACGTTTGACTTTTTGGTAGTTTATTTTGATTATCTATTCATTGCTAAACTAATTTAGTCGTTCCATATGGAGCCAAAAGATACTTTGGATGAGACGGCTTAATTTGCAATTCGTTGACTTCACATTGGGTTGTTTAGTGTCACAAACATTGGGCGGCCATGCCCATTTCTTTTTTTGTTGTAATAAACTCCTATTTATTATTTCATGAACTTTTTGAGGTAAATTGTAGTTGAACCAAATCCGAGCTAATATGCCATTTTTTTGTAAGAACATATTTTATTTATTTATTATATAGTTCATATTTTTTAACAGGTCTCCAACATGTCTGTGTCCTATTTTTTAAGAAAAACTACGTATTCACGTGTCCATATCTTGTCGTGTCCGTGTCCGTGTCCATATCCCGTATCCGAATCTGTTCTTCTTAGGTACACAATATCGAATAGGAGATAGCTGAACCCACAAAACCCACATCCTTTTACTCTATTTCCACAGTCCCCTCTCTCATAACATAGAAACGGACCATCTTGATTTTGGTATTTCCTACCTTCTATGAATTTTAGGGCATTCAATAGGCCAATGACTACAGGAAATTCCAATCACAATTTAGGACATAATAATGTAATGGTGAAACATGTTTGTGGTACCTGTTTTTCATCATCAGTGAGTCTGCTCCACAACACTCCAATTTTCTTGGTGATCTCTTTTTCTTGTCCATGATATAAAGGTTTCAGCCTGTTGTAATGGTCAGAAAAGAAAAAGTTGTAACCACTCCTGTGTGCTTTGGGCCGAGAGGGATCCGTCAGTGCAAGTTTGTAACTCTTGTGGTTCCGGTGAGAAGGCGCAGCTGAATTATTAGAATTCTGAGATGAATGTTGCAACACAGGTGTATGGTACAGGACACCATTCAGCTTCTCAGAACCCAAATTGACAGTAATCAGATACCCATTGTCAAATTTTCCATCAATGGTTCCCGTGACTGAACTGCCGGGTTCCAAGACAAAGTCCACTGTATATCACATAGGCAAGAAAATACTAGTTAAAGTAATACATGATAAGCTTATCAAACCATTGCCATACCAAATGTTATGTGAACAAATTTAGATTCGGAAATACTGAAACAGAATCTTAGAAAGTATTAGAAAAGGTCAAATTTCTCATTGTTTTAATTACATTGGACATATAGACCGCCAACAAAATAATCACAAAATGACGACAAGCATACTTTATTTCCTCACATTAGGAAACAAAAAAAGATGGAAACATTAATCTCAGCAATCTTAACTTGACATTGCTGGGAATTCTAAGTTGTCAATACCATGGGAATTTAGATCTTCAGTCTTAAAGGAGTATGCGTCCTGATAGATCAGCAAATAAGCGTCTTATGAGGTTCCTTCTGTGTACAGTGATCATAGAGGTCTAACTAATCGGATGATCTTTAACAAACACAAATGGGACAAGGAGCTCTTTCCCAGAACAACAAAAACCATCTCTTGTTTGTTGTTTGACCCTACCCATTTAATATATACAAGTAGAATGATAATCGCGGATATCTAAATAGGTGAACCATTAAATTGTTGCCCGTATGGTAGATTATAATATAAAACCGGCAGTTACCCTTACCTGCCAATTGATGCATAGGGGTACCATTCTCAAACAGATGTGAGGCTGTTGATCCGTTGGCAGGGATTCCGCTTCCAGGATCTGTAGGATAGAATAATACGAACTTGTCTTTAGTAGTCTACGAGAAAACACAGAGCCACATAAAAATATCTTAAGGCTCATATTTTGGCATACCATCCAGTGAAATAGAAGGGATCTCTTTCCGGAAGTAATAAACCTTCTCGAAATGATAAAGCAACGATAGGTAATACTTCCGTATGACAAATGATGCACTAGTTATTGTTGATGGGAAATTGAAGGCTGAGATCACTTCCTTCCATTTTCGATCTCTAATAACCTGCAACAGGTTCACAAAAAGATCATTTCCCAATGCCAACATAGACATCAACAAATACTAAAAAAAACACAGGGAAACAATTACACATATTGGGAAAATGGAAAC
>BRYE01000013.1:14355000-14357500 GCA_030159115.1 Actinidia arguta var. hypoleuca | reverse complement strand
AAAATAGCGCCAACCACAAAATAATGGCAACGACACCAGTTCTTTTCCTCATGAATTCCATTGCGTCGAAGAAAAAAAACCACGACAATGAGGAAATGAGCCAGCAACGTACTAGAAAGTGAGGCTCGGCCAAACACTACTCAACATTGATAGAGCCATGGAAGGGAAAGACGGAAAATAGAATACAAAGGTTGGTGGGGGTCTTAATCCCATGAGCTAAGGCCTAAGACCTCGTTTGGGCATAGCCAGTCTATGTGGTTGTGAATATGCTGGTATTACTAGATTTTTGAGATGGTCCAGATGAGGAGAATAAACTATATATATGAGCTAAGACCCAAGACCTCGTTGGGGCTTCGCCAGTCTGTGTGGTTGTGTACACTGATATTACATGATTTTTGAGTGGTCCAGATGAGGAGTATAAACTATATATATGGTTTCCCCAAAACCTAAAATGTTGGGTGGCGACTCCCACTTTTTATGAATTTTTCAATTTCATCATTAAAAAAATTTTGAATTGCATTTTTAAGCCATGGCGCGACTCTGCTGGGGACCCACAAGTGGACTAGAACTGAAAGTGTTTTAAAATTAATTTAGGCGTCCTACAGAAATCAAAACAAAAATAAAACGAAAATCAAATGCAAAGGGCTAAAAAAAATTAATTTAACCTCTGGTGCCCACCACCTGAGACAGCCTCGTGGGCCTAGCCTGTCTTGAGCAACCTCTCAGATGGACCACCACCTCCTGGGCCACGTACCTTTTGGTATATCAAAAGGGTGGACGGTTGCATCTATAAACCACCAAGTTCTTGTGCGATGTATAGCCGACTAGCATACCTTGGATGGATGATGCACCCCGAACCCCTAGCCCTAGAGATGACCTTTTATGGAGGCATTAACCTAGCCACATGTAATTGTCCTTAGAACCGTGAGCCAAACTTGGTGATAGCATGGATAAAGTAGAATGGAAGGTGAAGGACGCGAAAATCAACCCATATTAGGACAAACTCCAGATCCTCTTATCCAAATTTGAGGCTATAGCGTTCTCACACATTCCACAAATGCATAATAGGTTTTTTGATGCACTGGCTACGCTCACATCTATGATTAAGATTCCGGTAAAAGCCAAGATAAGATCGCTATTGATTGAACAGATGAAGAACTCCCGTGGTATGTGGATATATAAAATTTTATCGAGAAAGAGGCGTATCTGCAAGATGCGAGTTAGAAAGACAAAAGGGCGATTCAGAGGTTAGCTGCCAAATTCATTATCTGCAGAGGAGATTTGTGTTGGAATATTTGGGTGAAACACTAACTTTGAGCCAAATTTAAGGTAGGACCCACATGTCCTTTTTAGTGGGTCCAAGTTGATTTGTGTTCTCCTCCATGAGGAGATGAAGAACAAATATTTATTTGCACAAATCCATGGAGATTTGAATAAGATAATGGCTTCCAAAGTAGATACCATAAGTATGGATAATGGGTGAAACTAAAGGTTAGAAACTAAAGGTTAGTCCCACATTGATTCTTTATGAGAAAAGTGATGGGAATATAAAGCCTAAGTTTGGCTAAGGGTTTGGGCCCTAAGGGGCACCCCATTTTTGTGGAAGGGGAAGGACCTAAGTAACCCATGGTTTGACCCATTACCCCACGCGCGCCGCCGTCCGTCCGGTTCGGGACGGGTACGGGTTTAGGCCTATTTAATAATTATTTTTTATTTTTATTTTAAATTCTAAATTCTAACAATTGCAACTCTCCTTAAGGCCGCGTTTGGCTATGAAGAGTTACAACTCTTTTTAACGGTGTGTTTGGTTGACACCACTTCGAAAAGGTACAAAGTTTTCTATATAAAGAAAATTTCCCTTTTGTTTTAGAAGAGTTTTTTTTTTTGAGTCCGTTTTCTGCCTTCTCTCTCTCTCCTCTCCGGCGAAGACGAAGATGAAATTCTGTCAAATTCCAGCAGACTTCGACACCAGATTCCGGCAGACTTGAAATTCTGTAAGAATTTCAACCCAGGTTCTTTATTTTATCCGGTTAATTCTGTATCTTATCCGGTATATACAATTTCTGTAATTGTTATGGTGAATTTCTGTGTAAATTCAACCAATTTGTTGTGCATTTCTGTATTGAATTTCGGTGATAAAATTCTACAGAATTAAAGTAATTTTTTATATAGAAAATACTACTAATCATGCCATATTGATTGTTATCAGAAACACTGTTGATTTCTAAACGGAATCAGAAACACTGTAGATTTCTGAACCGAATTAAATGTCATAATTCTGAGTAGAATTAGACAAAAATTTTTTGTTGATATTTATCATTCATATTGCATTCATACTGTACATGGAGAGAGTAAAATCTAAAGTTTAAATCCGCTGGATACTGAATATTGTAGTGCTACTTATTCAGTGTCGTGATCATTTTATCTTGGAGATAGACGCCCATTATACCCATGAGCACCGGTGTGGGGGGACGAATCTGTCTTAAGGAAAGAGTGTCCA
>BRYE01000013.1:14340000-14345000 GCA_030159115.1 Actinidia arguta var. hypoleuca | reverse complement strand
TGATAAGGACCAAGTTTGTCTCTGTTCACGCGTAAAGTCCCCAGTCTATATAGGCTGCCTTGCTCATAGGGAAAATTGGTCAAAGGTTTCGGCGAGATTTACAAACGAAGTCCTGTTACATCTAAGACCCTAAATTTGTCCTTTAACTATATTAGATTATGATTCAGTAAAAAGTTCATATGAGCTTCAAAATTAAAAAAAATAGCCATATTTAGTCTAATATTTTTATTTTTTATCTTTATTATACAAAGTTATAATAAAACTTTTATCATGTTTATCAATTACCTATATTGTCCCTCGTGGGTGTAAATTTGGTTGGCAGCCAAAAAGCCTGCCTGGAGCCCGAGCCCGAGCTTACCCATTTTCTAATGGGTGGGCCTTATTAGCCTTCTGTTTTCAAACCTAAAATCCAGACAAGAAATAAGGGGCCCAAAAGCCCACCTCTAAGTCTGTCTAATAACCCGGCCTAAAAGCCCTAAATTAAAGAAAACAATTTAAACCAACTGTTGCAAAGTAAAAGAAAAGAAACCATTTCTATACAATTTGGGTCTAATACCAAACTCTGGCCTTGATCTAAGTGATAGGGAGCCCAAAGCCCAAACGTAAATCCAAATCTAAGTCCAAACCCGAGCCTGAAGCCCATATGCATTTATACTTTTAGAGGTCGTTCAATTTTGACTTTTTTGATAAAAACAAAAGTATATAAATCATTCCCTTAAAACTACTAAAGTTTTGTATTCTTTTTCTTGTCACGTCCATTGCAAAAAAGTCATTAAATATTCTTCTTTTAAAATGCACGACAAATGACACATCAAAATCAAATATTCTTTTAAAATGCATTACGCCATCAAATGGGATAAAATTTTAAGAATATTTGGTAACCATTTAGTTTTTATTTTTTATTTTTGTTTTATTTTTTTGGTATAAATATAAATATAAATTTATTTGTGTTATTATTTAAAGTTAAAAATAAGATAAAATTATTATCATTATTTCTTAAAATAGTAAAAATAATAAAAATCCGGTTTTACATTATTTTCAAAACTTATTTTCGACTATATTCACGCGTGCACGTCTCCATTACCGCCACCATCACCTCCACCACCTCCATAATCTCCGTCTCCACCGCCGTGTCCACCACCACCCCTGCCACCGCCACCACCACGACGCTTTAGTTTGGAAAAAGGAGGCGAAAGAGAAAAAATTAGTTATGGAAGACAATGAAAGAAAAGAAAAGAAAAGAAAAAAAAAAAGAGTGTCATCTTTGGTATTTTGGATCTCTAACACTTGTCACTAACACAAGCCAAACATAGTTTTCTTCGCATGTATCATGTATGTGTCAACAATTGTCCTCACAAATGAAAGAGCTACCCACTTTTCACCAATGAAAGCACAGGCCTTGGGATATTGTTACCGGTTCATATCAAGATATTATTAACTATTATTATATCTGTTTTTTTTTTTTTCATGAAACGCGAACGGAAAATCACGAGTTCAACACCAATTTATCTACGTCCATAAATGAAAGAAAGAATTCATTATACTTCATAGGGTACTAGACAATCCTGGGACAAACACATCCAAAAAAGAAACCCCATCACCCAAAGCTGATCTTTGAATCAATTCTTATTTCCTCACTCAAGTGTCACTCTGGTGTTCCTGGTATATTTTTCCTCTCTCCCTCTCTCTCTACCATTTCATCTACTTTGTACAAGCCTTTTAGATTTACCAGAGCATCTCCAATGAATTCGTTAACTAACTTGTTACTTCACTTATTAGATGACATGTACGATTAACATACTTTTTATCATTTTTTGGCCTCTAATGAAATGCTAAAATGACATCTAACTTTAACCAATTTGAATTTTTGTTAAGTAGCTCATTAAGTTTAAAGAGTCACTTAACTACTTAAAATAGGCCAAAACATTAACTCTTCCTTTATTATAACATTTTTTTTTATTAACCCTTTAACACACAATAAATGAACTTCATTGTCAAAAAAATATAACAAAATTTTAACTAGTCCATTCTACTTACTAAACTACCAACTATTTAATAAATGAACTAAACTTTTGCGACTTTTATATTTTAACATATCCACTAACATAAAAATTTAGCTATTTCATTAGAGATGTTCTTATTTATGGACTAACTCAAGAATCCTAACCACCCTAAAATTATTAAAACAGCCTACACATTGAATTCTTAGTGTATTTTGGACTCCATAACCCAACCTAAATCTATCCAAAAACAAAGAAGCAAATTACACTTACCTCCCTTGAGGTTTGCCTTTAAATCAAATTTCTATTGATGTTTGAAAACATTACAATGACCTCCCCTGAGGATTAAATCACAATTCACTAAGCCTCTTTCGTTAGTTGACTAACGGAATATACTTAAATCATCAAATACATTATGTGAAATGCCAATTGTCGCCCTAATTATTAATTATCTTTACCTTTAAAAAAAGCCCTAATTATCTTTTCAGCCTTCTTCTCTTTCCATCTATAGATATCTCTCTCTTGCAAAAAAATTTCTAAATTATCTCTTACCTTACCCATCTAAAAAAAATTAAGTTTATATCACTTTCATCGTAATTATTTTTTACCTTATTCTTTCTCCTTTTATACCTCTCTTATCCAAAAAAAAAAAAGTAATTGTTTGTTACCTCTTCTCTCTCCATCTCTTTCTCTCTTACAAAAAATTACCCTAATTAATTTTTACCTGCTCTCTCTAACCCTCCTCCCAGAAACCCTAGAACTCCATAGCCATCTCAACCCCAAACCAACACCACCATAAGCAACCCCTAGTGGCCACCATCATGAACTACCAAAAGAAGTCCTCAACCGTCGCTGCCGCCACGAACAACTCCAAACCACTGCCACCATGATCTATTGCTCAGATATACATACCAAGACTACCAATTTCCCCTAGGTTCTCTCTCTTGATCTTCCTATCTACCTTTATCTTTCTGTCTCTCTCTTCCCATGTGGTGTGGCCTTATTGTGCTCTCTATATGTACATTTTGTGTGAGTGTATATATATTGTGGGGTTAAGTGTTTGAGGAATGAGAGAAAAGAAATTGAGGATAGACACCTGTGGCGGTTCTACAGTTGCATTGATAGCTTTAACCCGTCGTCCAGCAGTGTCCTAACTGCAATACCGAAATAGTGAGACTGGCCGCCGAAGCTATTTCTGGAAAATGGCTCTTCGACAGTCAAGTTAGATGATCGAAAATATATATATATATATATATATATATATATATATATATATATATATATATATATATATAGTATATGTTCTCTTAGCCAAAGTGTGCATACCTTTAAAAGAAAGACTGATTGATTGACTTTATATAGCACATCTCAGCTAGTGTCTTGACGCGCTAGCTGTCTTGTTACTGGACAGATTACAGCTTGACGTGTACTCATACGCGTTGATCGTTGTGTTAGTGAATAGACGACTGACTCAGCCATGCTCCTAGGGCCTATCTGGTAGCCCGTCATCATTCTGTTGACGTCTCCCTCCAGGCATGAGGGTTGTCAGAAGAAAATTTGACGTGCAAGTCACCTTCTATCCCTTGACATCCCTTGGTATTGTCATCGACCATTGCCCCTTGTCCAAGCTCAAGCGCAGTTATTATTCCGAGCTTGCTAAATAGCGACAACTCGAAGATAACGATGGCCTTAACTTAGACAGTGCCGATGTTCAATAGTGTTTGCATTGAGCTCCGGCGTAGAGGGCCACCGAGCTTATTCCAAAGCAATAGCTTGTCAGAGGCCCCTGCCCTAGCAAGGTCAAATTCTATCATTTTATATTTTTCCCCTTACAATTATCCTTTAGTTCGCATGAGCTAGGTTGATGCTCACCGAGGTCATGTGAGCTGAATGTGTTCGTTCTTTGAGCCTGATACTTGGTGGGCACGCTAATCTCCTAGCTATCTTTCTTTTGTCTAAGTCTGTCATTTCCTCATAAATGTTGAGCCACTCGTCCATGTTTGGTTGGTCTGCGAGCATGTATGATTATTGGTGGTCGAGGTCCCCCACCTGCCGCTAGGGCTCTTTTGGTGTGGACGTGCGGCTGAGTGATTGCTACGTGCTTGTGTCCCGTAGTTTTTGAGAGGCAGTTACTGGCGCGTAGTTTCATGCGCCTAGTAAGACACATTCTGGCTTCTTTTTTGCCTCTTCATCTTCTTTATTGGTGTCCCTTCGTTTGCTACCGCCGTCTGAGCGCCTGTCCGACCATCGTTCCAGTCCCCTATAGCTGATCTTCGACCTTTGCAACATTGGTTTCCTTTTAAGCTTAACTTTGGTAATCTTCTAGTCTTCATTTCCTTTCTTCGATTCATGTTTTTTTTATGATCTGTACTCGATTTCTTGTTTTCATTTCTATGTGTTTAGTGTTTATTTTTTGTCCATGCTTCTGTGCTTGGATTCTTGAATTTGCCTTGAATTTTTGCTTGTTTACTGTCTGTGTTCGATTTTCCAACTTTGGCTTGTCCACCATTGTTGGAACTTTGTGTTTTTGTGAACTGGGTTGCCCTTGACCCATTTTCCCTTAATGAAATGAGTTCGGGCTACCCTGTAGGATCAGTGGCCTAAAGGTTTTGCCCTTTAGGCCCTTCTGTTGTTGAGATTGGTTTGTGGTAGTAGGAGGTATGATAGTTGCCCCTTAGAAGTAAGTAGCCTTAGTGGAGCAGGGTTCAGTGCTTAGGGAGAGGTCGTTTGACTCTGTTCCTCAAAGCTCATCACAATTGTCTAACTGAGCTCGTTCTAATTGTCTTGCTTTTGTTTTCAAAACACAGAGTTGAACCGAGCTCAGTTGTTGGTTCATACTAATGAGGCTTTGAACAAGTTCTGGATCGACCACGACATCCCTGTGGATGTTCAAATATGTCATTCCAGACCATATGACGACGCCAACCAAAACTTTATGATATTTAAATTCCTCTAAGTAATATATATATATATATATATATATATATATATATATATATA
>BRYE01000013.1:14332500-14337500 GCA_030159115.1 Actinidia arguta var. hypoleuca | reverse complement strand
TCTCCCTTTCAAAAACTGATGCCAAGCCTACTAGAGCATCCGCGTGTGAATTTAAGTCCCTCCCCACTTGTTTAATTTTACTACTTTGAACTCGGTAAGGAGGTTCTTTGTCATTGCCAAATATTTAGCCATTTTGGCACCCTGAGCATCAAATTTTCTTGTGATTTAGTTGACCACCAATTTTAAGTCATTGAATTATGGAGCTCAAGAACCTTTAGTTTGTTGGAGGATCGGAGTCCCGCAATGAAGGCTTCATATTCAGCTTCGTTGTTTGTTGCAAGAAAATTCAATTTGAGGTAATGTTCAAAAATCGCTCCTTCTGGACTTTTTAGGACTATTCCTGTCCCTGCACCCAGGCTATTTTTAGCCCCATCCACAAATATTTTCCAATCCAAGGTGAGATCGATCTAAGGTGGTTCTATAATAACCTCTGGATCCCCAAACATCTCACCAACGACCATCATTTTTATGTTTTAGGGTGGTTCTTGAACAACCTCTAGAACCTCAGGGATTGATTGAATTTTGAAAGATCTTACCTCTGAGTTCTCCCCTTTTCTGTGTGTAGATACAATGCAAGCTTCCTCTGGACTCACAACTCGAGGCGAGAACTCCTACATGAAATCGGCCAAGACTTGTCCTTTTATAGCTGCCCTTCATAGTAATTTTATATTTGATTATCCGAGCTCGATAGCCCATTTGGAAAGTCGGATGAATAGATCTGCCTTTGATAAAATATTTTTGAATAGAAACACTATATACAGAGCCGTAATGACCTCCAACGCCCACTAGGCTCCACGCAGCGCTGGTCGGCGTCACACCGATTTTCCTTGTCTTTTTTCCTTTAAAATTTTTCTTTTCTTTTCATTTTGCAGAAGCAAAATATGGAATTTTATTTGGAGTCAATATAAAATCAGTATTAAGTTCATTCATTCGAAATACATGTCTATATTAGTTGAGCAATTGTACCTATCATATCATTCACACATACATTTTAGTCTGGGTTACCCTACATGAATTCATGTTCTTGTTACATAACCTGGCAAGTATCACTTAATGTTTACATTGTTCAAAATGCAATTCAAAAGATGTAGTTCTATCGATCTACTCTACCTACTTGTCTTTGTCTCTTGAAACAATGTTCCTAAGCACATTTGCTTAGCGTATAACCATAATCTCTAACATATATTTTAATATACATATCAAAAATAAGAAAATACCATAGTAGATGTATATAACATACATAGTGTAGAGAAAGATAAAATATTTAATCTTTCGCAATAACTTATTCAAAATTTATGCTTGTACAAGTGGTTTGACTATATCTAAGTCAACATAATTCTTGAAACATACATTATGCACTATGACCTCCTATCTTTAGTCGAGTTTGATAACATACTTCTCCCATTGAGTTAGGGTATGCTGGCCGAGTATCTTCTCGGAAGGTAAAAACATAATGCTACATAGGCATATACATACAAAATATTTTTAAAAGATTCTTATCTAAGCCATGGATTTGATTTGCATAACATAACATAATTTTATGCATATATTGTAGAATAAAAGAATAATTTATTCTACTTTAGATATTAAGGTTACTTACCTTTCATGCGTGGGTATTGCGTTACTCTAGTTCGCCGTGTTCCTTAGGTTAGTTGGATCGATTTCCTATACATATCATTCATTTCAATGAATATTATTAAAAACTATGGTTGGATAAGTGCACAGTGAAGGGAGACTCTCAAACGAAGTTTTCATGACATGTTTTCCTAAAAAACTATTTTTTGTCAGAATTTGACTAAGTGTGAAAAAATAAAATTTTAAAATATTATTTTCTTCAAATTATTTTTTTTCATTAATTGTTCCTTATACATTGAATATTCAAAACTGATTTTATGAGATTTTCATCACAATGCATACATTCAATAATAATAAGAATCATTTTTTAAATAATTGTCAAAAATTATTTTTGTACTAAAATTAAAATTTTACTTTTTGATTTAGTGGGAATTATATTTTCTAGTACCTAAATGTTCAACTGATTGGGGAAAGGTCAGTACCTAACTCATATTTTCTCGACCATTCAAAAAAAAGTTCGACCAGTCCAACTGGGAAAAACCTGCGGACTCTGTTTTTCTATTTTGACTTCCAAGCCTATTTTGGGCATCCTAACTTCAAAATTAAAAAAATTATATTTGTAATAAAATTATAGATATTTGAAGTAACTATCATACGACACTTGAATCAACTCATAAGGTTTTGTTATGAGGGAGTCAACAACATGGCGAACTTTGTGTTGATTCTTGATCTTAAAAGGGTGTCCTCGTGCTTTATTTTCATGGTATTTCTAAACTCTAACTAAGATAGAGTATAACACTCAATCCTAGGGCATTTAGACCATTCTTAAACCGGAAGAACGTAAAAGAAATGTAAGAATTTATGAGGGTACCTCATAAACTAACTTGAATTCGTGTTCTTTGATTTCTTTCTCTTTCTCTCTTCTTATTATCTTTTTTCTCTCTCTCTTTTTATCTCTCTACGTGATGTCCAGTCCCAACATTTTTGTTGGGGCAGGAAGGGGGGAAGTGGTTGAATGGGGTTTTGACTCTTGGGGCTTGGGGATCACAATACCACGTGGTCCCTCGTGATTCACATATGTCTATCATGCATGCTTAATATGTGTTCATTTTTCTATTACACTTTAATAGAAAATTTTTTCGGGTATAGATTCATATTTTCTACAAAAATTTTCGAAAAATCTTACTTAATACTTAGAATATAACATACATTAATTTCATATAAACAACATGTATAATACTTATTTTGTATTTATTGCGTAATTAAAATATTAATTAGAGAATTTAAATATTTTAAATTTTTAGGATTTTACAACAGCAATAGGATGTGCTTAAAAGTAGTGCATGCATTTCCATGAGGTTAAAACCAATGCTAGAACGAGCTTCTCTAGTGACAAGTACTTTATTTGGTAATTCGTAAATATTTTGCTAACAAAGTAGATCGGGCGTTGCTCTTCATCTACCTCCCTTAAGAGTACCAAGTTAGCAGCATGTTTAGAAATAACGAGGTAAATGTAGAGCAACTCTCCCTCATCCAGCGTGGAAAGAAGCAGTAGTTCAGTTATGTACTTCTTGAATTATTGGAGTGCGAGCTCACACTCCTTATTCTATAAAAAAATTATATTTTTACGGAGGAGTTTGAAAAATAGACGGCATTTATCAGAGGACTTACTGATGAATCGGTTTAGTGCTGCTGCCATCTTGATCAATTTTTGAACTTTTTTCGCAATCCTTGGGCTGACGAGGTTGCCGATATCTGTAATTTATTTCGGATTTGGCTCGATCCCTCGCCTTATCACCAAGTATCCCAAGAATTTTTTTGAACTTACCCCAAATGTGCACTTCGCCGCGTTCAACCTTAGTTTGTGTCTTTTCAGTATTGTGAACTCCTCAGTCAGATCTCTGATGTGATCCGACTCTCTTCTTCTTTTGATCACCATATCTTCGATGTATGAGTCCATAGTTTTACCCAAGATTAACTCAAACATTTTTGTGACCATTCTCTGATATGTGGCACCAGCGTTTTTTAGTCCAAAGGACATGACCTTATAGCAGAATACGCCTCGAGGGGTGATGAATGCAACCTTTTCCTAATTGGGCTCGTGCATGGCTATTTGGTGGTAACCTCGGTATGCATTCAAAAAGCTCATCCGGCCATGACCCGAGGTAGAGTTCACCAATTGAAAGCAATCTTTAGAACAAGCTCGTTTGAGGCTTGTGAAGTCCACGCACACTCTCCATTTGCCAGTCTTTTTCTTTACCATGATTGTGTTTGACAACCAGCTTAGGTAAAAAACTTTAGTTATTGCATTTGCCTCCTTCAGCTTTTCCACTTCTTTATTCACTACATCCACATGCTCGATTGGAAATTTCCTCTCTCGTTGTTTCATTAGTCGGGCATCTGGTAGGATGTTACGCTCGTGTTTAATGAAGTTGTGGTTTATCCCGAGCATTTCATAAGGTGTCCATGCGAAGATCTCGATATTAGCTTTAAGGAACTTGATGAGCTCGATTCTCTCTCATTCCTCCAAGTTTGCACCGGTGAGAAAGAAATGATCCAAACTTGGTTTATCCAATTCATAGCATATCAGGTTTTCCACAACTTTAGCCTCGGGGTCCCTCCCGATGTCCTCCAGGACTTTGTGCTCCTCTTCAATCAATTGTACTTCCTTCATGTCCGTCTTAGTAGAGACCGTAGCAAGGTAGCAATGTTTGGCAGCTACCTAATCTGCATAAAGGATTTCTTCACCTCGTGGGTAGCAAATTTAATGACTTGGTTTAGTGTGGAAGCCATTCCCTTCATCCTATGCAATCAATCTTGCTCTTGGGAAGGTATGTCCACAACAACAAACTCTGTCACTAGCTCTTGAGAACTAGCTCGGACTTTGAGGGTCACGGTTCCCAAGGGCCAGTGAGACTGAGTGTTGAATTCAAGAGGTCATAATACATCACCTTAACAAAACTTTGATTCTCTTCACATCATAATCGTTCATTTTGAGCTAGGTGACCAGGGGATCAGCACGGTGATGTTGCACCCTTTCCATGTCAGCTTTGGTGAATGTGATGCTCTAGGGGGTCACCAAGAGAATCTCATTCATTTGTCTGATCATTCGGATCTATCCTTGGATTCTATTCTCATGATTTGGGTTTGAGCCCCCTATCATGTGAATAGTACTCAGGAGAAGATCCTCCTCCTTATCCATGGTTTTATCAATCTCATCATCGCCTCAGTTGAACCTTGGGTTAGGCCTGACCTTGGCCTTTTTTGCCTCAGTCCTTTCTTCATCAACGAACTCCTTCAAGTGTCCATCTCAGATTAGCTTGTCAAGGAAGACCTTTAAGGCTCAGTAATTCTCTATTTTGTGTCCCTTTTTCTCATGGAAGGAACGTCTCCATTGCTGGTTGCCCTTCCTAGGGTCTCCTCCC